>JAJJWW010005274.1:0-570558 GCA_023531295.1 Papaver armeniacum
AAAGTGTGAATTGAGTCTAAGACTCCTTGGTAGATGTTGATTCATTGATTACAAACCCCACGAGTTTATCATGATCTCCTCAACATCTAAATTGGTAGATCTAAGAAGTAAACATATAAATAAAGAGGTGTGAATACCGAATGTAAAGAAGACAATGGTTTACGTGGTTCAAGACTAAGGCTCACATCCACGGATTCGGGGGTATTACTATGAAGTAAATGGTTACAAGAATAGTCTTAAGACTTTGAGTGATCATCAAACCCACCTGTTGAAACTCATACTTACTTCTCACCGATCTCTCTCTCCTATTCTCTAGTTTTCTCTCGATCCCCCCCTTTTCCGTGGGAAGGGGTGTACATATATATATATATATAGCTAAATCAAGTGGGTCCACCGACAAAGAGCTGTTGAGATCTTATCTTCTTGTGCTTCAGTGCATGGTCCGCGGGACTTCCCTCACTCCGCGGCTTCTACAATACCCAAGCTCATTACGATGACCAACCCTCGCTTTCTTCGTGGGTCGTCCGACACGTGCCCTCCCGAGAGCATTAAATGCGAGTGGTTGGGGCGGTCCACCGTGCCGGGCGGTGTCGGGCCTCTCCTTGTCACGCCCGTGTCGCTTGACTATCCCCGGCCCGTTGATTACATCTCACCTCGTGATGGGGTAGAGTAACTCATTGGTGTTGCACGGGATTACCTACCTTGGATGCTCCTCATCTTTGACCGCTGGTCTTGACAGATGGCACGTCGTGCCCAGATGCCATGGATGCCCATACGTTTCATCCCTCTTTATAACGTGGCCTCCACGTGGGTTCTCGCTAGTACACGTGGCATGGAGATAAATAAGTGTACTTACAATTTGCCCTCTTCTTGTGATGGGCGCTAGCTTTAGTTGGAAGAAGAATCGTGTGGTAACGTTTTTATCTCCCTCCTCATAACTTCTCCTAAAAAGGTGCTACCTGCATTTATTGTGCACGTTTTCCCTATCCGGCCATAACTGCCCTTTGGGTAGTGGACGGTTTCTCTTGATCTTATAAAAAGAGAAGAATGAGAGAATGAATTTAATTCACATTCTCTCGTTTATTCTCTGCGCCTTTGTCTTCTTCATCTTCTTAACTTCCCTCGACACCATTATTGGGCCGCTGCCGTTGCGCCGCCGCCGCATCGCTGCCGCCGCCGCCTTCATTGCCACCTTCGTTGCTGCTGCCATGCATTACTCTTTGAGGTTCGGTATGATTTTTTATTCCGCTTACTCGCCATGCCTAACCCGTTGAGTTTTTTGATTTTCTCGTGACAAAGGGCCAATGATGAATTTAATCTTTATGTATATCCTGGGATTTGAGAGTTGACGCCACTGAGCCGTATGTTTCATCGGCCATGCTTTGATCTTATTTTTCTTCTTTTGAGTTTGAATAATAGTTTGAGAGTTTAAGTAATTGTAGATGAAATCTAGGGTTTTCTTCACGTTTGCCATTGCTCTTGAGATTTTCTTGCTTTTCGATCTTCCTTGCCTCTCGATTTGCACTTTTATTCGTGTTTGTGCCCGGGCAGATATGTCCGACCGTCCGCGGGTTCCTTACCAAACTCCTCCGTCAAGTCCTCGCAGATCTCCTGAGTGATTCCAATATTAGGGTGGAGTCGCCTTCACTTACCCAGATAATCCTCGGGATGGACGAACATCCTCGTCCCCGGTCGAGGCCTTCGCTTAAAAGGGGTGATCCGCCGCAGGGGTCTAGATAAGCCGTGAATCGCCCTAGAGGTGGGTCTCCTAAGAAGCAAAGCAGAATCCGCACGCCGAACCTTTAGATGTGCAGCTCTCCGCACCAAGCCTCCACCGCGGACTAATCCACCCGTGCCTAGTTCAAGTAAGTCAACTAAGACTCGTCTTCGAAGAGAAAGGCTCGGAGATAGAATCTTTGGGAGATGTAGTTCCTCCTAAGAAGAAGGCAATGGATTCTGCGGAAGATACTAGGAGAGGTACTTTCGAGGAAGACTCTGCTGTTACTTTTCGTCCTTTACCTTTGGGTAATAAGAAGTTTACCTTCCGACACATTGATCTTGAGGCCTTCAAATTGAAGCACGGTCTTCAGCACTTCCAAGTGCGTTTTTATGCCCCTGATAAAGATATAACTTATGAGATGGTTACCAATTACCAGTATGATGCCTTTCATTTGCTGACGACCGTGGGTGCTTTCGAGGCTGGTTTGATGTTGCCTTTGTATAAAGCCGGTGATGATTTCTACTACCGGGTCTTGTCTAGCCGCGATACTGCCAAGAAAAGTCATAATCGTGGGGTGCAAGGTGACAGGAAACTATCTTCGCCATCTCCGAGAATGCTATCTTCGTAGCAAGGGGCAGACGATGATGACCTGATATGCCCCTAAATTAGAAAAGGAGAAAGGGTGGTACACTCCTGAAAATTTTAACAAATCCTTTGGAGATTACGTTAACAGGAATACTCGTAAGCCATGGTCTCGTGAGTCCGCATGAACATTGCCCCGTTAAGGGGGAAGTTCGACTTTTGAGCGAGGTAAGTGATTCCAAGATGGCGAGGGTTCCCGGTGTCAAGGTCTTCCTATTCCCGCTGATGAGAGAATTAAGCGTGATCATGACTATGAATGGTCTGCTACTGTTCTTGAAGTCGTTGGTCCGTGGGCCTATGGTTGGGTCCCTGGACCCCATGGTTGGCAGCCTACTGTTGACAGTCCTTATCGCGAAGCTTCTCCCGCTCGTTATGCCCATTACTGCCCTTGGCAGATGAGTTTTGTAGGTATGGATTTTGCTTATAATCGCGATGTTGATGACGCGGAAGACGAAGATATCTCTGATGCTAACCTTCTTCCGCGGAATACTAATGTTGCTAAGGTGTGTTGTTTGTTTTCTACGTATATATGCCCCTTCGTTTTCTTAAATAATGTTGATTATGCCAAGGAAAGGAGATGCCAATGGCTATTTTATCATTATGTGTTGTAGGTGCGTAGAAATAAGAAGATCAATCCCAAGCAATCGTCGAATTCTCCCACCGAGGGTTCTACACACTTCGAGGATGTGAACAGTCCAGTGGATGGTGATGACGATGTTTCCGATGGGGAAGAGCGGGTGAGACTTCTCCGCCCGTTCAAGAAGTAGATAGTATTGCCGGTGGGAGCATTGGTGGAGGTGGTGGTGATCAGGCCTCGGTGGTGGTGGGTGGTGATCCGACCACTGGTGGTGGTGGTAATGTTGAGGCTACTGGTGGTGGTGGTGGTGATCGTGCGGCTGGTGATTGTGGTGGTGGTGATCAGGCCACTGGTGGTGGTGGTGATGATCAGGCCACTGGTGGTGGTGGTGATGATCAGGCCACTGGTGGTGGTGGTGATGATCAGGCTGAGGGGGCTACTAAGTCAAGTGGGGTTGTTGTGGACAAGGGTAAGAGAATTGCTCTTGATAGTGGTGACAAGGATGGGGATGCTTATCATGAAGTTTTCCTTTGGTAAGGTTTTATCCGGAACAATCATTTGACATGGCCACAAGATTATGGGGCTTGTCTCGGACTTCAATCTGTTTCCAGCTGGTGATGACTGGAATGTCCTTAAGGATAGTCATGAGGTGACCCCACACGCGGATCTGATGCTGAGGTTTTGGCGGTGCATCCCGAGGTTTGTGTTGGCACCTCCTCCACTGCTGGTGGGGTTTTGGTGCTAAGTAATACCGGTGCTTCACTTGGTGGGAAGCCCTCAGACTCTCCCTCAGATGATTTCACGCGGTCCTTGGTCGCGGACGGTGATGATGCTGTTTTGGCGTGGCTGCAAAAGAAAAACTTGCTTGTCGTGCCTCATCCTGCCCCTGTGATTGAAGGGGAAAAGAGTTCGGACTCTTTTACTCGCAGGCATATGGAGCTAACCCCTGAGGAGGTGGTAGATCGAGGGTGGGGCCAGAATCTTGTGGCCAGCGGGATTGATCTCGTGGTGGATCCTCCCCCTACGGTTGCTGGCATGATGGCCATTGCTGATGGGTACCAGTACAGTTATCCCCAAAGAATGTTATTGGAGGTTTGTCCTACTCTTTTCTACCCCCGATTTTGCTTAAATGTGTTGTGAACTAATTTCCCTTTTGATTGATAGATGATGAGGAGTGAGTATTGTAACCACCATCTTTACCGGCTCTTCAAGGCTAAGTCTCTCAAGCTAGAAGGGAAGCTCCGGCATTGTGAAGAGACGCTTACGAGCGTTGAAGCTGCGGTCTCCGCTAAAGATGAGGAAATAGCAGAGCTGAAGGGTCTGCTTAAGCGTAAGGAGCAGCAGGACGCGGAAGAGGCGAAGCTGCGTTCTGAGCTGGCTTCGGTTAAGGCCAAGTTAGCGGTTGCTGAGAAGAACTCTTCGTCTATTTCAGGTCTGCGTCTCCTCTTCTTTGATAGTTACATGTTCCTTATATGTTCTCGAGTTATCTTCTTCTTCCCTCCTCCCGCCGATCGTCTTCAGTGGGTGGAGTCCCCGAGTTGTTGTGGCTTCGGAATGAGAGAACTCGTCAAAAAGGTCGTATTGCCGAGTTAGTTGAAAAACTTAAGAGTGAATCAGCGAAATGGAATGCCCGCGCGGATGTTCATAACGCTATGGCCGAAGAATGGCGTGAGAAAAAGCTTTGCTTGGTAGATCTGCAAAATCGAAACAACCATGACCGTCATTTATTCAACTGGGTCTTTTATGGACGCTGGATAATCTTGAGAAAGCCCGCGGTCAGATTTCCTCTTTAGAAATTGCTTAATGTTATGGAAGACGAGCTGCGGCAAGCGCGGTCTTCTCATCCCCTGATGTGCGGGCTTATATGCAAGCGTCTTGCTAAGGAAAGAGACGACGCAGTAGGGGTAATCTGGCGCTCTCAGTAGTGCCTTATCCGCGTCTCGAGCTGATGTGGCCCGTCAGGTTGAGTGTGAGAAAAACTTAGAGGTGACTATGTATCGTCTTAACAAGGGGTTGGAATCGAAGAATGATGAGGTTAATCGATATCGTCATTCGGACTCGATGCTTCGAGACGACCTAAGCGCGAAGTCAAGATGCTCATAATCTTCTCGCAGTAGATTATGATAGGTTATCAAATGAATATGATTATGCCGCGAAGCAAGGGATTCCGCGGTTGAACATTGTGAAGGTATACGTTTTTGTCATCGAGTGTGCTTTGTATTGTATTTGTTATAAATGTTCTTTTTCTATTATCCGCAGAGCTCAGGACAACTTCTGAGTCATGCGGATGACAAATTTGCCGAAGCTCGAGGCTAAGGTAGTTCAATTGAGGGCCAAGTCAATTATCATCGTGGTCCGGCCTTGTCTCGGGAGGAAACGTCGAAGCATGCCAATCAAAAGGTGGACCTTCTTTCCACTTCCCTAAGTCAAGCCGAGATGAAGAGTGTAGCCATAGGCTTCGTGGCTCAGAAGGGGGCCATGTAAGAGATTAATAGAACTCTTGGTGAGATTGAGTTGGATCTCGTGAAAACCATGGGTTAAACAAGAATTATACTCGGCGTCCCGCACTCCGCGCTCCCTTCAGGTTCTTCTCGCCCCTCCTCTGGTGGTAGTGTTCCTTCATCGCCGAAGGACAAACCCATGACAATGCTCCTTCCCGGTAGATCATATCTAGTATGCTAGGGATTGATCTCAGTTGCTTATCCTTTTTGGCATTTTTGCTACTCTTCTTGCTAGGCTTGTAATCAACTGCCATGTACTAGATCAAACTTTGGTGTTTAAATCTGAATTTGAATTTTGTTGAATTTGCATCTACGGCTTTACAACTTAAGTTAACGTAATGAGTAATTCCGTAGTGTTTATAATCCAAGGATGTTGATCTTTGAATTTGAGAAAGTGTATTGTTTGTGCAATTCCGTAGGTTGATATCCCAGGAATTGTCTTGTGACCTTGCACCCCGTCCAGCTAATTCCTGGGCCAGAGGATTTCTGAACGGTGGGGGTCTCGCCGACGTTCAAGGATATATTCCATTGAGTTCGCGGCTTGTAATATTGCTTGGGTATCTCGTTCTGCGGGAAGTCGCCCCCTGGTCATACACTTATAGACGCTTACGGGGGAGTTCCGAGAGATTGCATGTGTATGCTTTGTACGGGATATTGCCCGGTATATTGCAGTGGGTATGATCCACGCTTTGTGCGGGACATCCCTCTTACTAAAGTATAATGCCAGTTCTTAATAATAATAATTGCACAAACGATTTACGTGGTTCAAATTTCTAAGGCCTACGTCCACGGGGTAACGATAGTATTGATATTTTATTAAGATGTGGTATGGTTTTCAATGTACATTGTGTAAGTAGTATATACATGTGTCTCATAGGTTGTGGGTTTTGAATAAATTGAAATGCGTGCGGGTAATGAATAAAATATGACACTTGAAGATGAAAGCTTGGATTGATTGAAAAGTTAAGGCGTTACTTCTTTATCGTAGATAGAAACATGTAGACTTGTACGTCCCTTTTCTTCTTCGAAATGCATACACAGTGATAGGTTATGGGTAGTATGGCTTGAGATATTTGGCATTCCACGGATGCATGAGGATTTCCCTTTCGGATTACGCAGATAGTAAGAGCCGCTTCCCGCGATGTCGTGTATTACGTAGGGTCCTCCTCAAGTTGGTGCTAATTTTCCCCACTTCTTTTCTCGCTGATATTGGGGAATGGTTCTTAATACATATTGCCCTTCTACGAAATTCCTAAGTTTTACTTTTTGTTATATTTCTGGCTAGCTCGCTATTGGTAGTTTTCCATCTTTTGCGGTCGCTTCTCTCCTTTCTTCGAGATCGTCAAGCTTTTCCAACATCATATCCGTGGTGAGGTTTTTCTACCATGCTTCTGTCTTTGTTGTTGGTAGTACAATTTCCGTGGGGATTACCGTTTCGCTCCATATGTGAGTAAAAATGGAGATTCTCCCGTAGCCGATCTTCGAGTTGTTCCGTATGCCCATGTAACGTTATGTAATTGTTCACACCACCGCCCCTTGTACTCGCCTCTAGTTGTTTTTAAGGATGAGTGCCAAAGTCTTGTTCGTGGCTTCGCTTGTCCGTTGCTCGTGGGTATATGGGGGTGGATTTGTTTTTCGGATTTTGAAAGTGTCGAACAAAGAAGTCGATATTCTTTCCTTTTGCAGTCTGTTTACCGTTGTCGGAAACTATCTCCATGGGATGCCGAACTGCAAATGATATTTTGAAAAATAAAAGTAAAGACGCCGAATCACGAATTCTTGCCAAAGGCCTTGGCTTCTACCCACTTGTCAAGTAATCCGTTGCCACTATTAGGAATCTTCTTTTCCTGGTCCCCTCGATACGAACGGCCCACTATGTCGATACCCCATTTTGCAAAGGGCCACGGACTATCCACGAGTTTAACTTTACAGTGGGCGTGATTCGTCTGCGAATCTTTCACATTCTTCGCATCTTTGCGCCATTCGACCGCGTCTCGGATCATGGTTGGCCGCAGTAGCCCCGTGTCTTTGCCTTATCTCGCAAGGGATCTCATTCCGCCGTGATTCCCCGTCTCCTCTATGGATGTCTTTCAAGATGGCATGTCCCTCGGATCGGGGACAGCAAATGCGAAGCGGCCCGAGGAATGATTTTCTCGTATAAGGTTCCGTCTCTTAGCTCGTACATCCCTCGCTCTGGATTGTACTTTCCTAGCTTGTTTGGTGTCCTGGGGAGTTTCCTTCCTTAAGGAAAGAATGGATTTCGATTTTCCAATCTTCTTCCCGACCGTAATCGTCGTCCTCATCCGCTTGGCGCATGATGTCATCGCCCCGGAAGTCGTCGATTATGTGCTCTCCGATATCATCGTCGAGAGATATCTTCTTCCCTGGGTTTGCGTTGGTTAGCCGCGCATATCTCTTGGGGCTTGACGGATGGTTCGTACACCCTTGTTATCTTGATTGCTTTGACATCCTCGTTCTTGAGCATGGCTGATATGTATGCCAAGGCGTCCGCGTGCCTGAGTTCCTTCCTACGCAGTGTGTCGGAACTTGATTTTGGTATCTGGGAAACCAACGTTTGTACTAGAGCCATGTATGCCATTAGTGTTGCGTCGTACACGTTGTATTCGTAGCCTATCTGCCGTATGATTAGTTGTGAATCACTAGTCAAACGCACTTCTTGTATCCCCATTTCAATTATCAAACGGAGAGCATGGACCACTCCTTCGTATTCTACGATGTTATTGGTATGGCCTTCAAATTCCAGTCTGAATGCGTGCACGATCCTGTCCCCAGTGGGTGTGGTGATGACAATGCCTATCCCCGCGCCCTCTCTGTTTTTGGAGCCGTCGACAAAGACCTCCCATTGCCGCGGGTTTACTGGTTCAAGGATATTATTTGGTTCATTTTGTTTTTCTATTTCTGCCCTCCATCCTTGTATGCGCACCTCTTCTTCGTTGTCCGCAGGTAGGTCATAGGAAGTCTCGCTAACACTTGCGATTTCGAGAGTGTTGAAGCTCATAGTGGATGTTGAATTGGTCGAGGTACGTGCTCCATTTTTCTATGCGTCCTACCTTTCCTGCCCCTTTGAGGATTGTTTCTAAGGGTGCCCGACATGGGATACGTATGTCATGTGTTAAGAAGTACGTCCTCAGCTTTAAGGTAGACCATACGATGGCTAAAATCAGTTGTTCGATTCTTGTGTAGTTTCTTTCCGCTGAATTCGTGGTCTTGCCGACATAGTAGATTGGTCGCTCCTCCTTTGTGTGGGTCCCGACCAAAGACGGCGCTTACCGCATTGTATGTTGCTGCGATGTATAGTGCCAAGACTTCGCTCGTGGTCCGGTTTCGAAGGATGGGATCTCCGCTAGATATTGTTTGATGCCTAGGAAGGCTTCTTCGCATTCGCACCCACTCAAATTTCGTCCCCTTCTTTAGTATGTTAAAAAGAGTTTGCATCTATCCGAGGATCTCGAGATGAACCTTCCTAGAGCCGCTAGGGATCCATTGAGTTTTTGTACTTCTTTTAGGTTCTTTGGGGATGGCATGTCTACTATGGCTCGGATTTTTTGCGGGGTCCACTTCAATGCCCCTTTTTGTCACCAGATACCCAAGGAATTTCCGGATGTTACTCCAAAGGTGCACTTTTCCGGATTTACCTTCATATTATGTTCTCTCATGGCTTCAAGATATCCCTCGGTCTTGGTGATGGTTCTTCTTCAATCGCTTTTTACCAAAGCATATCATCAACGTAGACCTCCAAGATCCCGCCAATCCATGGCTTAAAAATAGCATCGACCATCCTTTGGTATGTTGCTCCAGCTGTTCGAGTCCTAAAGGCATCCTCACATAGCAATATAAGCCGTGGGGCGTGTAAAATGCCGTATGTTGTTGATCTTTTTCTCGCTAAAAATAGTTGATTGTACCTTTAATATCCATCCATGAATGATAGCTCTTCGTATCCTTCTACTGCGTCGACTAGTTGATCAATGCTGGGTAGTGGATAACTGTCCTTGGGGCACGCTTTGTTCAAGTTGGTGAAGTCGATGCAGATTCTGACCCCACCACTCTTCTTTGGTACTATTACCATGTTAGAGATCCAAGTAGGATATTTGACTTCTTTTATGAAACCAGCCTCCAACAGCTTTCGCAGCTCCGTTTCTACGGCTTTGTGATATTCCGTAGCCACCTTTCGTATCTTTTGTCTTACCGGGGGTGTGCCAGGTTTAATGCGCAGCTCATGTTGTACAGTTTTCGGGTCTATTCCCGGCATGTCAGATAGTTTCCACGCGAAGATATCCGCGTATTCCTTTAGTAGTTTCACCAGCGAGGCTTCGTTCTCTTCGTCCATTAGAGTTCCTATCTTGATCTTCTTTGGATTCTCCTCCGTTCCTATGTTAACTTCCTTCACCGCCTCCAAGGATGTGAATGTGGGTTTTGGTTCCCAAGGTGAGGAACTTTCTTTAATTGCTATTTGGTAGGCTCGGATTCTTTGTTTGCGAGAGCATCCTGGTTAGCAGTTGATGTTGATGCTTCGGTGTTTCCGATGGAGTTCTTCTTGGACAAGCTCTTCCCTGAGGTTTCGTCCAAGTATTCATTGATGGCTTTGTCTTTGGATGTTGCCTTGTTTCGGGCCCTGCGGGTTCTTCTTTTCTCATCTTCTTCATTGTTGAGCTGTATTTGCATTGCCTGGCATTCCTTTGTGGAAACTTGATCACCCTTGATATCCATTACCCCTAAAGGAGTAGGAAACCTAAGGTATTGATGGTAGGTGGATGCGACTCCCTTAAGTTTGTGGACCCATTTTCGTCCAATAATGGCATTGTAAGGTGAAGGCGTGTTCACCACACTGAAGCGGGCGTCAACTTTCATGGGACATGCGTCTACCTGCAAAATAATATCCCCGAGAGGCTTCGTAGCCGTACCATTGAACCCGTAGATGGTGTAGTGCGAGGTCAAGAGTTGCTCGTCATTAAGCTCCATACGTTTGAAGGTATCATGAAACAGACGTTTACGGAGCTCCCTCCATCAATGAGTATTTTCTTTATGTTGCATCCTGCGATTGGCAAAGTGAGGATCAAAGGATCGTTGTGATCTTCCATGTCATCCTCAATGTCCTCGGCCTCGAAGGTTAGAGGTGCGTTCATCCATTCTTCACGTTCTTCCACTTCTTTTCCGTCTGTTGTAGAGCTCACAATAGTCTTCAAATTGCTTCCTCAATCTTTTCCCTATTTGTGCGGTTAGGGTTGGTTCTTTGTTTTCCGAGCAGGATATAGTATTTAGTGTGAAGTTACCCTCTGGAAATTGGACCTGTTTGCTGCGTTTGGTTCTGTCCTCCGTTCAGCACTTCTCTACGTAATTTTGAGATCCGCGTCTACCAGCTTTTGGATCATTATTTTGAGATTTTTGCACTTCTCTCGTTGGATGCCCGTAGGTGAAGTGGAAATCACAGTACTTTTGGACTCCGCCGAGGTCGGAGGTTGCTTCCCCTTAGACCAGGGGCCAGCCTAAGTTCTCGCGGTTCTTGATTTCCTTTAAGATGCGTGCGTAATGGTGTTGAGTTTCGTGTAGACTCGGTCTTCGAATTTTCTACCACTCCTTTTGTGGTCATCTTTCTCGATCCTTTTCGTATCCCGCTGGGTCTGTTTACTTGTTCCGCTGAGTTTGTCCGTGGAGGTCGTTGAGCCTGTGCTCTTGGGTTCTCTCTTTGAATTTCTTCCAACCTCGCATGTTTTTCGATGATTATCCTCAAATCTCCCTCTGTGGTTGGGGTGGTGCCGTGGATTTCGACAAACAACGGGCTCATCCTGTCAAGTCCCCATTTGTAACAGTTAATACTCACCACGGGGTCCACATGTCCTATGGCTTGACATATCTTGTGCCATCTATCCGTGTATTCTCGAATGGATTCCTTATATTTGATTGCAAGCGAGAAGAGCTTGTCCATCCCTGTGTTTACAACCTTGTTATACATGTAGGTGGCCAAGAATTTTTCCGTGAGTTGATCATACGAATTGATGCATCCTGGCTTGAGGTTATCAAACCAAGATAGCGCGGATCCTTTCAGGCTTGAAGGAAAGTATCTGCAAAGTATAGCTTCGTCGTGGTCCCATCTGGCCATTACCCTGTTGTAATATCGTAGGTGGGCAGCGGGATCGTGGATCCGTCGTAACACTCAAAGGATGGGACAGGACACTTCGTGGTATGGTAGCGTGGCCAATCATTGCTGTGCGAGTGGGGTGGTGTTGGCTTCCTTCATAACCTCGTTCTAGTCTTCCACCTCCCGCCTCGGTTTTGATTTGATTGATCTCTCGCTAACATCTCTCGCGCGAAGACTCTCCATTGCCAAACAGTGTTCTTCTTGAATGGAAGGCCGTGCCTTCCTTGTAGGTTGTGACGTCGTGGCCTCCTCCTCATCATAGTAGTCTGAAGTGTCCGGGTGGTAGTCTGGGTCGGGCCTTCTATTATTCCGCGCACCTCTTTGGGGTATTCCTCTTTGGTTGACTACCGCAGGTGTGTTCTCGAGGATCATCCTCCGGTCTCTATTCTGAACCGCCGAGGTAGCCTCGTCCTGCTGATTCTCTAGCCCCGCGCTTTGGAGGATCTTCTCTCTTAATTGCTGGTTCTCTTGGGCTAGTAAGGCCACCGCGTCCGCGTATGTCTGCTGATTCCGTTTTAGTTCTTCTAATTGCGCCAAAATCTGCGCAGACTGGTTTGATGCCTGATTTGTTCCTATATGTACCTGAGCTTGTCCCTCGGGGGCCGCGGTGTTGGTTTCCTCTGCTAGATGTCTACCCGGCTCGATCATTTCGTAGGATCCTGCGTGCAGTTGTTCGTTTTGTTCATTAGTCTGCGGCATCCCGTAAGGAGGGTTCTGGATTACCGATTCTGCTACTGCTTCTCGAGGTTCCGTAGGCCTGGTTATAGTTTGTCACTTTGGAGGCGACCACTTGAGAAGTTCCTTCAGTAGGTGTAGCAGCTTTTCCTCCGCGGCCTTCTTTGCTTCCATTGCAATGATGCCCGCATCTCGAAAGGAATGTGCTTTCCGCTCCATTACGCGTCTTGTCCCCGAATTTGTGAGTCCCGCGCCCTTTTGTTTGCTCCTTGTTACTATTGGCGTAGTCCTAAGTGCCTCTTTTGAAGGTACCTTTGTCTTCCCGGCATCTTTGTTCCTTTCCATTGTAATATTCTGCACAGAGAACATGGAGGTAAACCGAGACAAAAAGTCCACGGGTTAGCTGTTAGTTCAAACTTGATTTCATAAGCTCGATTTCTAGTGGCAATGAGTGTACTCAAGCTGTTAGTTTGGCGAACAATTCGAAAAACATAAACGGATGCGGATTTACTTAGGGATAAGGTCCATGGGTTGTTGTTTGCAAACAAGTCCAAATCTATTGGTGGAAATTATGTTTGAAATATCAGTTAAAACACAGATCTGTTGGTTTAAAGGTTACACAATGCCCAGATCTGTTGGTAGAAAATACAATAGACATAAATATGTGCGAAAAATAGCCCCAAAACTCAGATCTGCTAGTTAAAAATCGTAAAAGACCCAGATCAGCTGTTAGACAGCACAAAGAATACGGATACGTGCGAAAAATGAGTTTAAACAGAGATCTGTCTACGTTCTAAGTAAAACTTTTGAGTTAGAGGCTATAAAGTCACAGGGAAAGATAAATCTTTTTACCGGGACAAGGTCCCTGTTTCTAGCGCCATATTGTGAACACGGAAATCAAATGGATAGCCATAAGTCCACAAACAATCTCGGCGAGTATTAAATACGCGCATCAAAGTGTGAATTGAGTCTAAGACTCCTTGGTAGATGTTGATTCATTGATTACAAACCCCACGAGTTTATCATGATCTCCTCAACATCTAAATTGGTAGATCTAAGAAGTAAACATATAAATAAAGAGGTGTGAATGCGAATGTAAAGAAGACAATGGTTTACGTGGTTCAGCACTAAGGCTTACATCCACGGATCTGGGGGTATTACTATGAAGTAAATGGTTACAAGAATAGTCTTAAGACTTTGAGTGATCATCAAACCCACCGGTTGATACTCATACTTACTTCTCACTGATCTCTCTCCTATTCTCTAGTTTTCTCTCGATCCCCCCCTTTTCTGTGGAAGGGGTGTACATATATATATAGCTAAATCAAGTGGGTCCACTGACAAAGAGCTGTTGAGATCTTATCTTCTTGTGCTCTGTGCATGGTCCGCGGACTTCCTCTGTCACTCCGCGGCTTCTACAATACCCAAGCTCATTACGCCGACCAACCTCGCTTTCTTCGTGGGTCGTCCGACACGTGCCCTCCGAGAAGCATTAAATGCGAGTGGTTGGGGCGGTCCATCCGTGCCCGGGCGGTGTCGGCCCTCCTTGTCACGTACGTGTCAGTTGGACTATCCCCAGCCGTTGATTACATCTCACCTCGTGATGGGGTAGAGTAACTCATTGGTGTTGCGCGGGATTACCTACCTTGGATGCTCCCTCATCTTCGACCGTTGGTCTTGACAGATGGCACGTCGTCTAGATGCCATGGATGCCCCTACGTGTCATCCCTCTTTATGACGTGGCCTCCACGTGGGTTCTGCTAGTACACGTGGCGATGGAGATAAATAAGTGTACTTACAGGTTTCAACTTTGGAAACGTCTCCCGGCGGCCATTCCATGGGGTTTATGGAAAACTCGTAATGCTGTTGCCTTTTCTGGGAAGACCTTCAAGCTTCACGAAGTTATTCGAGATATAAAAGTTGATGTTTTCAACTGGTCTAAAAGTATGGACTGCTTCAAGGGGATAAATACTTCTAATCTAATAGTAGGATGGGAACATTTCTTTTTAAATCCCCACTAAATTAACTCTTGCTTTGGGTCTTTCTTCTTGGGTTGTTTCTTTTGTTCCCTGTTCCTTTTCTTTGTTGGGTTTCAGATTGTTTCTCTAGCCTTTTTGGCTAGTTTTCTTGTATTCTTTTATTCTTTCAATATATCTCTCTTCTTTGCCGAGCAAAAAAAAAAAAAAAATCTAAGAATCATGATTATTGCAGCAATTTTAGACTTTCAGTTATGTCAGCCATAGCTATCTTCACGGCAGAAGCAAAAGTCTTTGATTAAGCTATCAAACGTGATTTTTTGGTTTTTTATCATCCAATTAGCTTCAATCGAGTAAACATGATGAGTTTTCATTTCATTTGTTAATTTTCTTACAATTTTTGTTTTTGGTTTTTCATGATTACCTGAACTAGACTAATCGTGGGTACTCATTTCTTGTATTGAAAAATGTATCAAATAGAATTATTGTACGTTTCCTTTCCCATAAGCATTCGAAGTCAGTGAACAGATGATTGATCCACACTTCGAATTCACACTGTTGGAGTTGGTTTAGTTGTGGCAGCAACCTAGCTGGATAGGTTTCTTTTGTGTTGGTTGAATATTAGATTACTTGATAACTTCAATAAATTAATCAGCATTACATTAATAAAAAATCCTGTTATTGAGCTGTGAAATCCATTAGAAGGGCTGTTATAATAGGACAAAATCGGTCATTAGATAGTAATTTCAAAAACCCCTTATGGAAAAAAATTAATAATGTTTATTCAACCTTTATATACTTATAATTAAAGATTTAGTTTGACGAGTCCAACCATATAGAAAAAAAGTTACGTCTTTTTTTTTTTTTTTTTTTTTTTTTTTTTTTTCGAAGCCAACCATAACTCATTAAAATCAACCGTAACTCACTGAAACCAACCGTAACTCATTACATCCAAATAACTGAATTCTGCAACTTGTTTGCTTGGCTGCTTGAACCAAGCCAAACATCTTTGGCCGCAACAATGTAGCTCATACATTGGCTGCTTGAACCAAAGACAATTCTGCAACTTGTTTCTGCTACCATAAGTGCCATTTAATTTAAAGAAACTTACTTGTACTTGTATTTGTTCATTTATCTTGTACTCCTACGGTTTTTCCCCAGCCTTCTGCTCCCATAAGTGCCATTTAAGTCCCACAACTAGTAGGGTTCTCAACGCCCGAATTATTTGGCAATATGTTGCGATGCATCTAGCATCAAAGATCTCTCTTTCTCTTTCTACTTTGCCATCCCTCCCTTTCTCTTTTTAAACGGTTTTTTCATTCTGCTGTCTCACAACTTTGGTCCTTGTATGTTGAAATTCTCGTCCAGCCTCTGAGGGGCGGAGCCAACTTAGAAGCACATACCTAGCGTAACTGGATCCCAAGCCCAACAATAGTTAGTTTTGCATTTTTTTTTTTTTTTTTTTTTTTTTTTTTTTGACTGACTGACACTGGACTTCATTTTGCACGTTCTTGGCTTCTAGCAAAACATTTGCACCCTTTTCCTTAAAAAACTGGTTCTGCCCATTTTTTCTTCTTTCGCACAATGATCGTCCCAAAGTAGGTGACACATGTAAACAGGGCACCATATTCACTGATAAATGTTCGTGCGACCTGAAAATGTGAGAATCACAACGATTTGGAATTTTCTATGTGAGCACGGAACTCGTGCATGGTGTGCGTGATCACAAACAATCTAATATGAATTGAATACGTGCATTGAGGTGTGAGAAGAGTATAATGTGCCTAGGTAGATGATGATTCATAGATTCCAAACCCTTTTAGTTTGTCATGATCTCATCATCATCCCCCAAGGTGATAGGTCTGAGATATCGAATGTAAATGAAACTACCAAGATTAAAGGTAAAAGAGACGACGGTTTACGTGGTTCAAAGACTAAGGCTTACATCCACGGATCCGAGGAGATTTACTATAAGATAAACGGTTACAAAGATCATCCCAAGATCTTGTGTTCATTGACTACTAAAATTGAAGCTCTCACTTACTTCTTCCTATTCTCTCTCCTGTTTTTTTCGATCCCCCTCTCAGTGGGGGGTATACATATTTATAGCTAAATTGGGTGGGTCCACCGACAATGAGCGTTGAGATCTTATCTTCTTGTGCTCAGTGCGTGGTCCGCGGACTTCTATGTCACCCCGCGGCCTCTACCGTATCCCGGTTCATCACGCCGACCAACCTCGTTTCCTCCGTTGGTCGTCCGACACGCAGTTCTCCGAGCCGCATTAAATGCGGTGGTTGGGGCGGTCCAATCCGCGCCGAGTGGTGTCAGTCCTCTTGTCACATCTGTGTCAGTCGGACTTCCCTGACCGTTGATTATATCTAACCTCGTGATGGGTTAAAGCCATCCTTTGGTGTTACGCGGGATCACCTATCTCGGGTGCTCCTTCATCTCTGACCGTTGGTCTTGACAAATGGCACGTTGTCCAAGTGCCACGGCTGCCCCTATGTGTCATCCTTTTTTGAGAGATGACCTCCACGTGGACTCTGCTAGTACACGTGTCAATGGAGATAAATAAGTGTACTTACAATTTGCCCCTCTTCTTGCGACTGGGCGTTTGGCCTTTGTTGGAAGAAGAACCGTGCGGTACGTTTTTATCTCCCTCATAACTTCTCCTAAAAAAGGTGCTACCTGCATTTATTGTGCACGTTTCCCATGTCCGGCCATAACTGCCCTTTGGGTAGTGGACGGTTTCTTCTGGTTCTATATATATAAAAGAGAAGAGTGAGAGAATGTGACTTTAATTCACATTCTCGCTTTATTCTCTGTTCTTGTCTTCATCTTCTTAACTTCCTCTCGACACCATTGCTGCGCCGTTGGTTGCATGGTTGCCGTGGTCGCCGTGGTTGCCGCCACTCGTGGTCGCCGCTGTTGCTGACTCCTTCGTTGCTGCTGTTGATTTATTCTTCGTGGTTCAGGTATGATCTTTTATTCCGTTTAATCACCATGCCTAAGCCTGTCGAGTTTCTGCTCTTCTGGTGATGCGTTGATGATGAGTTTAAATTTAAATATACCCTGGGATTTGAGAGTCGACGCTACTGAGTCGGGTGTTTCATCGGCCATGCTTTGATTTTATTTCTTCTTTTGAGTTTGGATAATGGTCTGAGAGTTTAAGCAACTGTTAGATGAAATCTAGGGTTTTCTTCTTTTGTACTGCTGTTCTTGAGATTTTCTTGATTTTTGATCTTCCCTGCCTCTGATTTGAATTCCTATTCGTGTTTGTGCTCGTAGACATGTCCGATCATCCGCGGGTTCCTTACCAAACCCCCCCGTCAAGTCCTCATCGATCTCCCGGAGTGATCCCAATGTAAGGGGTGGAACTTCGCTCCACTTACCCAGGGTAATCTTCGGGATGGACGAACATCCTCATCCTCTCGGTCGAGGCCTTCGCTTAAAAGGGGTGATCCTCCGCAGGGATCTAGATATGCCGTGAATCGTCCTAGAGGTGGGTCTCCTAAGAAGCAGCAGAATCCGCGCAATGAGCCTTTGGATGTGCAGCCCCTCCGCTCTAAGCCTCCACCGCGGACTAATCCACCTGTGCCTAGTTCAAGTAAGTCAACTAAAACTCTTATTTCAAGAGAAAGGCTGCGGAGATAGAGTCCCTGGGATGTAATTCCTCCTAAGAGGAAGACAAGTGGGTTCTGTGGGGGATACTACGGAGATGCTCTTGAGGATGATTCTTGTTACTTTTCGTCCTTTACCTTTGGGTAATAAGAAGTTTACTTTCAGGGCACATTGATCTTGAGGCCTTCAAGTTAAAACACGGTCTTCAAAGACTTCCAAGTGCGTTTTATGCCTCCGACAAAGATATCACTTATGAGATGGTTAACAATTATCGCATGATGCCTTTCATTTGCCGACGACCGTGGGTGCTTTCGAGGCTGGTTTGATGTTGCCTTTGTATAAAGCCGGTGATGATTTCTACTATCGGGTCTTGTCTAGCCGCGATACATCGCCAAGAAAAGTCATAATCGCTGGGTGCAACAGTTGACAGAAACTATCTTCGCCATCTCCGAGAATGCTATCTTCGTAGCAAGGGGCGAACAATGATGACCTCGCTATGCTCCTAAATTGGAAAAAGAGCAAGGGTGGTATACTCAGGAAAATTTCAATAAATCCTTTGGAGATTATGTTAACAGAATACTGTAAGCCGTGGTCTGTGAGTCTCATGGAACATTACTCCCGTTAAGGGGAAGTTCGCCTTTTGAGCGAGGTAAGTGATTCCAAGATGGCGAGGGTTCCTAGTGCCGAAGGTCTTCCTATTCTGCGCGAGGAAAGAATCAAACGTGATCATGACTATGAGTGGTCTCGCCACTGTTCTTGAAGTCGTTGGTCCGTGGGCCTATGGTTGGGTCCCCGGTCCCCATGGTTGGCCCTATGCGACAGCCTTCCTCGCAAGCTTCTCCCACTGTTACGCCATTACACGCCCCCGGCATGAGTTTTGCCAGATGGACTTTGCTTATAGTCGCGATGTTGATGACGCAGAAGACGAAGATGTCCCTGATGCTAACCTTCTTCCGCGGAATACTGACGTTGTTAAGGTGTGTTGTTTGTTTTCTACGTATGTATGCCCCTACGTTTTCTTAAATAATGTTGATTATGCCAAGGAAAGGTGATGCCAATGGCTCTTTTATCATTACGTGTTGTAGGTGCGTAGAAATAAGAAGATTAATCCCAAGCAATCATCGAATTCTCCCACCGAGGGTTCCTCACACTTCGAGGATGTGAATAGTCCCGTGGGTGGTGATGAGGACTTTTCCGATAGGGAAGAGCGAATTGAGACTTCTCCGCCTGTTCAAGAAGGTGATGGTGATCAGGCCATTGGTGGTGGAGGTGGTGATCCTGGCCACCGGTGGCGGTCAAGGTGATCCGGCCACCGGGTGGTGGTGAAGGTGATGATTCGCCACCGGTGGTGGTCAAGGTGATCCGCCACCGGCGGTGGTCAAGGTGATCCGGCCATCAAGTGTGGTCAAGGTGATCCGGCCACCGGCGGTGGTCATGGTGATCCGGCCACTACCACTGGTGGTGGTGAAGGTGATTCGGACGCTGGTGATATTGGTGGTGGCAACTCGTCTATTGGTGGTGGTGGAGATCAGGCCGGGGGGGCTACTAAGTCCAGTGGGGATGTTATAGACAAAGGTAAGGGAATTGTTCTTGGTAGTGGTGACAAGGATGGGGATGCTTGTTGTGAGTTCTCCTTTGGTAAGGTTTTATCTGGGGAACCATCACTTGACATGTCCACAGTTATGGGGCTTGTTTCTGACTTCACTGCCTCCACCGATGATGACCGGAGTGTTCTCGAAGATAGCTGCGTTGGTGACCCATCCCGCAGGTCTGATGCTGGGGTTTTGGTAGTGCCTTCCGAGGGTTTTGTTGGTGGGGCTTTGGTGCAAAGTAATGTTGGTGCTTCTCATGGTGGGAATACCTCGGACTCTCCTTTAGATGATTTCTCGCGATCCTTAGCCGCGGATGGCGATGATGCTGTTTTGGCGTGGCTGCGAAAGAAAAACTTGCTGGTTGTACCTCATCCTGCCCCCGTGATTGAAGGGGAAAAGAGTTCAGATGCTTTTACTCGTAGGCACATGGAGTTAACCCCTGAGGAGGCGGTAGATCGAGGGTGGGGCAAGAATCTCGTAGCCAGCGGGCTTGACCTTGTGGTGGATCCTCCCCCCACCGTTGCTGACATGATGGCTATTGCTGATGGGTATCAGTACAGTTACCCCCCAGCAACGGTTATTGGAGGTTTGTCCTGTTCTTTTTATCCCTGATTTCGTTCAACTATGATGTGAGCTAATTTCCCTCGTTTTGCTGATAGATGATGAGAAGTGAGTATTGTAACCACCATCTTTACCGACTCTTCAAGGCTAAATCTCTCAAGCTAGAAGGGAAGCTTCGACATTGCGAAGAGACGCTTACGAGTGTCGAGGCTTCGGTCTCGCTAAGGATGAAGAAATAACCGAGCTAAAGAGTCCGCTTAAGCGTAAGGAGCGCAGGTACGGAAGAGGCTCGGCCACGTTCGAGCCGGCTCGGTTAAGGCCAAGTTAGTGTTTCGAGAAGAACTCCTCGTCTATTTCAGTGTCTGCGCTTCCTCTTCTTTGATAGTTTCCTCGCTCGTTATTTGTTCGAGTTTTCTCTTTCTTCCCTCCTCCCGCCGATCGTCTTCGGGCGGGCGGAGTCCCTGAATTGTTGTGGCTTCGGAGTGAGAGGGCACGTCAAAAGGGTCGCATTGCTGAGTTAGTTGAAAATCTTAAGAGTGAGTCGGCGAAATGGAATGCCCGCGCGGACGTTCATAACGCTATGGCCGAAGAATGGCGTAAGAAAAAGCATTGCTTGGTAGATTTGCAAAATCGAAATAACCATGATCGCCACTTGTTCAACGGGGCTCTTTTATGGACACGGGATAATCTTGAGCAAGCCCGTGGGCAGATTTCCTCCTTAGAAATTAAACTTAATGTTATGGAAGACGAGCTGCGGCGAGCGCGGTCTTCTCATCCCTCGGATGTGCGGACCTATATGCAGCGTCTTGCCAAGGAAATAGACGATGCTAGGGCCGAATGTAGTGCTCCTCAAAGTAGTGCTTTATCCGTGTCTCGAGCCGATGTGGCTCGTCAGGTTGAGCGTGAGAGAGACTTAGAGGTGACTATGTATCGTCTTAACAAGGGGTTGGAATCGAAGAATGATGAGGTTAATCGACATCGTCATTCGGGCTCGATGCTTCAAATGACCTAAGCGCGAGTCGCATGCTCATAATCTTCTCGCAGTAGATTACGATAAGTTATCAAATGAATATGATTATGCCGCCGGGCGAGGGATTCCGCGGTTGATCATTGTGAAGGTATACGTTTTCGTCATCGAGTGTGCTTTGTATTGTATCCGCTCATAACTCACTCGTCTTCTTCTACTGGCCCGCAGAGCCCAAGTACAACCTTAAAGCTGCAGATGAAAAGTTTGCCGAAGCTCAGGCTAAGGTAGTTCAACTGGAGGGTCAAGCTAACTATCATCGCGGTCTAGCCTCGTCTCAGGAGGAAATGTTGAAAGAAGCTAATCAAAGGATAGACCGCTTTCTTCTTCCTTAAATCAGGCTGAGATGAGGAACGTAGCTATAGGTTTCATGGCCCGTAAACAATCGGCCGAAGAGATTAATAAGATTCTTGGTGAGATTGAGCCGGATCTCAAGAAAAACCATGGGCTAACCAAGAATTATACTCTAAGGCCCCGTGCCTCGTGCTCCCATCAAGTTCTTCCGGGACCCTCCTCGGGGTGGTAGTGTTCCTTCATCGCCGAAGGATAAACTCGCGGATAACGCTCTCCTACTCGCAGAGACCGTAGCTAGGAATGCTAGGGATTGATCTCGGTTGCTTATCCTTTTTTTTGGCGTTTTTGTTATTTTGCCCGCCTGGGCTTGTAATCAATCGCCATGTATTAGATCAAACTTTGGTGTTCAAATCCGATTTTGAATTTTGAATTTAATTTACATCTATCATCTTTGGTATTTGTAACCCGCGGATATCAATCTTTGAATTTGATAAAGTGTATTGTTCGTGCAACTCCGTAGGTTGGTATCCCCGAATTGTCTTGTGACCTTGCACCGTCCGGCCTAACTCCTGGCTGCAGGATCTCTCGGACGGTGGGGGTCTGGCCGACGTTCTAGGATGTACTCCATTAAGTTTGCGGCTTGTAATATTGCACGGATATCATTCTCGTAAGAAGTCGCCTCCTGGTCATACACTTATAGACACTTACGGAGGAGTCCTGAGAGATTGCATGTGTATGCTCCGATATATTGCGTGTGTGTGCTTTGCACGGGATATTACCCGGTATATTGCAGTGGGTATGATCCACGCTTTGTGCAGGATATACCTCTTACTAAGTATAATGTCAATAATAGTAATTGTACAACGATTTACGTGGTTCGGCCTTAAGGCCTACATCCACGGGGTAACAATAGCATCGATATTTTATTAAGGTGTGACATGGTTTTCAATGTACATTGTGTAAGTAGTATATACATGTGTTTCGTATAGGTTGTGGGTTTTGAATAAATTGAAATGTGCGTGGGTAATGAATGGGATATGATACTTGAAAATGAAAACTTGGATTGATTGAAAAGTTAAGGTGCGTTACTCCTTTGTCAGAGATAGAAACATGTGGACTAGCAAGTCCATTTTCTTCTTCTGAAATGCACACGCAGGTGGTTGGTCATGGGTAGTATGGCTTGAGGTATTTGGCATTCCACGGATGCATGAGGATTTCCCCTTTCATATTGCGCAGATAGTAAGAGCCATTTCCCGCGATGTCCGTATTATGTAGGGTCCTCCCCAAGTTGGTGCTAATTTTCCCACTTCTTTTCTCGCCGGTATTGGGAATGGTCCTCAACACATACCGCCCTTCTACAAAATTCCTAAATTTCACTTTTTTGTTATATTCTCTGGCCAGCCTGCGTTGGTAGTTTTCCATTCTTTGTAGTGCCGCTTCTCTCCTTTCTTCGAGGTCGTCGAGCTTTTCCAACATCATATCCGTGGTGAGATTCTTTTCCCATGCTTCTGTCTTTGTAGTTGGAAGTAGAATTTCATGGATTACTGCTTCTGCTCCGTAGGTGAGTAGAAATGGGGATTCTCCGGTAGCTGATCTTCGAGTCGTCCTATATGCCCATAAAACGTTATGCAGCTGTTCACACCATCTTCCCTTGTACTCATCTAGCTGTTTTTTAAGAATGAGTGCCAAAGTTTTGTTTGTGGCTTCTGCTTGTCCATTGCTTTGTGGGTATATGGGGGTGGATTTATTTTTTCGAATCTTGAAGGTGTCGAAACAGAAGTCAATATTCTTTCCTTGTAGAGTTTACCGTTGTCGGAGACTATCTCTCATGGGGATGCCAAACCTGCAGATGATATTTTGAAAATAAAAGTGAAGACGTCCAATCCCGAATTCTTGCCAAAGTGCCTTTGCTTCTACCCACTTGTGAAATAATCCGTTGCCACTATTAGGAATCTTCTTTTCCCGTCCCGATACGAGTGGGCATACTATGTCGATACCCCATTTCCCAAAGGGCCATGGACTGTCAACCGAGTTCAACTTTGTAGCTGGGGCATGGATTCGTTTACCAAATCTTTGACATTCTTCGCATCTTTTCGCCATTCGTCGCATCTCGGTCATGGTTGGCCGCACAGCCATGTGTCTTTGCCTTATCTCGCTAGGGATCTCATTCCACCGTGATTCCCCTCGCGTCTCCTCTCGTATATCTTTTTAGAATGATATGTCCTCTCGCTCGGGATAGGCAGCGACGAAGTGGTCCGAGGAATGATTTTCTCGTATAAGGTTTGGTCTCTTAGCTCGACATCCTCGCTCTCCGGACCGCACTTTCTAGCCTGTTTGGTGTCCTCGGGGAGTTTCCTTCTTTGAGGAAAGAGTGGATTTCGCTCTCCAATCTGCTTCGACTATAATCGCGCCTTCCTCCGCTTGTTGTAATGTCATCGTTCTGGAAATCGTCGAATATGTATTCTCCGACATCCTCATCAGAGATATCTTTCTCCTTAGGTTTGCGTTGGTTAGCCGCGCATGTTTCTTGGAGTTTGATGGATGGTTCGTACACTCTTGTTACCTTGATTGCTTTGACATCCTCGTTTTTAAGCATAGACGATATATATGCCAGGGCATCCGCGTGTCTAAGCTCCTTTCTGCGCAGATGTCGGAAATTGATTTTTGGTACTTGGGAGGCCAACGTCTGTACTAGAGCCATGTATGCCCTCAGTGTTTCGTCATACACATTGTATTCGTAGCCTATCTGCCGTATGATCAGTTGTGAGTCGCTTGTTAACCGCACTTCTTGTATCCCTAATTCAATTATCAAGCGGAGAGCATGGATCACTCCTTCGTATTCTACGATGTTATTAGTATGGCCTTCGAATTCCAATCAATGCGTGCACGATTCGCCGTCCCTCGTGGGTGTGGTGATGACGATGCCTATCCCCGCGCCCTCTCTATTTTTGGAGCCATCAACAAAGACCTCCCATTGCCGTGGGTTCACTGGTTCAAGAATATTATTTGGTTCTAGTTTTTCTATTTCTGGGGCGCCCATAGCCTTCCATCCTTGTATGCGTACTTCTTATTCGTTGTCCAAAGGCATGTGTCCGCTAGAAAGTATGCTAATACCGCGATTTCGGGAGTGTTGGAGCTCATAGTGGATGTTGAATTGGTCGAGGTACGTGCTCCATTTTGCTATACGTCCTACCTTTCCCCGCCCCTTTGAGGATGGTCTCTAAGGGTGCCCGACATGGGATACGTATGTCATGCGTTAAGAAGTACGTCCTCGCCTTTAAAGTAGACCATACGATGGCTAGGATTAGCTGTTCAATTCTCGTGTAGTTTCGTTCTCGCGGAATTCAGTGGTCTTGGCTGACATAGTAGATCGGTTGCTCTTCCTTTGTATGGGTTCGACGAGCACCGCGCTTATCGCATCGTCTCGTTGCCGCAATGTAGAGTGCCAAAACCTCCTCGTGGTCCGATTTCTCGAAGGATGGGGATTTTCGCTAGGTATTGTTTAATGCCCAAAAAGCTTCTTCGCATTCTCGTCGTCCATTCAAATTTAGTCCCTTTTTTCAATATGTTGAAGAAGAGTTTGCACCTATCCGAGGATCTTGAGATGAATCTTCCCGCAGCCGCTAGGGATCCATTGAGCTTTTGTACCTCTTTTAGGTTCTTCTGAGATGGCATGTTTGTTATGGCTCGGATTTTTGCGGGAAGATGTCTTTTGTTCGATCCAAGGAATTTTCCCGAGGTCACCCCGAAAGTGCATTTTTCCGGGTTTACCTTCAATAGCTCCGAAGATGTCCTTCAGATCCTGGTGGTGGTTCTTTCTTAATCTGCATTTACGAGCATATCGTCGACATAGACCTCTAAAGTCCCGCCGATCCATGGCTTGAAAATAGCATCGACCATCCTTTGGTACGTTGCTTCTGCGTTTTGAGCCCGAAAGGCATTCTTACGTAACAATAAAGACCATGGGGTGTGTAAAATGCAGTATGTTGCTGGTCTTCTTCTGCCAAAAATAGTTGGTTGTATCCGGAATATCCATCCATGAACGACAACTCTTCATATCCTTCTACTGCGTCGACTAGCTGGTCAATGCTGGGTAATGGATAACTATCCTTGGGGCATGCTTTGTTCAGGTTGGTGAAGTCGATGCAGATTCTGACCCCTCCATTTTTCTTTGGTACTATTACCATGTTGGAGATCCAAGTGGGGTATTTGACTTCTTTTATAAAACCGGCTTCCAGTAGCTTTCGTAGCTCCGTTTCTACTGCTTTGTGATGCTCTGTGGCCACCTTTCGTATCTTTTGTCGTACCGGGGGTGTGCCAGGTTTAATGCGTAGCTCATGTTGTACTGTCTTTGGGTCTATTCCCGGCATATCGGATAGTTTCCATGCGAAGATGTCCGCGTATTCCCTTAATAGTTTTATTAGCGAAGCTTCGCGTTCTCCGTCCATTAGAGTTCCTATTTTGATCTTTCTTGGATTCTGCTCCGTTCCTATGTTGATCTCTTTCACTGCCTCCAAGGATGTGAAAGTGGGCTTTGGTTCCCAAGGTGGGGGATTTTCTTTAATTGCTATTTGGTAGTCTCAGATTCTTTGTTTGCGAGAACGCCCTGGTTAACCTTTGATGTTGAGGCCTCCGTGTTTCCTACAGAGTTCCCTTTAGGCAAGCTTTTCCCCGAGATCTCCTCCAAATATTCGTCGATGGCTTTGTCTTTGGATATCGCCTTGCTCCGAGCTTGCGGGTTTTCCTTTATCATCTTCTTCGTTGTTGAGTTGTATTTGCATCGCGTGGCATTCTTTTACGTAAGATTGATCACCCTTTATCTCCATTATTCCTAAGGGAGTGGGAAATCTAAGGTATTGATGGTAGGTAGCTGCGACTCCCTTGAGCTTGTGGACCCATCTTCGTCCAATAATGGCATTGTAGGGCGAAGGCGTGTTCACCACACTAAAGCGAGTGTCGACTTTCATGGGGCCTGCATCCACCTGTAAGATAATATCCCCAGGGGCTTCGTAGCCGTGCCATTGAACCCGTAGATGGTGTAGTGTGAAGTCAGGAGTTGCTCATCGTTAAGCTCTATGCGTTTGAATGTATCGTAGAACAAGACATTTACGGAGCTTCCTCCATCGATGAGGATTTTCTTATGTTGCATCCTCGCGATTGGCAATGTGAGGATTAATGGATCGTTGTGATCTTCCATGTCGTCCTCAATATCCTCGGCTTCAAAAGTCGAGGAGCGTTCATCCACTCGTGCTCTTCCACTTCCTTCCCATTTATACTGTAAAGCTCACAGTAATCTTCAAATTGCTTTCTCGTCGTTTCCCTATTTGTGCCGTTAGGGTTGGCTCTTTGCTTTCTCGGGCAGGATATAGCGTTCAATGTGCGATTACCCTCGTGTAGTTGGACTTGTTTGCCGCGTTTGGCTCTATCTTCCATTCCAGCCTTTTCCACATATTTTTAAGATCCCCGCATCTATCAGCTTTTGTACTGCTATCTTGAGATTTTTGCATTTCTCTGTTGTGTGTCCGTAGAAGCAGTGGAAATCGCAGTATTCTTTGGATTCTGCCGAGGCTGGTGGTTGTTTCCCTTTAGACCAGGGCCAGTCTAAGTCTTCGCGATCCTTGATCTCCTTTAATATGCGCGGATAGCTGGTATTGAGTTTCGTATAGACCCGGTCTTCAAACTTTCTGCCGCTCCTTTTGTGATCGTCTTTTCGATCCTTTTGGTGTTGGCTGGGCCTGTCTACTAGTTCCGCGGAATTTGTCCGTGGGGTTCGTTGTGCCTGTGCTCGGGGGTTATCTTTTTGAATTTCTTCCAACCTCGCATGTTTTTCAATGATTATCCTCAAATCTCCCTCGGTGGTTGGGGAGGTACCGTGGATTTCAACGAACAACGGACTCATCCTGTCAAGCCCCCATTTGTAACAGTTAATACTCACCACGGGATCCACATGTCCAATGGCCCGACATACCTTGTGCCATCTATCCGTGTATTCTCGAACGGACTCTCTCGTACTTAATTGCAAGTGAGAAGAGCTTGTCCATCCCCGTGTTCACAACTTTGTTATACATGTAGGTGGCCAAGAACTTTTCGGTGAGCTGATCATATGAATCAATGCATCCTGGCTTGAGGTTATCAAACCAAGATAACGCGGATCCTTTCAGGCTTGAAGGGAAATATCTGCATAGTATAGCCTCGTCGTAATCCCACCGCCATTACCCCGTTGTAATATCGTAGATGAGCCGAGGGGTCCGCGGACCCGTCGTAACATTCAAAGGTCGGGACCGGACATTTTCGCGGAATGGTAGCCGTAGCCAACTGTCGTGCAAGGGGGTAGTGTTGGCCTCCTTCATAACTGTTCTAGTCTTCCACCTCCTTGCCCGGGTCTTGAGTTGATTGATCTCTCGCTAGCATCTCCGCGCGGAGGTTCTCCATTGCCAAACAAAGGTGCTCGTCCCGAATGGAAGACCGTGTCTTTCTTGTGGGTTGTGATGTTGTGGCCTCCTCCGTGTCGTAGTAGTCCCACTGGCCTGCAGTCGGGGTCGACCTTACATTCCGCGCATCTCTTTGGGGTATTCTTCTCCTGTTAGTTGTTGCAGGGATGTTTTCGAAGATCGTCCCCTGGGCC
Organism: Papaver armeniacum; assembly: GCA_023531295.1. Taxonomy (NCBI): domain Eukaryota; kingdom Viridiplantae; phylum Streptophyta; class Magnoliopsida; order Ranunculales; family Papaveraceae; genus Papaver; species Papaver armeniacum. Next base: position 27,966 of record JAJJWW010005274.1, read on the forward strand.
CCTCGTTCTGCACCGCTGAGTTAGCTTCTGGCTGTGCCGATTCTCTAGTTTGGAGCTTCGGATGGATCTTCTCTCTTAGTTGCTGGTTTTCCCGAGCTAACAAGGCCACCGCATCGCGTGACGTTAGTCTGATTCCTCTTAGCTCCTCCGCTTGCGCCAATATTTGCACCGTTTGGTTCGACGCTTGATTGGGGATTCCTTCCTGTAGTTGAGCTTGTCCCTCGGGATTGTGGTATTGATTTCTCCCATTAATGGTATGTCCGCCGATTATTCCGCTGGATCCCGCCCGTAGTTGTTTGTCTTGTTCATTGTCCTGGCGCATCCCGTAGGGATGGTTCTCGGGATTACCGATTCAGGGCTATAGCCTCCGAGGGTCGATCGGCCCGGTTGTACAAGAATCACTTTGGAAGCAATCACTTGGGAAACCCCTTCGCTTGGTGCAGCAAGCTCTTGCAGCCGCAGCCTTTTTGCTTCCATTGCGATGGTGCCCGCATCTAAGAGCCGTGTGCTTTCCGCCCCTGGCCTCGCATATTGTCCGCGGATGTGTGTCCTTCGCCCTTTTGTCTGCTCCTTGTTACTGCTGGTGTGGTCCTTGGAGCATCCCTTGGAGTTATCTTTGTCTTCCCCAAGCATCTTTGTTTCTTTCCATTGCAATAACCGCACAAAGAACATGGGAGGTAATCCGAGACCCAAAAGTCCACGGGGTTGGTCGTTAGTTCAACTTTGATTTCATAAGCTCGATTTCTAGTGGCAATGAGTGTACTTGGGTTGTTAGTTTGGCGAATAGTATGAAAGACATAGACGGATGCGGATTTAACCTGGGATAAAGTCCATGGGTCGTTGTTTGCAAAAAGCCCAAATCTTTTGGTGGAAATTGTGTTTGAAATTCCAGTTAAAACCGTTGGTTTAAAGGTTATATAATGCCGTTGGTAGAAAACACAATAGACATAAATATGTGCGAAAAACGAGTCTAAGAACAGATCTGTTTGCTAAAACCCGTGATCTCGTTGGTTTAAAGGTTACATAATGCTCGGGACCGTTGGTAGGGAAAACACAAAGAGAAATAAATACGTGTGAAAAACGAGTCTAAGAACAGATTTGTTTGCGTTTTTAAATAAAATTTTTGAGGTTGAGGTCATGAAATCACGTGAAAAGATAAATCTTTTTAAGGGACAAGGTCCTCAAGTTTCTAGCGCCAAATTGTGAACACGTGAATCGTGCATGGTGTGCGTGATCACAAACAATCTTAATATGAATTGAATACATGCATTGAGGTGTGAGAAGAGTATAACGTGCCTAGGGAGATGATGATTCATAGATTCCAAACCCCTTTAGTTTGTCATGATCTCATCATCATCCCCCAAGGTGATAGGTCCGGAGATATCGGAACGTAAATGAAACTACCAAGTACTAAAGGTAAAAGAGACGACGGTTAACGTGGTTCAAAGACTAAGGCTTACATCCACGGATCTCGAGAAGATTTACTATAAGATAAACGATTACAAAGATCATCCCAAGATCTTGTGTTCATTGACTACTAAGATTGAAGCTCTCACTTACTTCTTCCTATTCTCTCTCTTATGTTTTCGATCCCCTCTCAGTGGAGGGGGTATACATATTTATAGCTAAGTTGGGTGGGTCCACTGACAATGAGCCGTTGAGATCTTATCTTCTTGTGCTCTGTGCGTGGTCCGCGGACTTCTATGTCACCCCGCGGCTTCTACTGAATCCCGGTTCATCACGCTGACCAACCTCGTTTCCTCCGTTGGTCGTCCGACACGTGTTCTCCGAGCCGCATTAAATGCGGTGGTTGGGGCGGTCCAATCCGCGCCGAGTGGTGTCGGCCCTCTTGTCACATCCGTGTCGGCCGGACTTCCCCGACCGTTGATTATATCTAACCTCGTGATGGGTTAAAGCCATCCTTTGTGTTACGCGGATCACCTATCTCGGGTGCTCCTTCATCTCTCGACCGTTGGTCTTGACAAATGGCACGTTGTCCAAGTGCCACGGATGCCCCTATGTGTCATCCTTTTTGAGAGATGGCCTCCACGTGACTCGCTAGTACACGTGGCAATGGAGATAAATAAGTGTACTTACAACGGCGGCGGCTTCCCACTAGTTACAATCCCTTCCCGCCTTCCTCAATTAACCATCTTCTTCATTATGAACACGACATTCACTGATATCCACAAGTACAACCACCAGAATCACCAATGGGTTACCAATAGAATATAGGTTTTGTCTCTCATACACCTTGGAGGGAAGGAGAGAAATGGTTGATTTGAGTAATAGTATCACGGTTTCGGAAATGGGGTTTTCATGCATCACCAAAACCAATTATCAAAATACAATTGGTCTTTTCTTCCTTAAGCATCATGATTTTATTATCGAATAGGGACTTATACCATAATTTGAGAAGGAAAGTCTTTAGAGTATTTAACGCATTGCATTCGCAACCGGTTGCTGATAGTGAAAATGAAACCGTTGCTCAAGGTGTTTTGAAGTTAAACAATAGCCAAATCTAGGGGTGCACATACCCTACCCATATCCACCATTTCTACCCTATCCGTCACTATTTTATCCGAACCGTACCTTACCCGCGTTTGATGGGTAGGGTGACGGTTAGAAATTTTTTTATCCGCCGTTAAACGGGTAGGATGGCGGGTAAAGCTCGAAATTAACCTACCCTACCCGCCTACCCGTTAATAATGCAATGACTTAAGTATCCTTGCATTGTTTTTTTCTCATTTGTATTTTTTCATCATTTCGAAACATATCGGGGGTAAAAAGTGAAGTTGTTTTTCCACTTATCTATTTTTTCTTCTTTCTTCCTCTTCCCCAAACCAAATCGAAGTTCGAAGTTCAAACACAGAAAAGCCTTCTTCTCAAATCAAAGTCAACCCCAAATCTAGAAGTCGAGAACTCATTCAATTGGATATTTCGACGAAATCCTTTCTACTATTCTTGCTCCATCTCCGTCTAAAGAGGAATTTCAAAAGCTAAATTCAGGTTTGATTATGTTGTGAGGATTTTGATGATTTCATCCTCTGCATGTTTGATTTCATAAAGGGAAGACAAACTAGTCTTAATCATCCAGTAGATCTCATGCTTTTACTCTTTATATTATGAAATCAAACCCTAATTCTTGGCTTTGGGTATATTTTACACAAGAATTAGGGATTTTTATTTACTTTTTCTTATAGCCTTAGATGGAGGAATTTCAGATACTTAACATCTTGGAAATGTGAATTTTTAACATCTAAGGATTTTGATATTTATTTACTGCAGACTATTATTTGTGGTGATATAAATTGGTTTGTGGTTGTTAATCTCTTTTAATTTTGGATTTTCATGTTTCAATGGTAATAGTCACAAATGTGTATTTTAGGTCTAGGCTAACCCCATTGGAGTACTTTATATTCACGTCCCTTAGTGTTGTTTCTTATGCTGCAAAAACATAAAGTATACTTTTAAGACTGGAGAAACTCCATGTTACAAAATAATGCTACACTGAGCATTCGGTGCTTTGTAATTAAGCTCTGTCACTTATGTTTATTTACTTTCTCAATACGTATGCAGGTGCTTTGTAATTCAGTGGCTGTAAAAAAGAAATCGAAGACATAGTAGAAAAGTGCTTTAACTCCCTATGATAAAATGGGTATCATAGAAAGGATAAAATTGACTGCTGAGGTAACTCGATTTCCCTGCAACGTACTCGATTTCCATATGTAAACAGTTTAGTTCACTCTTAGTTTGCACATGACTCAACCAGACTTGCTTCATTCTTACGTTACTAACTTACTATTGTCAATGCTCTTTTCAATGTTTGTATAAAACTGGTGTCAGAAAATTTACCCTTGGCCCTTCATTCTCATCGCAACCAATTTACTCTTAGTTTGCACAGGACTCAACCAGACAGTTTAGTTCACTCTTAGTTTACACTGGTGTCAGAAAATTTACCCTGCATCACACATTGTTATAGAAATTATATCCTTCTCCCCCACCTTAGATATCCACCAAGTGCTTGATAAAACCAGCTGATATGGTCCCACATGGAGGTTGACTTGAAAGTTGTAAACCAACCTATGAGCACATGTTTCCATGGCTATTAAGTTTAGATAACCTTTGAATTACTTATAATGTTATGCATATAGTTACATATGGTATGTGCTAATCTCAGATTATGCTTTAAAATACCCAGTATATATTCCTATTCGGCACTTCATAATTAAATGTCTAAGTCAAGGCTTTCTTATTTGGTAATGTTAGTGTGTGATTTTATCTTGAGCAAGTGTGTTTGCGTATGTGCTGCACATAATGTGTGTAATTGTGGTTGATAACCTGATGTATCAAATGAAGAGAGCATGTACATTGGTATTCATAGCTGGCACATCTTGATTCCATTATTAATTCTATATGCTCAGTTTTTTTGTACCCTTCAGGTGTCCCTAGCGTGGGATTGGGACTTTGAGTGTTCATGTATATTCGAGTCGGTCTTTACTATATGGTTGTCTTGTAATGGATGATTTAGAAATCAGAACTTTAGCTAGATGTTACAAAGTTGTCCCTTTGTAAAAACAGAACAAACCAAATTTGGCATCAAATATTCGAAGTTTTGATCACTAAAAAAGAAAAATCAATTATCTTGCTAGCTTTTTAGAAAGTTGTTCCTCGATGATCCAATTAATCTCTTTTATCAAGTCCGCTGTGATAAGTGTCATCAGGAGATTCAGCTCTTGTCGTGCAATCCTTAAAAATATACTTGTCCACGTTTTTGCCAATTTGAAATGAGCAAAGTTGGCAGGTTGGAGGGAGAAAATAAAAGTTGGCAGGTTGGAAGGAGATACTAATTCTCCTTCATGGAGGTTTGAAACAGCCTTGGCAGGTTGGAAGGAGAAAATAAAGGTTTTAAGTGGTCGAACACTCGAATGTAGTTATCTCGTCTGTCCGCCGACAAGAAGGGAAATGCAATTGAGGAGGAGTCTCCAATAGAGGTTAAACTCACGGCATGTCGCCATATATTTGTCGTGGATATTTGACAACTCCAGTTGTGTTTCACAACTCTCTTCTCAAGAACGCATGCATACTTATCAATTGGTTTTATTGGAATCGTTTTCTAGGACTATCGTCTTTCATCAATCATGTTCTCCATCATCTGCATCAGAGCCAACTGACTTTAACTCGGGAGTTCAATTTAATTCATGTTTCCTTTTTCAATAGGTGTTGTATGGCTTGTCTCCTTGTTCAATTCTTCATCTGTTGGAGATTCAATTACATCAATATTGTAATGTTGCTTCCTTCCATGAAGAGGTTTAGTTGGGAGACCAAAGTATACAGCCTTGGTGTAGGACTCATCCTCCCACCACATTGGTCCGCCTCAAGTAGCTTTCGTGATGAATGTCGCAGATACTGAACCTTTAGTTGAGATTTTGATGGTCTCATCATGCGTGCCATACCTTAGGCCACGGGTCTCATTGACCTTGACTTCCTTTGACCCAACAAACTAGTATTTAATTTCACCAAGCAAAAAAAACCCTAAGAAACCTATTCCTCTTCTTCTGCATCTACATCTAAAAACTCTCTTCCCTCAAGAACGCCGTCATAAACCAGCAATGGCATCATGTAGATCGATGATGATAGGTAGTGGTTTCGGTTGGGAATGTGGTGGAAGAACAAACAAGACCCCCATTTTTGAATTCATCACTGAAGCATCATGGTTCCTCTCAATTAAATTCCGTCAGAATGAGAAAGCCTTCAGATGTTGGCAAGAAAATTGAAGGTCATACGGGGGAAATTCCAAAGAGACCAGATCAAGAAATTTCGTTGCCCGAAAAGGTAAAGCAGGTGGAGAAACTCACAAATGCCGTCAGGTCGAAACTTGCGCGGTCTTGTTATGTCAGGCTATCATTGTGTGATCTTTTTATATCAGTCAGTTGGTGCCTTTGGTTGTGTATTTGAGTTTTTTCTTTCAAATTTTTCTTGGCAAATTTTTTGATGAATTAATTTCGGCAAAACCATTAATCAGAACCCTTGGATACTAAAGGGCGGTAATATCCATTTCAACACCGTTATGATAGGGCTTACACACCAAAAAAAAAAAAAAATGTAACGGAAGTATATGTGTAATGTCTTTGTATGACTATGGTAGCCTAGAGACAGACAGAATCCAATACCAGAGTAGATAGAATGCACACAAATTAGTACCACCCAACCTCAGGTCCATGGGATTTACGGTTTACGATCCCCTCATCCATTTTGTGGATGATGATTCTAAGCAAGAGGGTTGAAATACGTAAGGAGGACAAAAGATTGTTTTGCAAGACAAAAGATTGCATTGCAAAGATGATACGCTGGTCTAAGAGTGTTGAAATTAATGCTGAAAATCTTGAGAGATCAAGATGCATGAGTGTTTAGTTAGTTAGCTCAGAAAATCAGAAATCTGTTAATAACATTCAGGTGCCTCCGTTCTGTCTGTTCAGGCATCTGTTTCTGATATGTATGAGACGATGACGTTGGAATCGGACGCAGTGTGATCAGTGGAGTGTATTTTTGCATACTCATAACAAGGTTGGAAGAACTAGATAAAGAATGGTAGGATTTATGAAACGAACCGGTGATGCTACTGCACAACATGCAGGGTGACGTGAAGCATGCCCATCCCTATAAATATAATGCCACACATTCAACGATTTTAATATCAGAGAGGGGAACAATTTCCTTAAAATCATCTTTTGAAGTCTCTTCTTTTCTTGTGTTCATGAAAGATTTTGGAGAAGCATACAAACTGTATAAATTAATTAGGAGTAGATCAAAAACCATATAAGACGAGTTGAAAAATATTTTGTCCTATATAGAATTTGGTATACACCCAATAAAATTTGACACCCCCATTAGCAATGTTGCAAAAACTAGTACGAAAGAGTAAAATTGGGATTTAGATATTGTGCCCCATTGATTTTCTTATTTTGTAGTTTTATTTCTCAAATGATTCATTCACCAGTACTAAAACGATGATTTACTCACCGGTACTAAAACGATAATTGGCTACTTAAAGGTGCTTTAGGCAATTTTAATCCCATCCAACGCTGGGTCTAGTGCTCATTTCCAGTAACAATGTAAATAGTAAGAACATGCTGCGATTTTGCTTGAAGAATTCATCAATAACATTAGTTCAGGCCTGAAATAATCCATGAAGCCAAATCCAGTTTACCAGGTATTATTGCTATAATAGAGCCACTGCCATTGGTTAATAGGCAAAGGCAGCCCCCCCATGGCATGACATCATAATTATATGAAGTATCATGACTCCAAAAGTTTTTTTGAATGAAGCTAACTGTTCCAATTTTCATAAACGAGCTATATTTCACCAGTTGTTTGGTGCTAAAAGAAACTATTTCAGAGACCAGAAAACAAACAATAAATGCAAATAACAAAATACATTTACAACTGGTGAAATATAGCTGGTAGTGCATGTAGGCAGAGTGAAGCATGCCCATCCCTACAAAAACTCATGCTGAATCTAATAAGAGACCATAATTGTGTAAGATCAGTGTTCAATTTATTATTTTGTAGGAGGGATGGTAATACATTTACAAGTTTAATTTGGAAGCCAACAAAAACAACAAACCCAACCCAAGATCAATTTTGGGCACCAAATCTGAATTGAAACATCATAATATTTCCAAATCTAAGAATAATATCAAGTTCACCACAAATTGATATTGCTGATTAGAAACAGAGAGATCTAACATATATTACTATAATAATTAACAATCGAAAATGATTTTCTTTTTACAATTTGATGATATAAATTAAACCTTAAACTAATCCGAGTTCTTGGTGTGTCTATGTGAGATCATCAAATATGCAGAAAACGTAGAGCGGGAAGTTGTATAGCCACTTATGCAAGAAAGGCTTCCACACGCAATCCCAAGACTTCAATGGAAGAGAAATAATTGAGAGGAGAAATCATAATTCTGGTGGTGGTTAATTTGATTGTGTAAGTGAGGATCATCATCATCCCAGTAATCCATTTGGTGAATTTTTTTTGAAAGAGTTTCCGGAGGATGTGAGAGATCTGGAACCAAACAAGACGAGGACGGCGGAGTTGAACATTTCTCTTTGTAGCTCACTGTATTTATAAGTACATCATTAAACCCTAAAATGTGTGCCCTTATCGGAACTGAAGTCCTAAACCCTAATGAGTGCCCTTTAGGGCTTTACCTCAATCCAGCAAAAGAGACCCATAAAATTAGCCCACTGTAAATGATTCTAAAGTGACTCAACCTATCTGAATTACACGCAGTGAAATCTAATGGCAATTGGATGTTGCCGGTGTTCCATCTTGTCTCCGGCATGGCACGAGTCAGCCCAAGGGTATCGTGGTTAAAGCCTTAGAGTTTTTCAATTAGAAGAAAGCATCAAGGATCGAGTCCTTACCTTTTATCATGACATCCAGAACTCATTCAAACATCATTTATGAGATTAACTATCAAATGTCAAGACTCAAAACTCGACCAACAAAAAAATGTTTGTTTATTTTACATCTTACAAAATTCATATGGCACTATCAAATGGTTGACTCACCGTGGCATCTCCAAATCAAATTATCCTCCCCACCTTATTTGCACCATTTGGGTTTTGTTCACGTCAGAAATCTGATGTGAACGAGGTGTAAGCAAAATTTGTGGGCTGACGTGCCTCATCCCATTTAGGTCGTGCCTCGCCTCCCAAACCATTTTTCTCAGCAGGCATTAGGGTTTTAGTATCATAAAAGAAATACCACTGGTAAATCACTTCATAAAGGAAACACCCATAACTGTTTGACAACCCAAACCCAACATAAATTTAAACTGGAACATCCGCACTCGAGACCAAGATGGATGAGAGCTCAGTCATACCCGTACCCGAATAACCCTCCAGAGACCATAGCATAAGCCCTTGTCAACCCAAAACCTAATTTCAACAAAACCCTAGATAGACCAAGTTTTAGAACGATGCCCATAATTTTGCCGCCGCCATGACCACCACCACTGACGATCAATTGATTCAATCGTAACACCATTACGATCATCTACCCCAACAATTTCATCCAACACAACTGTCGTCAACCATATTGAAAGTTTTATACAATATTTTGACAAGCAATCGGAAGATGAACAGAGCATAGAAATCGAATCACTGCAGTCGGATTAGATACCTGTTTGTTGTTTCGACCAGGTATTATTGCTCTAGTGGAGCGGCATTAGCGATTCGTTCCAAAAGACAGGCTCAACATTTAGCATTCATAATGAACTGGAGGATTGCATTGACTTGCAAATAGACAGAGTGGGGAACTCAACTAACAGCTAAATGTTACAATTTTCATAAATGAACTGTATTTCACCCATCCTTAGTCCTAAAATAAACTATTTTAGAGACCAGAGAACAAGCAAATAGATGCAAACAACAATTAAATTTAGTCTTAAATCATGATAATTACCCTGCTTTTCACATACAAACCGAAAGGATATTTAGTTCAGAGTAGTACAAGACCATTAAGATGGGCAAAACAATACAAAAATTAAATCTCACTTGGAAAGTTGGAATTAAAAAAATAAAACCCAGATCTGTTGAACATTTGAGTATCAGGGAACATGCATCTTCTATAAACAACTCCCATATAAGCAGAAGGTCAATAACCAAATTCTTCCACCACCATATATGCTAGATATAGAAAATAATAAGGAAGAATGAATCTAAGGTTATCATAGTTTTTGAGAGGAAAAATCATTGTGAGCAGCAAGTTGTTGTTGATCGGTTTTTGTTTCCATCGATGATGATGGACCATGAAGATGAAGAAGAACGTAAAGAGATCTTCTTGGTGTTGTTAGTTTCTAGGGTTAGGTTTTGGATTTTTCTTTCACTAATACACTGATGGACGGTGAAGGAGAAAAGATTTGAGGTCAACTATTCTTTTTATACTGCCTCTCAGAGATGTAGGACGTTCAGTCTAGGACTAGATCTAGATCGTGATCGTTGATTTTCTAGATACCGATGGAACAATCAAGAAATAAGAAACTTCAGAAGATCAATAACTAAATTCTTCCACCAGGTATGCTGGATATAGAAAAGAATCAGAAAAGAAGTTATCATAGTTTTTGAGAGGAAAAATCAGAAAAGATACTTCACAAGCCATGAAACCCACCGTAAATAAGCAAACATTAGCAAGCGCGACCAAATTAAGATTGATAGATAACAGCCAAGAAATCAAGTTAATCAACCCTCAAACACATAGCATATCCCAAATCTGAGTGAAACTCCACCACAACAGACTGACTGATTTGTACACAGAACTAAGGAAAATTAACAAAAAATTTAAGGGCTTTTTGTTTTAATATGTTTTGATTGGGACATCCTTCTTTACTGTACTTTTACTTTGACTGATAATTATCAGTGTTTAGTAATTTGTTTCCCAAGATTTAACACTCAATCCAATTTGAGTCTAGGTGAATAGACTGTTGTAACGTATCTATGGACACTAAATTAAAAGACGGAAAAAGTATTAATGTTATCCTTAAAAGAGAAGGAAATATTATGTCCCTTCAGATCAGCTCCAGGTTAACAACCACCCAAGAATGGAGTGCAAATCAATACCAATAACTAAGAAAATAAAAACATAACCAAACATCACTGGCATATATTAGTAGATCAGACCAACAAAACATCTCTAACACACTCCCACACAGCAATGGAAGAATGCATCGTGACTTTAAACTCATCAATTAACATTATCCTGCCCAATTTAGTTGCCTAATACCAAGTACCAAACTTACTCAATTGTTACTCAGGTTGTCTAACATGTAATACCCTTAATTGTCCAATTTAGAACCAACACACCCAAGATCAAATTTGTGCACGGAATCTACATTCTTATTATATCCAACAGATATACCCAAAAATGGAGATTCAGAGCAAACACATATACATACTAAAAATTGAGATCGAACTATAAAACTCTAAAATTGAGATCGAAACTGAGTAATTCAGTATAACTTGTCGTGCTAATAAATTGAGATATCATTCCCAATCGAAACTAAGTTCAATAAAAGTGACTGACTATTTCCAGGCGTCGGCTAATTCCACGAGATCAGACGGGAAGACTTGGCAAATATAACTTGTCGTGCTCTACATTCGCCAGTCTCCAGCATCATATGTGGTGAACAAAAAGTCGAGAGGTCTCAATATTGCATCTATAGCTCAACCTACACGGAATTGAACCTGGTGCAAGGAGATCAAAAATTTAAACTGCTGCACAATCTGAATTTAATGTCCACCACTCCACCTTGCTTAGCTTGAGGGTGCGATTCAAAACCTTATTTTTGAGAGGAGAAATCATAGTGCATGTTGATCCTTGATTGTTTATATCGATCATGTGAGGATCACCCCAATCATCATCCATTTCGTCAAAAAGAGAGAATCAAAATGAAAAGAGATTTTGAGTTACAATGATGCAAGATTCAGATTAGAGAGAGAGACGAAGGCGGCGTTTTAGTTTTGGTTCAGTGAGAGTAGAATAGATAAAGAGAGAAACTTTCTCTTTGGAGTAGTAGTTTATAAACACATCCTAAACCCTAATGTGTGCCCCTATCCCCAATGTCCTCGAATAGGTCTTTGACGGTCCGCAAGTATAGGTTATCGGGCCAAGCACTATCATGGGCCGTTTTTTTTTTTGTTGTTGCTTTTTTGTTAAAAGAATAAGAGGGTACGGTACCTTCTAAATCCTAATTACTAAAACAAGGCCTAAAGAACTACCAAAAGAAAAGAAAACAGATTACCAAGTTTCTTTGGATCCTCCAGAAGTGTCACTCAATTCCACTGTCATAAGGTGCTTTGGTTTCATTTGGCAAGTAATTCTCACCTTCGTTTGCTATCTGATCAGGTCCATACTCTTTCCTTTGAGAACACTCGTAGATCAATCGACTCTTTGTTGTGTTTGCAGCACATTGATACACAGCAGTGATGATTAGATTTCAACCGGCTTCTACTTGAGTTACCATTCTAGTCATTGTATCCGGGTTCTCATGTTGTAAACATAAGTCTCCAAGCTGTTTCGTGCATCAATCGTCTTCTTGAACTTTGTATCTTCCACGGCAAAATCCTCTGCCTCTTAAAGTAACCACTAGCTCAAATGACCCTTGTCGTTTGTGATATATAGAGATCTTTTGTGACTTTCCACTTGCCATATTTTCGGCAATGCATCCAAAATACCTTTGGGTGGTGCCCTGTTCAGAAATCAAAATATCTGGCTGTACTGCACTCTATGTAATACACATGCCTCAACAAATAAGCTGTACATTTTGAAACTTTTATTACTATTATTTTTATTTTTTGAGATCTGTAAAGAATTTGGTACTATAGTGACACCGGCTTTGTTACTATTGTTTTGAAAGCACCTTTTTGAAACTTGTCTTTGATAGGCCAGACATACAAAAATACACTTTCCTTGATCAAAGAAGTGGGAGGCACCCTATCACTGCTGCATAAGAACATTTCCAATTGCAAATTCATTCTAACGAGTACTAAGCTGAAAATCTAACAGGAACAACAGGTACCCATAGATTCAGGGTTCAAGATCAAAAACAACATACTACATAGAAACAAGAGAGTTTTAGATATTTGATCGAAAAAAGTAATATTACAATTTACAAATACAAACAGAATTGAATCAGAAAACATAAACATTTGGAGATTGAAATTTCTTAACGATTTTTGGTTTTACGTCAACACTTACAAAAAAAAATAAGAAAAAAAAAAATATATATATATATATATATTTGATAGAGTGTTTGAATCTTTACATAGATTTGTAATCCACCAGGCTAATGTCGGATCTTTATATTAGATAAGGCTAGTTTCAAATTTCTTGATTATTGACCGCTTGAAGATGTAAATGAGAGACTACGGTGTTGGAAATTTATCACTGCGAGATCAGGCTTGCCATTGCCATTTTCTGAAACAGATTTCCCAATTACTATCTCTTGGTATGATTATCACTTATTTTTTTGAGAGGAAAAATCATAGTGCATCTTGATTGTTGAGTGGATGTGAGGAAGATGGTCCCAATAATCCATTTGAGTTAGAGCAAATTAAAATGAAAGACCAAGTGAGGATTGTTTTTGAGATCCAAAACCAGATAGAGACAAAAGACGCCAAAGTTGCAGTAGTGTTAGTTCCGTGAGAATGAGATAGAGGGAGTGCAGCCACTAGAAGCAAGTTTATAAAGAAAGAAAACCCTAAAGTGTGCCCCTTATCCTTTTCAAGGGTACTAAAAACTTTAATGTAGCAAAACTTTAATGTACGAAAAACCCTAAAGTTTGCCCACTGAATTAAAAGTTGTATTTCTTCCGGTAAGTGCTTGAGTTTGTTGGTGTTAAGACCAAATGGGTCTCTATTCCAAACTTTCAGCTTCTCCTTTAGGGCCTTTAGTTTCAACCACAATGATGTACTTGGACTACATGCAAAAGAAAAAGACAACCGCCATTCTTCTAAAAGTTTTAAAACACCATTCTCCAAAAACCACATGACTTCAAACCTGAAGGGACTAGGTCCCCAAGAAGGATCAGAGATGTCTAAGAGGATTGGAATATGATCAGAAGTGGGTCTGGCTTGAGCAAGTTGAGAGGCTAAGGGAAATTGAATTTCAAAAGAAGGAGAAAGAAGGAATCTGTCTAATCTGCACATAACAGGATTAATTTGACCATTGGACCAAGTATACGTGGCACCCTTTAAAGGAAGGTCAATGAGATTGTGTTGAGTAATGAAAGTGGTGAAATCTTTCATGCTCTTTGTAATTCTGCTGCAATTTTTCTTCTGATCATAGTTTTTGATGGTGTTAAATAGAGATTTAGATCAAACAGATATTATTACTTCGAAGCAAAAGTCTTACATATTTAAAATTACTGAAATATAAAACTCAAAAGTTGAGATAGAAAAAATCTAAGTTTATATTAAATCTAAACTGAGTACGAATCAGTAAAAGTGACTGACTATTTTCAAGGGCCGGCTGGTTCCACCTGATCAGATGGGAAGACTTAGCAAAGATAACTTCTCGTGCTCTACATTCGCCCCTCTGCGGCTTATTAAGTGGTGAATAAGAGGGTCAGGTCAAAAGGTCTCAATATTGCATCTATTGCTCCCTAGCTCAACCTACACGGAGTCAACAAGATTCTCAAGGGATCCGACTTGAGCCTGGTGGATGAAACACTACGCAAAAATCCAAACTGCTGGAAGCTGTGGAATTTCCTGTCCACCTTGCTTGGAATGTGGATGTGGTTCAACACCTTATTTTTGAGAGGAGAAATCATAGTGCCGGTTGATCATTGGTTCAACACCTTATTTTTGTGAGAACCATCCCAATCATCCATTTCCTAAACAAAGAGAATCAAAATCAAAGAGGTTTTTGGATTACACAGACTCAGAAGAATCATAACAGAGAGAGAGACAACGGGCGGCCAAGTTTTTGCTTATCTCAGTGTGAGGGTGAGATTAAGAGAGAAACTTTATAAATACATCCGAAACCCTAATATGTGTTCTTATCCGCAACGCCCACATATTTCGAGTCAAACAGGTCTTTGACAGTCAACACTTAGCATTTCGTCATCTGAATTCTCAAGTCAACTTTAATCTATCTGAACTATTACATCCGGTTAAACTTTAAACGTTAAAATTCGTTAACCAAGAAATCAACAGATTACATTCGTTTACCAAGGAGTATTAAGTTTAAACCAGCGTCACTTGAAGTTTTAGGGTGACACAAATTCGTCTGCATTGACAGTTTCAGGTGCAACTTGTTATATATTGCATAATACCAAGTACCAAACTTACAGCTCCAATTCTTACTCAGGTTGTCCAACAAGTAACAAGTACTACACTTAATTGTTCAATTTAGAACCAACAAACCCAAGATCAAATTTGTGCATGGAAACCTCAACTCATATGAAACGGAGATTAATTGTACTACACTTAATTGTTTAATTTCTCATATGCTAGCATGAAAATGAGATTCAAAATTAGAGAGAGACGGAGGCGGCGTTTTAGTTTTAGTTCAGTGAGAGAGAAACTTTCTCTATGAAGGCTATTATTGGGGCGTCACATTCTATTAGAGGGGCATCACCTAATATGACAAAAACGGGTCACCCGTAAGTAATTTCAAAAATCCCTTATCTTAAATAATTGTATAATGACTAAACAACCCTTGTTTGGCTTTAGTTTAATTAATTAAACCTAGCTACGTCCTAAATTACGCCCCGTAAAATCAACTAAACCTAGGCATAAAATTGGAATTACGCCTGAAATCAATCGAACCTAGGCGTAAAATTGATTACACTGAAAACAACTAACTAAACCTAGGCGTAAAATTGGAATTACTCTGGAAAACAACTAACTAAACCTAGGCGTAAAAATGGAATTACGCCTGAAAACAACTAACTAAACCTAGGCGTAAAATTGGAATTACGCCCGGAAATCAACTAAACCTAGGCGTAACACTAGCAGAAAGTAAATAAAATCCTAATTTTACTTTGATTTCATTCGATTAAAGCACAAAAACGGGTACAAAAAGATGGGTTTGTTTGATTATTACCTTACATACATCATGGGTTGTTGTTGAGGAGTTTGAAAACATGATTCTTCAATTGATTGAATCGGTGGAATGGGTTGAGGATGAAGTTGAGGTTGATTGAGTTGTTGATTACCATCACTAGGATCAGTTTGCTTCTTCCTCATATATTTTTAGTAGTTTTAATTGAAGGGTAATTTTGACAAATTGCTATGAAATCAAAATATCCCTTAAACTGCATTTTTGGTCACCAAATATCCAAATGAAGCCCCTCTAATGGAATGTGACGCCCCAATAATAACCTTCTTCTCTATAGAGTAGTAGTTTATAAATACATCCAAAACCCTAATGTGTGCCCCAATCCCACAATGCCCTCAAATAGTCTTTAACGGTCCATAAGTATAGGGTATTGGGCCAACTGGCCAAGCACTTGCCTTGTCTTCGGCCATGCATCCAAAACATCCAAAATACATTTGAGTGTGCCTTCAATCTGTGGGGTGGTCCCTTGTTCAGACATCAAAATATCTACACAAAATTGGTCAAAAAGACCAAAATCAATAATTCCTGGGTGAAAAAGACACTTAGGTTTTGATATCATTTAAATAGCCAAAAATTAAAAAGATATCTTTTTTTAAATGGACAAAAATTTAAAAAATAGCGAGGATGTAACCAGTTTCATCCTGTTCATTTTCAAATATTTTTTCTTATTTTTATTTTACAGGATGCATCCAGTTTCATCCTTGCTATTTTTTAATATTTTTATTTTACACAGGATGCATCCAGTTTCATCCTTGCACTTTTCTTTTGGCTATTTCACCCGTACTTTTTTTTATATGTCCATTTGAACCGTATTTTAAATTTTTTGGACAAATGACCCATTTTCTCAAATATCTAGCTATAACTAATGTATTCTATGTATTAGACAGAGATATTTAGTCTTGTAGTACACATGCCTCAACAAATAAGATGTAGCAATGTCGGTAGGGCAATGGCTGCTAACATGGGCACCATGCTACACCAGAGAAAGAGAAATGGCTGCTAACAAGGGACCAAAAGAAATATGTCTGAAAAAAAAAAATGTAACAATGTTGGTATGCTATGGCTGCTAATGGGGCACCAAACTATACAACTGCGAGCAACTCTATAAGACAGACAAAAACACTCTTGCCTTGATCAAAGAAGTGGGAGGCACCTTATCACTGCTGCATAAGAACATTTCTAAATTCATTCTAACGAGTACTAAGATAATAGAAAACTCTATATAGTAACAATAGGTACCCATGCCATGGATTGGGGGTTCAGATCAAAAACCACGTACTACACAAAAACAAGAGAGTTTTGGATATTTTATCGAAAAAATTAAGGGATATTTAATGTTTGGAACCCGCAAATGTCCAACACATTGCTTTGGTACCCAACATTTAAAATATTAAGGGTTGGTATTTGGGTCCGTCATTGACCGTGAAGTCAAGTCGTTGACTAAATAGTCAATTAGTTAAATGATTAAAATTAATAATAATTATTATTATTTAACAGTGTTAAATGTCCGTTAACACGTGAATGTAAAGGAAAGGTTGAACCAAAAACTTTGATCTTGTGGTTAGAAATCGATCGACCCAGAGGCTTACATTTTTTTTTGGATAAACTGGGAATTGTATTACTTAAGCAGTTTCAGGCACTGCAAGCCTATGAAACAAAGAGGAAATCCATGGAGAGTAATCCACATATTCTTCTAGAAGAAGTTTGTCCTTCCTAACTCTTTTAGCTACACTATCAGCTAAATTATTGAAATCTCTCTTTACATGAGAGATTTTACAAACTTTAAAAGTAGAAATAAGCGTTTTAATGTTTTTAATTAAATGGTTATTCTCCCATATAACTAACATATTATTTGAAGAAATAGACTGCACAACCACTTCTGCGTTCGCCATGAGTTAGACTTCAGAGATATTAAGATTCTTGATCCAACTTAGAGCCTCCAAAGATAGCCATGCATTCTGCAGCTTCTGAGTCGATTACTGCCTCGCATACGATCCCTAAACTCCATCAAAGGTACTGCAGAAGACAATAGCACCATGCCAAAGGCTAAGTGAGCGTCGGGTAATCAAATGAAGCATCTACAAAAATCTTTGTAATATTATACGAGTTTACTGGTATGTCGGGAGGTATTAGCCGGACATGCATGCTATTCTTGGTCCGCAAGAGAGAAATTATGAAGATGGAGATTAATTCTAGAAACAGTAGAAAAATGGTTTAAAGATTTTTGTTGAAAGACATGTTCACATCTTTCCTTCCATATAACCCAACAACCAACCATCAAAGTAATTAAACAGATATGGTTTGCATCTCTTCCATTTGTGTGTGATAGATTGAACCAGGAGATAATCCAATCTTTGATGCTACCACAGTTTAGAACAACCCGATCCACATTAATACCCAAGTGTCTCCGGACTATTCTTGCATGCGACATTGAAGCAAAAGATGAAAGACGGATTCATCATGTTGATTTCAGATTGTGCAAGTAGTTTCCACAGCATTATGATATCTTGAAACCTTATCTTTTGTTTGCACAATTTCTTTAAGACACTTTCATATAAATAGCTTGACCCAAAGTGAGGAATGTCTAACTTCCATAGTGCTTTCCAAACATCCTTGGGGACTCAGATTAATGGCTTCTTGTTGCAAAAAATTACTTCCAACCAACTTGTTGTATGCACTTTTAACTCGTGAGTAACCCATCTCTTGTATGCCTCCATCGATTATGTCTTCCTCCTCCAAATGAACTTGCATTTTTAATATTTTTTCCACAACATCAGAAGAGAAGAGAATATGGAGTGATTTTGTATTCCATTCTCGGTATTGGGCTGTAATAGTTGAAACAAACTCAAACCCAAGATGCATAGGACAAGATGGATTTGGCTTAGATCAGCAGATTAATAGTTCGAAACAAACTCAAACCCAAGATGCATAGGACAAGATGGATTTGGCTTAGACTCTAGATTAATAGTTCAAACAAACTCAAACCCAAGATGCATAGGACAAGATGGATTTGGCTTAGACTCGGATCCAACTAGAGTTATTCTTCTCTTTATCCATATGTAAAACTTCCTCATCCTTGAAGTACTTTGCTTTCAGTATGTTAACACATAATAAGTCAGGCTGAGTATTTATTCTCCATGCAACCTTGGTTAGAAGAGCATGATTAAGTTTTTCAAGATTTTTGAAAGCTAACCCTCCAATTTCTTTTGGAACACATAGACTATTCCAAGAAACAGGATTATTACCTCTGTTGGATTTGTAGCCCCAGAAAAATTTCCTTTGCTGAGTGTCAAGCTTCTTAATTAGATTTCCCGGTATTTTGAAAGTACTCATCTAGTACAAAGGCACACTTAGAACGATCCATATTACTACAAAATAAAATGGAAGATTTGTCAAAATTTATGACTTGACCAGATTGTGAGATAAAATATTCAATAATTTGAAGGAGATTAGTCACATCGGTTAAATTGGCATGAGTAAAGATAAGACAATCATCCACAAAGAGAAGATGATTAATAGGAGGGGAATTTCTAGCAGCCTTTAATGCCCGGGATATTCTTGGATATGTGAGCTTCAGATAGAGACCTCTAAAACCATCCCATTGCCAAAATAAAAAGATAGCACCCTGATTTTGTGCATACCAAAATATTTCTAGGCATACAAAGCAATAGTCCTAACTTGGGTGACCTTATAAGGGGTACCCTATGGGTAGTTCAATTACCTATATGCCCTTAAATATTCTAAATTACTAATTTATCTCTAACCCTAACACAAAAACCTAATACCAAAAACACAAAATCAGTTTTCAGTCTTCTTCTTCCTCCCCTCCTCTGCCTCCCTCACTTCATATCGCATCGCCGTGAAACTGATAGTCGTCAATTCATGAAAAATTGATCGTCGATTAAACTCTACTATATAATGGGTCGTCGTAAAATGTAACGCGTTCTAATAGATAAATTGAAGCACCAACTGAAGAACCAATTGAAGAGAACTTCATTGAAGATGAAGATGTAGAACAAAGTGAAATCCAACCACAAATCGAACCGGAAGAACAAAGTGAAGAACCAACACCGAAATGAGAATAAGAAAGTAAGTTTCTACAAACCCATCTAGTAATTTGATGTTTTTGATTGTTATAATAGGTTTAATAGTCAAAAATAAGGGTTTTGGTGGCGATTATAGTGGTAGGGTTCTGCGTATGTGACTTCCCATATTTGCGCCCGAACTGTTCTTGAAACTGAATTTCGAAAATGCATATTAAAAGTTCGGCTTAAAAGTTTAGATGAGATTTGAGTCGAACTTTGTTAAATAAAAGCCTTGTATTTAGGATCGGCTTATTCGATACATTAGATTTGAGTCGAACATGTATTTGTTGAATTTCATATATTGTTCAAGTGTATAGGCTCGCGTATCCTATGATATTATTTTGCGCCGAACATATGTTACAATTCCTAAATATAGATTCGTCTTATTAGATACTATTTGTTTTGAGCCGAATATGTGTTGTAAGAATTTATTATTTTTGCAAGTGTAGAGGTTCGTCTCATTTTATTAAATCATTATGCGACTAATAATTGTATTAATTCGTAAATTTGGATTCGGCTTATTTGATAGTAGTAGTTTTGTGCCGAGTATACATGTTCGGCTTGGAAGTATTTTGTGCATATAAGCCAAACTACTCTCTGTAAATGATAATCAAATACATATTTCATTTAGTTTGTATTCCTTTGTTGTTCAAGTATTAGGCTTATAAGTTTTATGCTTATGTCAGAACAATGCACCAAAAAAGAAGAATATGGAGGCAACACCTTCTACTTCTAAAACTCCGATCCTCGAGGAGGAGGTAAGAAAAAATTGGGAGGAATCGTAGAGGAACCGACATAGAAGAAGTAGATGAACAAGGAATAGTTGGAAGACAAGAAGAAGGTATTTATGATGATGAAGAAGTTGATGATATTCAAGAAACACAACCCCAAAGAAACCCGAGAAAGGTAAGAAGGTTGCACAACCAGAGTCGAGAACAAAGTTGAGTAACAACAAAGGTGTTTTCACATTCCCGTGAAGATGATGTAATTTCACCTAGATCGGATGGTGAGCCTCATGGTCTTACGGAAGATGGAGGAAATGTGTTGATTGGTTACGCCGAATATTGGGAAAAAAGATTTATGAGACTCCCGATCACAACTGCAGTCCGAGTATTGAGACACCGAGGGCAGCGGAATGGAAACTTTTCAAGAGGTTGATAAGGTGGTTGCTTATGTACAATCCTCCGCTTTATGGCCTGCCATTCAATATGGACATCAAGAATATGATAGTGTGACAGCCTCCTTTTTTTGCCGAGAGATTTTGTCCGAGAGACTTACACGTTTCAATTACCTTTTGGAGAGATGACAATCTCTCCCGATGAAGCCTTAAAGCAAGGGGTAGAAGCGTGGATGCCGATTATTATGACATGAGTTGGGAAGAGTTGTACAAGTTGTTCGAGAAACTCTTGGTTGGAGTTCATACAAACCGAGTTGGAGTTTTTTCGATCCGTTAGAGATGTCGATTCCGTTTTCATACCCGGTGGAAGGAATAAGAAAATAAGAAGATCAAGCTAACTAACTTGAAAAAGGAATTTGAGAACACAAAAGAGAAGTAAAGCGAGGGGGTGTTGGTAATGGACGAGATCAAAGTGAAGCAAGTCGGAACCGCATACTTACTTTATACTCTTGGCAGAGATATCTTTCCTGACCTTACCGGAAACAAGGTAAATGCTAATTATCTCCAATTGGTAAAGAATATTGAAACCGTTAACAAGTATGCTTGGGGAACGGTCGCTGGCTTACCTGCTGGACCAACTTGCGGCCGCCTCTAGGTTGACAAGCACAAATATTGGAGGAAATTTCACTATGCTTCAGGTAATTCTCGACGTCAAACTTGAAATTTTTTGGGTCATCAGTGTATGGTTCGGCTTATTATTGTGGTCACACATAAGCCGAACCATAAGTTTTCAAAGGTTCGGCTTATAAGCCATCCAATGTTTTAAGCCGAACAATGCACTCGAAGTTTTCAAATTTCTTTATTACTTTGTTGTGTCAAAGCAAACAATGTTTTTGCTCTGCTTTTTTATTAATTCAATCATTTTAAGTAGTTATGTGGTTATTTGGATGTAGGTGTGGGTATATGACCATTTCCCAATTTTGGAATTGCCCAAACTATTTGAAAAGGATGTCGATTGGGTTGATACTGAGCCAACAGCATCAAGGTACGAGTATGAGGACTCGAAGAAAAGGAACAAAAACAGGTTGGTGGAAAGTTTGAGGAGAAGTTAGATACAATGGGTGTTGATGATGTCGTTTTTCAACCATATGTGAAGGAAGATGAAGATGATGAAATTGTTGAAGATGAGGATATGCCGGTTGCTATGTACCATGGTCCATTGTTTTATCCCGGTGGTTATGTAATATACGATCCTCGTAGAATACTTAAATCAATTAGGATGCATCCAAAAGGTTCCTTTGTTTGACGAGAAATTCATGTTGTTGTCAAAGGGTGGTAATGGAACTAAAAGAACCACTTCATCATTGGAACCAAAGTATGATCCCGACTCTACCCTTGAGTATTGGAATAATTTAGATACTAACAAATTAGATGTTGCCAAGTTAGTACCTTTAGGTGATGATCCATGTGAAGAGGATCCGGCTACATGGATTGGTATAACCATATTTCTCGTCCCTTTATTATCAATAAGAAAAGTCAAAAGAAAGTCGATAAGGCGAAGGAGAAGGCAATCAAGATCTCTCGCCAAGTCTACTTCCGAAGAAATGGTGATGGCTTTCAAGATAAGGGTAAGAATGAATTCACTTTATACTCTTGCATATATAAGTTCATGGTAAAAATTTCTTCGTACTCACGGTTGGAAGTTGTTGTCAAATGAAAATAGGTTGTTTGCGAGTAGGGAGATGTTGAAAAAAATGAAGAAGAAACTTGGTTGCAAAACACCTATGACTATTGAAGAAACGTAAATACCTCTACAACAAGTGGGATGCAATTATAAACAAAGGAAAAGGACCCGAGGAATCCGCACAAAGGCCTACCACTAAGAGGTCTCGACAAGTTGGTGAAGGTACAAGCGTAGGGTGGTACTAGGGATGATGTGTCGGAAGATGAACGCCAAAGAGGAAGAGGAGGTGGTCGGGAACTAACAAGAAGGGTCATCGTTAAGTGCACATTTAAGTTTGCCAAGTTCTTTTTAGTGTTTTCTTAAGTATTAAGTACACTTTTATGGTGTTGCAAACACCTTGGCTTTTAGGTGCTGAACTTTGTTTTTAATGGTGCTTGGATTGTGTTATGGACACCTTGAATTTCATGTTTTAATCAATAACGTAATTTATGAAGTTCGGCTTATCCTGTAATATGAGTTATGCGCCGAATCTTAAATACTCTTGTTTGGCTAATCTTGTAATGTTAGTTACATGCCGAATCCTCTGTCTTCAGTTTCGGCTTATTCGATTGTATTAGTTTTGCGTCGAATCTTGTAACTTAAGTTATGCGCTGATTGTAGAAATCCAGGGTTCGGCTTGCATTGAAATAATGTGATAAGCCGATCCTGACAAAAAAACTCTGGTTTTTTTATTTGGTGAGGTTCGGCTTGCAGATGAAATAATATTATAAGTCGAACCCGACAAAAAAAAAAGAGGTTTTTGTAATGTCGTGTTCCGCTTTTATCAAAATAATATTACAAAAGTCGAACTCGATGGAAAAACTATGGATTTTCGTCACTGTCGGGTTCGGCTTTCCTTGAACTAATGTTACAAGCCGAACCTTCTCATGTGTTGATGGTTCTAGTTTCCAAAACGACACATTCCATAACCAAAAATTAAATCATTAAAGTATTTATTTTTGATGGGTACATGTAACTGCAATTATAGTCAAAATATCATCCTCATCATATACGAAAATCAAAAAACACAAAATACGTGGATAAATCCATGAAATATTTTTATGGAGATCCTAAACGAATCTCATCCTCTTCACTGACCTCATTCTCATCATCTTCACTGACCTCTTGCTCATCATCTTCACTGACCTCTTGCTTATCATCTTCATCCTAATCACTCGAAAACATATTACTTGTCCACTCGGAGGTTACACATGCAAAGATTTCCAAAGATCCATTTCCGTCGCATAATTTGCACACCAATCCGTGGCAAAATTATTTTCAAATCTAGGCCAAAAGGCTGCACTCATCAAGGGTGGTAATGGGCAACCGGGTCTAAGTTTGAGGCCGATAAAATGACAATTTTGAACAAATCCAAGAACAAGTCTTCTATCCTTTACACCATCATTGCAAGGTTTTGTGGAGGCGCGTAAGTAAAGCTACTACCAGTACATGTGAAACAATGTACGACGCAATCGAATGTCTCTGCTATTAAAAACCCACAAATGGGCATTGACATCCAATGTTCTTCGGTAATGACAAAATCCCCATGCAAACGACGTTGGAATACAACGTACTCCGCAGCTACCCCTGCATCTTTTCTTGGACCCGTCCTCATCATTGTCTTATAGAATTCTTTGTTTTTACGTAGGGTTTGTAAATGTTGCCAAATATAGTTCACTTCATTTTCAGGGGGCACCGGAATATTGCCATCCATAAAAGGACCAAGTTGTTCTGCCGTGACGTAATAACCACAATTTCCATCACCTTGCACGTCGTCCATTGCTATAATATGCTCATGAATTATTGGCGATAGATCTTCCAAGTAGTTATCATATATAAAATTGATAGGCCTTAAATACTTACATGGACTTATCTCTTTGGGTCCTCTCATCCTACCAATTTTATGTACGGTCCTTTTCTACTTTATCTTAGTTTGTGAAGGATACATCTTAGCCTTCCCTTGGCATCCTCTTTACTATCCTTTGCTTGTGACGGACAATCATTATCATTCACCTCTTTGTTTCGTGTTTCCGCTTTTTGAATACTCCTGACGACCTCGTTTTTTGGAACTTTGACTTCTTCCTCCTTCATCAATTTCTCAATTTCCTTCTTTGCCTTTTCATACATTGCATCATGGTATTCAATGCCGGATGGATCCCTTTTATTAGCCAATAGTTCCTTGTTAGCTTGTCTAGTTTGAAAATTATTCATTTTCTTACTCTTCCTACCTTTCGGTTCACTCTTCTCCGGTTCCAAAATATTTTCTTGGGTGAAAGGATACATGACCGGCATCATGTTGTCCCATTAGGATTTTTTTTGAGGTCGGGACATATTCCTATACATCTCCGCCAACTTTTTCCCATTTTTCGTGTCCCATATCTCTAAATCATCCTCGTCTGTCTTGGGTTGGGAGAGGATCGAAGCTTAATTTTTTCCAAAAATGATCAATATCCTCAAATGGTATGACCCCATCCTTGTATAGAAGTAGGTCGTGGCGGCATGGAAGTCCCATAGATATCTTCATTTTACAAACACACTCTTCCTCCAAGTTGGCGCCTAATATCTTAATCAAATCCACTTCTTTCATCAACAAGTCAATGCATAGATGGGAGACTCTATAAGTTAATTTCCCAAGCCAATTACCGCCATAATGCTTGTGTCTAAATATAAGATCATGCTCGAACGCGGCTTTAATTCTCACAACATCACTTTTGAAATATTCATCAATTGCATCAAAAACCGTGACAAAAGTGTCAACACATCCAAAAAGGTTCTTCTCCAACCGATAATGAGCCGACTCCACCATACTTGTGGCTTGGTTGTCGGAAGTGTTTGTGCTGATTTGTGAAACAACTCACGAACCTTTATTTATTAGATTCCAACACATCTTTGACCAAGTAAGTAATGACATTGGGGTAGGCGGTCTTCCAATGCTTAATAAGCATTTTAAAATTTTCTTCACAGATATCCTCGGTGATTGACCATATCAAAGCTTCCCATTCGCGATGGAAATAAGCCCACAACATCTCATTATGTTCATATGCTTTCAAGAATTCATTCTTTTTCTTTATTCATGTCTCCATGTGTAGTTTAGCAAAGATTCTCTAATTCTTTCAACTTAAGTGGTTGAATTATTCGGTTCGCATTTTTCCTCACATTGCACCATATGTGAAAGGTACAAAGAAAATTGAATGCATCCGAAAATACCTTCTTAATAGCACACATCAACGATGAATCTTGATCGGAAACGAACACTTTAGGAAGAGCACCCTCCCGGAAAATTAACTTCAATTGTTCTAACTCCAAACATAACTTTTTTCTTCTCGTTTCATGAAACAAAAGCCACGGTGAACGGTGCCTTTGGGGAAGCATGCCCCACAATGTTCATCAACAACATCTAATATTTATTATTCTTGTACGTGCAATCCAATATAATAACTTGTGGGAAGCATAGAGCCAATTGGGCGCATTCCAAGGTGGGCAATGAAAAGTGTGTGACTTGATCAAGTCATCCAACTTCTTTTGGCAAGCGTAGTTATTCTTCACCCCTAACCACATTACTTGTTGAATCACCATCCTACCTTGCAAATTGAGTCTTCTAATCTTTTGTGTTGCATTGTAGATAGTTTGCATAGTCGATTTGTTATTCTTGTTGTCCGGCTTCAATTTGCTAAGAATCCTGAAGGTGGCAAACATGCTCGTGTCATTTTATCCACTTCTAGCATCTCGTCGGGTTTGAGTCGCGCTACTTTCGCATGTCCATGAAGGTCTTTGGGACGGGTGGTTATGATGACAATCCATATCTTTATTCATTATCCAATATTATTTTTCTTTCTTCATGGTCTTATTCTTGAGGTTGAAAACGATCTTGAAAGGGCAATTTCTTTTTCTTCGTCTTCGTCATATTCTTTCTCCGGGTCTTCCCAACATATACGGCACTTTTTTAACCTTGCTAGCACCGGTTCCACTACGCTCACAAATCATTTCAAACCGATCCCATCGGCCTTGCTGTCTTTTAACTAGTACACAATTTACCTTCATCTCATGTTCCTCAAGCCAATCAAGAACTTTGGGTTTAGTTTTCCATGTCTACGTTCATTCCAAAACAAATAACTTGTAAGAAAAACTTTGGAATATTCCGACAACATTAAGGGAAACAAAAAGTTCTTACATACCAAATCATTTTGGAAGTGATCCTTGGTATCCTCGTGAATCATATCTACCGGATCGGTTGATTTTCCATGGGTCCAAGCACGATCTACAAAGAATATCACAAGGTTAATTATCGTAAAAGGAATATAATAGAAATGTTCGGCTTATACGATATTCTCAATATGTGTCTAACCACACACAATATCTTAATCCAAAAATTAACAAATTCATGTTCGGCTCATACGATAATGATATTATGTGCCGAACCTTTAACATGTAGAGGTTTCGCTACTATACGCTATTATCAATATATGCCGAACCAATAACAATATTTTACCCAAAAATTAACAAATTCATGTTCGGCTTTAATATTTTTAACATATAAGACGAACCATTAATTTTCTTATTCCTGGGCAATTTAATGTTGTTCTTTTTACTATGAAACTTTAATATAAGCCGAACTAGTGTCCGCAAAAGGGTGGGATTGAAAATTATAGGTTCGGGCGCATCTTTGAAATGATTCAAAGGAGCCGAACCGTTCATGATTTGGTTGATTTGGCTCATAGATGAGCCGAACCCTAACCTCGGGTTCGCACGAACCATGAAGCAAAAATCCAAACTTTTGATAATTTCTAGCTATGAAGTGACATTGAGCATAAGATAGAAGTGTACCCGTGTATTCAAGCATTGGGTTCCTCATATATGTGCTCATCATCCTGGATTTGGCTCATCAAAATCATCATCTTGAGTTTGTGTTTGAGTTTGAGCTTATATTATTCCATTGAAACAAGAATTAAAATTTTCTCACTTTCTCCTTCTTTCTCTCCTTCTTAACCAAAACTTTGATTTGTTTTCCCCAAAATTTTCATCTAAACAACCTTTATGATTCTGAAAATTATCTTAATCACTAAACAAAATAATTAATCACTAATCCGTAATACTAACACTAATACGTAAAGGGTAGATTTGCCATTTAAAAAAAATTGGGTTAAAGGGATACCTGATTTTGCTATTTCGCAACCCTTTTTGTCTCTATTGAGTATGCCTAGAAAGATTTTGGTATGCCCAAAATCGTGGTTCAAAAGATAAGGAGACAATGGACAACTGACCACACCTCTAGATCTTCTCACTGACTTAATGTGAACGGGTTGTGTATGGAAAATTAGTGGGCTGATTCCGTGCCTCGTCTCGTGGGCCATTTAGTGTTCTCATTAGGCGTTAGGGTTTCAACAAGATTTCCTTCCTATATAAATAACACACCAAGCAGTCCTACCAGTAACAGCGCCGCATAGCTACGAACCCCATGATTTCCTCCATTAACCATCTTCTTCATCAACACCACCTCCAATACAGTACAATCACCACCATCACCAATGGAATCTGATTGGATTATGGGTTTTGGGTTTCATATACCTTGGAGGGACAAAGAGAAAATGGTTGATTTGGGTAATTGGAATGAGCAGACTCGGAAATGGGGTTTTCGTGCAACTGTTGTAGCCGGATTTTTTAATACCCGCTGTTCTTTCTTCACAGATCTGGCCTCATACCTTTTAATTGAGGTGCAATAGTTTTTGGATCTGGAGGTAGAAAAGAGACCAAATTTATTAGCAGTAGCAAAAGCCTGGAGAGGAAAACAGATGAAGCTTGTAATACTAGTTGTTTTCCCCAAAAGCTATCGTAATGAAACATCAAATCCAAAACCATCTTAAGAATTGAGCTTACTCATACTCATAATTTCGTTACTCTTCGTGAAGAGTAACTCATCAAACGTCACCGATTCTTCTGATCCGATTTATCACCACCAACCTAGTCAATTGATTTTTGTCTAAATTTTGATGTCTACTTATTTTTGTGAAGTTGCTTTGTAGTTTTTTGACTTCTTATAACTCTGAATCTGATTGTGTAATGTAATTGGTTCAAATTTTAATTTCCACCAAGTACACTAGGAAGTTCTTGCTATTCTGCTACATACAGTATAATCGGATTGGAAGATAATCATGACATTGTCTTGCTTTCTGTGGCATGGATTTTAGACTAATGTGATGATTACTCATTAGCCTAATTTTTCACATACAAACTGAAAGGATCTAAGATTAAGATTGGTTAATTAAAACAAAACAGGAAAATTATAATATTTCCAAATCTAGGAATAATATAAGTTCACGTCAAATTGATATTGTTGATTAGAAAAAGAGAGATCTTACATATTTTGTTATAATAATTAATAACAATCCAAAATGGAGAATTCTACAATTTAATAATATAAATTAAACCTAATTCTAATCCTAGTTCTTGGTGTGTCTCTGTGAAGAACATCATATATGGAGAGAGGTGTATCCGATGCATGAAATACTTTCGCACACAACTCCAAGATTTTGATGGAAGAGAAATAATTGAGATGAGAAATCATAATGCTGGGGTGGTTAATTTGATGGTGTAAGTGAGGATCATCATCATCCCAGTAATCCATTTCGTGAAAAAAATGAAAGAGTTTTTAGAGGATTTGAGAGACCTAGAACCAAAGAAGACGAGGACGGCGGAGTTGAGTAATGAACATTTCTCTTTGTAGCTCAGTGAATTTATAAGTACATCATTAAAGCCTAAAATGTGTGCCCTTATCATGGGTAAGACTGACCTAAAGTCGTAAACCCTAATGAGTGCCCTTTAGGGGCTTTACCTCAATGCAGTAGAGGAGACCCATAAAATTAGCCCACTTGAACCGATCCTAAAGTGACTCAGCTTATCTGATTCAAGAAAAAAATTTACACAACACAAAGTTCTACAGCGAAATCTAATGGCAATTTTTTTTTTTTTTTGATCGATAAAGTAATCTTATGGCAATTGGATGTTGCTGATGTTCCATGTACATTTATGTATGTCGATTCACTAATCTTGACTCCAGCGTGCCTCGAGTCATATAAAAGGCATGGTTAGTTATAAAAAGGCATATCATCCGTTAGATCATTACTTAAACTTAAATCCAACGATGATAATTTATCCCTAATCCTAAAGCACATATCTCTCAGCCATATAAAAAGAAGAGTTGTCCTTTAATTCTATCAATTAGAAACCAAACCCTAAACCTAATTCAGCAGCCACCAACAAATCTGTGATATGAATCTAAGTTTCATATTGATCCGTCAATTGAAAGAAAAACAACACAACAGATTCATGGCCAATTCTTCAACATCATCAACAACAACTTATCGGCATAATGGTATTTCCTCTCCAAAAATTAAGACTTTTAGATCTATACGAATAATAATCTCCCACTGTGGTGTGTTCATACACAGTCTAATCTCCTTTAGTTTGTAATTGCTATTTGTTCCGGCAGGTTATCTTCATTCACAGCCAGTAACAACATGCACATAAAAATTTGCAGATTAATACCCATCTTGCTAGTCTTTTGTTATTACAAATCCTTTCAGTTTGTAACTTTGTATGTGAAGATTATTGAGTAATGGTAATTTAAACTTTAATCCGGATCTAATAATAAACATGAAGTTTTTACATTTCAGATATGTTAAATTAGAGATTTTTTTTTAATTTTTATGAATATAACCATCATTGGAAATGCACTTCTAAGACTCCAAGAACACAACTTATACTTTGTGTACTAACAAAAATGATTTTTGCGATTAGAAGTGTTACTCCACGCACGCGGCGATTGCTTTAGCCCGTATATCGCCTTCTTTAGTTTACAAACCATATTGATGTTATTTTCTTGTGGATGCCCAGGTGGAATATCCATGTACACCTCTTCTTCAAGATCTCCATGCAAGAAAGCGTTCTTCACGTCCATTTGAAATAACTTCCAACCTTTATTTACTGCAAGAGACACAAGAACACGGAAAGTATTCATTTTTGCAACTGGTGCAAATGTTTCCTTATAGTCTTCCCCGTATGTTTGGGTGAATCCTCTAGCTACTAATCTCGCCTTATAACGCTCCACGCCTCCGTCGCTTTTGTGTTTGATTTTAAACACCCACCGACATCCGGCGTCTTCTTTCCTGGTGGCAACTTGACAATACTGAATGTATCATTTTCATCTAAAGCTTGTAGTTCACTTTTAATTGATGTCTTCCAAACTGGAATCAATATGGCTTCATTAAAATTTTTAGGCTCTTGAGTACTGGATATAGCACTTAAAAAAGCAGAATGGGAAGAACCTATATGATCATAGGTTAAGTGTTTCTGTATAGGATAAGCAGCGGAATGATATGTGACAAACTCCTTATATTTTTCAGGAGCTTTCTTTTGTCGATTGGAAGCCCTCACTGGTGGTACCACAATATCTTCTAACACTGTAGGTTCAGGTTGTCGCGGCACACTTTCTGTAACCAAATCATCATCAGCATTATTATTTGAAGCTAAATTATGAACTACGTCATCTTGTGGAGCCAAAATTCCTCAACTACGAAGTTATCTCTTTGGGTATCTTCTACAGTAGGTAACTCATTACCAATAATTGGAAGTGGTGCCAAATCACTGAAAGACTCCCCCTGGGCACGAATTCCCGATTCACCTTGAAAATATGCCGTAGTTTCATCAAACACAACGTCACGAGAAATTGTAATTTTTCGAGTAGCTGGATTGTGACAAATGTACCCTTTTTTAGTCGAAGAATATCCAAAAACACACTCTTAACAGCTCGTGACTCAAGTTTGTCACGATCTTTTGCTTGTAAGTGCACATAATGCACGCATCCAAATACTCAAGATGAGAAATGTCGGCGTGTGATTTTTTAATACCTCTAATGGAGACCGAAAATCCAAAACGCGGCTAGGAAGGCGATTGATCAAATATGTGGCTGTCAAGGACCCATGCGACCAATATTTTCCAGGACATTCATTTCAATCATAAGAGCACGAGTTGTTTCGAGAATGTGGCGAAGTTTGCGTTCAAACACCATTTTTTCGAGACATACCTACACAACTTGTTTGGTGAACGATGCCATGACCGCAAAGATAACCAGGTAAAAATCCCTTAACAAACTCGGTACCATTATCCGATCTAAAAGTTTTGACTTTAGCATCAAACTGATTTCTTATCATAAGATGAAAATCTTTAAAAACAAGATGAAACTTCATTTTTAGATTTGAGTAAATATATCCATGTAGCACGAGACCAATCATCTATAAATATGACAAAATATCTCAGATCCATCATACGAATCAATTGGAGCAGACCCCATAAGTCTGAATGAATTAATTCAAAAGCCATTGAAGACCGAGACACGGAATTAGGAAATGGTAAACGAGATTGTTTAGAAAATTGGCAAACATCACAAACTTGTGACGGAACAGAAATTGAAGGAAAAATCCTAGACAAAATACGACTGGAAGGATGTCCAAGCCGTTTATGAAAAATGTAACCCTGATGAGAGCTTTTGGTTGAACACGCCTTGTCACTGGAACTTAACAGTAGAGTCCATGAGAATATATGCCTTTACCAATCGTCTTCTTCGTCTTTCGATCCCGAAAGATGACCGAAGTAGGGTAAATGTAACATCACAATTCGGAGAATTAGTGATTTTCCGACAGAATAGTAATTGAGTAGGAAATGATGGAACAACAAGCGCATCGGAAGGTGGACAATGAGAAAAAAGTTAACTTGCCCACTTCCTATCACAGAACGGTAGTTCCATTAGCAAATGTAAACATCTTTATGAGAACTAGGGATAAAATGACGAACCGACGAAGAATCATTAGCCATATGATCTGTTGCTCCTGAGTCAATAATCCAAGTTCTAAATTGGGAAATAGTCGAGGTGAGAAAAGCGAGTAAATTACCTGCAGCATGAGTGGACTTTGGATCCGATTTATTACCCAACTGTTGGAAAAATTCTTTCAGTTGATTCATGGTAAATGAAGTACTATCAGCTACCGCAGCTCGGGAAGCCTTATTCTTTTCGAAAGTAGCCTTAAGATGAGGATAAATCTCCCAACATCTATCTTTGCTGTGCCCAGATTTGTTACAATGATCACAATGAAAAACTTCACGCTTACCCTTACCACGAAAGTTTTTTCCTTTCTCTACAGCAAACGCTTTTTTCTTATCATCTTTCTGGGTTAAAAGAGCACTAGATTCAGCTACATCTACATCTGATGGCCCTTTACAAATAGGGTTCATGACTTTCTTTCGTGTTTCTTCACGCTGCACAGTTGCACAAACACTAGACAAGCTTGGTAATTCAGCACTCATGAGAATATTGCTTCTAAGATATTCATATTCTGGTTTGAGACTGCTAAGCACATCAAAGATTTTATCTTCTTCAACCCTTTTTAAAAGGATTTTTGCATCGGTAGTGTGTGGACGATAAGAATCGAGTTCATCCCACTTTTTCTTTAAGTACCCATAATGTTCAGTAAAGCTTTTCTCACCTTGTTCAGCTTCAGCAATTTCACGTTTCAATTCAAACACACGAGCAGCATTATTTCGTAAACCGTAAAGGCTAGCAACAGAACTCCACAGATCTTTCGCTGATTCAGAGAAAGAAAAAATTTCTGCAATATGTGGTTCCATTGAGTGTAGAAGCCATGTTCTAACAAGTTGATCATCACCAACCCAATCTTCATATTTTGGATCTTTAACTTCTGGACAAACACTTTGTTCACTTATATATCCAGATTTTCTCTTACCTCCAAGAGCAAGAGCAGCAGCCCTTGACCAACTTACATAATTAACATCGTTCAAGAGAACAGATGTTAACCTTAAACTAGTATTGTTATCAGATTGTGCCATCATAAAGAAAAAAGAAAAAACAAATCAAGAGACTATTACTTGATTGTAGAAAAAAAATGGCCAGGATCTTTACAGATCCCCTGATACCATGTTGTTGATTAGAAAAAGAAGAAACTTAACACAGTAATTACGTGGTTCGGCAATAGCCTACGTCCACGGGAGAAGAAAGTGATTAGGTTTTCTTATTATGCATCGATGGGGATACAGGGATTATATAGATTACATCATATCTATCAATAGTAAGAAAACTGCAGAATATATGGAGTATATATTCTTACTGTAAGTACCAACCAAATATACGGAAGTAAAATCTGACCAAATATTTCTTCTCCATTCAACAGGGACTCATACCATAATTTGAGAAGGGACACGTGTTTCCTCTACGGTTATTGGAAGTAGCGAAAGATTGTTCTTTCTGGGGTTGCTTATTCGAAAGATTGAAACTTTGGAACGATACTTAATGCTGCAATACTAAAATCACAAAGAAGGAAAGTCTTAGAGTAGTTAACGCATTGCATTCGCAACTGGTTGCTGATAGTGAAAATGAAACCGTTGCTCAAGGTGTTTTGAAGTTAAACAAGAGCCAAATCTGGAGGAGTCATGAGGTATTATCGTTTTCCCCATTTGTCAGTTGTTTTGTATGGTGAAAGTAGATCACAATGATGAATATTGAAGGTAGAGATTGACACTTTGTTTTGAGTGATTATGATCTCAGTTCGTTGATTTAGTCCCGTGGGCCGTGGATTTACTAGTATTTTATCCACTCATATGAGATGTGTCTAGAAATTAGCCTGGACACAACATGATTTGTTTGTCTATGTTATCAACTTACTGGAAGAATTTTGCAAAGAGAGGAAATTTTGTCTGACAGTAAGAGTTAGCTTAGTTTTTGTACCTCCAGGTGTTCTTAGTGTGGGATTGGCTGAGTCTTAAAATGACAGAGTATTCATGTAAATTGGAGCATTTACTATGTGGTTTTCTTGTCATGGATAGTGTTCAGGATTTGTACACATTTATAAGTTGTTTTGTATAGTGAAAATAGATCACAAGGATGAATATTGAAGGTAGAGATTGACACTTTTGTGTTTAGTATTTTATCCACTCATATGAGGTGTGTCTAGGAATTTAGCCTAGGCACGGCATGCTTTGTTTGTGTATGTTAGCAACTTAGTGGGAGAATTTAGTGAAGAAAGGAAATTTTGTCTGAAAGTAAGAGTTAGCATTCGTTAAATTTCCATCTTGGATTGCGGATAACAATTGTTATTTTTTCGTTTCCATTATTAATTATATGTTCAGTTTTTTTGTACCCTTCAGGTGTCCCTAGCGTGGGATTGGGACTTTGAGAGTTCATGTATATTCGAGTCAGTCTATATGGTTGTTTTGTAATGGATGATTTAGAAATCAGAACTTTAGATAGATGGTGCTTAAACAGAGGAACCTGGATGTTACAAAGTTGTCCCTTTGTAAAAACAGAACAAACCAAATTTGGCATCAAATATTCGAAGTTTTGATCACTAAAAAAGCAAAATCAAATATATTGCTAGCTTTTTAGAAAGTTGTTCCTCGATGATCCAATTAATCTCTTTATCTAGTCGGCTGTGATAACTGTCATGGAGATTCAGCTCTTGTCGTGCAACCCTTAAAAATATACTTGTTCACGTTTTTGCCAATTTGAAATGAGCAAAGTTGGCAGGTTGGAAGGAGAAAATAAACGTTGGCAGGTTGGAAGGAGATACTAATGCTCCTTCATGGAGGTCTGAAACATCCTTGGCAGGTTGGAAGGAGAAAATAAACGTTTTAAGTGGTCGAACACTCAGTTGTAGTTATCTCGTCTCTCCGCCGACAAGAAGGGAAATGCAATTGAGGAGGAGTCTCCAATAGAGGTTAAACTCACGGCATGAAGAACGGGCAGTCGCCGTATATTTGACAACCGCACTTGTGTTTCACAACTCTCTTCTCAAGAACGCATACTTAACAATTATCATCAGTATCCATCAAATGGTTTTCTTTGAATCGAAACACAATTTTTCTAGGACTATCGTCTTTCATCAATCATGTTCTCCATCATCTGCATCAGAGCCAACTGAATTTAACTCGGGAGTTCAATTTAATTCATGTTATAATTTCAATAGGTGTTGTATCCTTCCATTCATTCAGCGGTATATGGCTTGCCTCTTTGTTCAGTTCTTCGTCTGTTGGAGATTCCAATACATCAATATTGTTTTGAGGTTTAGTTGGGAGACCAAAGTATACAGCCTTGGTGTAGGACCCATCCTCCCACCACATTGGTCCGCCTCAAGTAGCTTTCATGCTGAATTTTGCCGATACTGAACCTTGAGTTAAGATTTTGATGGTCTCATCATGCGTGGCATACCTAGGCTATGGGTCTCATTGACCTTTGACTTCCTTTGACCATACTAGTACTTAATACCACCAAACAAAGAAAACCCTAAAAAAACTATTCCTCTTCTTCTCCGTCTAAAACTCTTCTCTCAAGAGCGCCGTCATAAACCAGCAATGGCATCATGTAGATCTATAATCATATCTGGTGGTTTCGTATGGGATTGTGGTGGAAGAACAAACAAGACCCCATTTTTGAATTCATCACACAAGCATCATAGTATTTCCTCTCATTTAAATTCTCTTCGGAGCCAAGAAACTTGAAGGTCCTCTGGATAAATTCCAAAGGGAAAAGATCAAGCAATTCGATGCACCAAAAGGATAAAACTGGTGGAGAAAACTCACATATTGTCAGGTATTCTCCAACATACCGTGGAGAAAAAGTTGTTTTGATGAAGATTGTGGATCTGTTTTAAATAGTGTATCACAAATGAAGACCCGAATCTTCTGCTACTGAGGGTGAAGGCATTGATTTAGAGAGTGCCTCTTTTTGCACTATGAGTCCAATCCAGCAACAATGATTTTTCCTCTCAAAATGCAAAGCAATGATTCCTCCACGGCAACATTTTGTATGCTAAACACACCACATTCAATTCATATAATTTCGGTAGCGAAGATTTCAAATACAGGTTCATTTGTTCCTTTTTACTATATTTGAAGTGTCTGTATGAACTATTTTGTTAAACAAATTTTCCGGCTTGAATGAAAATTAAATGGATGACAATACCATGGTATTTTTCTATTGTTCACAGTCAGCAGTTTGTAATGTTTTTTGGTACGGCCCGAGGGTTTGTATATTTTGATTAATTGCATGAGTTTGCTGAATCATGTTGCATGTGCAACAGGCATATAAAATCATGTTTAACTTGGATTTCAGTGGTTAATAGACTAGTATATTATTGTCAATGGTCACAGACCTGTAATTATTGTTCATCACAGGATTTGATTGCAAATTATGTTAGTTTTGCTGTCTGGTCATTAATTTTATGTTGCAATTCAATCACATTAGAAAGTATGTTCTGCTCCATGTATATGCCTTCAAATCTATGTCATAAATACTTGGTTACCCCTAAAAAAAAAGGTTTGCTTGAATCACATTAACTGGATCCAATGTGAAGTAACTAATATCTATTTATATAATGTCAACTGGAATCTGCAGAAACCTTCTAAAAACTCATCAATAAGTTCCTGCAACCACACAAACATCTCTTGTATGTAGCCAGCATGCAAATGGATCTTATAGCTTTCATTTTGGTATGCTGAAATTTAGTGGTTTATTAGGTTATTGCAAATGTCTGAATTCAGTGGAGGAACCTTTTTTACATGTATGGAGGCACTAAAAGTCCATTATTAACGCTGTTATGATTTTTCTTATCAAATAGAAAAGCAAAGAATCCTCCCGACAGTGAATGAAATTTGGTGCTAAAACACAAATTTGAGTTTATACGGTTTTGCAGTTTGTTTTGAATGTGATAATTTTACTTACTTCTCAGTATTGATTGTGAACAACTGTATTTGTCAGAGTTTGTTCGGCGGAGATGCTGCTGAGTTGGGGTGTTACCATTTTGGATTGACATTAGTAGTAGTCTGTCCACATTGGAGGTAGCATCTCTGGCTATGCTGAGGGATGCTAGGATGTTTGATGGGTTTTGAAACTAAGTCGCATCATGACACAGCAGTTCCCTTGAACTTACCTCAAGTTGGCATCATGACTCAGCATTGCCATCATGTATGCTATGTGAATCCTTAAATTTATCGGCTTTATAATGTTTCGTAATCTAACTTCAGAGGTTATATCTAGATGGTTAACCGGGAAAATGTTAATGCTGATGTTATGTGACAGGTGCACCAAGACCTCCGTGATCTACTATTTGGTGTCGTAATTGGAACAAGAAGTACCCCTCTTGCAGGGTGATACAGTTGGTTCCTGCACCTGTTGTTGTTGTTGTTGGTGAGTGAGTTTAATGTCTTTACCTTTAATCTCTGCTGCCATGGACAACTTCAACTACAGTCAAATTTTGTGTTGCCGGTGTACCTTGGATGTTGGTGACCGTTGCTCGACTGATTCGTGCACCTACATTAACAGTTCAAACAACTTTTACGTGGAGAAACGTGATTTTCTAATACCTTTTGAAAGGGAATAGGTGTTTTGCATTTTAAGAATTGAGCTTACTCATTATTTCGTTACTCTTAATGGAGAGTACGTCACAGATTCTTCTGATATGGTCACGGACATCAGATTCATCACTACCACCATGGTCAATTGATTTGGTTCAAGACATTTTTGTGTCACAATTTGAGTTAACACCACCAAAATGAGTTAAGTTATTTGAACTTTTTGGTTTGAGTATTTGTTTTATGAAAATTTGGTATAGAAATTGCTATTGTATTTGTTCTATGCTTAGTATTTGTTTCAGAGAACCCAACAGTGTTGCATCTGAGTTTTGAAGTATTTCGGATGCAACTGGAATTCTAGCTAAATTTGTTGTCTCTGTAACTAAAAATGTGCAGTCCAAGTAAGCTTTAGTTATGGAGAAACATGTCCGAGAACTACTTCAATATTATACATTACTTTCCAATTTTCACGTTATCCCTTCAACGGGTCCTAAATGACTAGGTCCAAAGTTGCTGGAATCTTGGATGGTTTTATAAATTGACGCAAATACAATGTGGTGTCGTTTTAGCTGGATCATAAGGCTAGATGGTTTGTGCCTTGTTTTATGGTTTAGCATGACTTGTACTTGCATAATGTCCATTTATATATTGATGCAAGCTTTATAATGAGATAAGTCTTGTATGGTGAGTCGATGCCCGTATGAACCTCATTTTATTTATATTGTCATATTTTTGCTTACCTCTTTTTGTATTGTAAGGTTAAGGATAAGATATTTGCTAAGAATACGGATGAGATTTCAATGGTGTTGTTCAGAGAATTGAATTAATCAAATCCTGATATTATAGGATCACTAGTTTGCAGGCCTTGATAGTCGAAACTTGCGCAGTCTTGTTATGTCAGGCTAACATTGTGTGGGCTTGTTATACAAGTCAGTTGGTGCCTTTGGTTGTGTATTTTAGTTTTCATTCGTTATTCTTGTTATACCAGTCAGTTGGTGTCTTAAATATTTTTTTCTTATATTTGTATCTTGTTCATGTTAAATTTAGTTGTTCAATTGAGTCCTGAGAATATTATGTTTATTCTGTTTTCAACAGGTGAATGCCAAATGAGAATAACGACCAAATAAAATGCTGCTTCAAGAAAAAGCAGACCAATATGGTGGACATGGTATGAAATTAGTTGCAAAACCTACATTATGTTTTTTTGTGGTTAGGATTTAGGAAATAATCTAGCAAGCTTATGGACATGAGTGCTAGATGTGATAAATGGAGGTTGGAACTAGGTTGGATATTATTTGGCCACTATTCTTGTCACTCATGTTTACTCCAGGTACTGTCAATCTATCAGTCACTTACAAAGCTATTAGTCCTCCGCGGGGAAGATAGTTGAAATTCAATACAGGTGTATGAGAAACACTTCTAATTTCTTTTTTTAACTACCAATTTTCCTCTCAAAAATCTTTTTTTTTTTTTTTTTTTTTTATAAAACCTGTAAAACATCTTTGAATTGGAAGCGAATGTAATTACATTATTTGAATCACCTTTTGTTTCTTCTTTCTGTTGGATAATGTACAAATTTGATTCCACCAGTAAATCACTTGAAAGCATATGCATGTACATGCCAACCGGCTAATAATGATCAAGTTATCCTTTGTACATGTAAAATGTAAATTTTGCAATTTCTATGAGCATTGAGCAAAATCTGAAGTACATTCTTGCAGAATTATTCTGTTGGTACCTGCACCTGTTGCTGTTGTTTTTGGTAAGTGAGTTTAATGTCTTTATCTTAATCTCCTTCTTTAATCTCCTCCTTCCATGGAGACCTTTAACTGCAGTCAAATTTTGTGTTGCAGGTGACCCTTAGATGTTGGTGAACGTTGCTGGGCTGATTTGTACACTGGAGTTAACAGTTAAAACAACCTGCGACCTTGTCAGGACATCCTTCTTTACTGAACTACAATTTTTATCTTAAAGTAATTTGTATAAATACTACTCAAGGATTGAGTCCTTGCCTTAACCATGTCATTGAGAACTCATCTAACATAATTATGTGATCTATACTTGGACTCTGGATGAAGAACTAGTGGTAAAGAATGGTAGGATTTATGAAGCACAACATGTAATGCTCAAGTGAAGCATGCCCATCCCTACAAATATAATGCCACATTCAACGTTTTTATTATCGGAATCTCTGTGTACATTTTATTACTTGACGAAAGAGTAGAATTCAGAACAGCTTAACTGGGATGTTGATTTTATGCCCCATAAAAAGGTGGATTTTTCTTATTTTTTAGTACTAAAACGATAGTTTGCTGCCAAAAGTGCTACTTTAGAAAATGTGATGATTACTCATAAGCCTAATCTTTCACATAGAAACTGAAAGGATTTATGATTAAGATGGGGTTAATTAAAAACAAAACAGGAAAATTATAATACTTCCAAATCTAAGAATAATATAAGTTCATGTCAAATTGATATTGTCGATTAGAAACAGAGAGATCTTACATATTTTGTTATAACAATCCAAAATGGAGAATTCTACAATTTAATAATATAAATTAAACCTAAATCTAATCTCAGCCTATCTGATTCAAGAAAACATTTAGGATCCACAAAGTTTGTTTTCTAACTCAGTAACAATGCAATGAAATCTAATGGAAATTGGATGTTGCCGATGTTCCATGTATATTTATGTATGTCGCTTCACTAATCTTGACTCACTAAGACAGGCCACCAAAAAAATTTTGGATGTTCCGATGTTGTCAATAAGACTGGCCATAAAAAAATTTCTTTCAAGACCTACATATATATCAGGCTATACCACTCCTAGAAAACAATATTTGGCTACCAAAAGAGCTACTTTAGGCAATTTTAGTCCCATCCATATCCCGAGTCTATTGCTCATTTCCTTTAAGAACTAACATCAATGGAAATGATCTTGCTTAGTAAATTCATCCTATTATTACTTCAGGATTCATCATGTGTTTTCAGGCTATAATATGCTTTGAAACAATCCATGGTTTCCCATCATGGATTCTTGATCTTATGTAGGAACTTATGTACATCACATCACAAATGAGAATCAAGTTAGCAAAATAAAAAAAAAAACAGAAAACAAAGTTGAGTAACTGATATGGCACATTGGTAATACAGGCCTTAGAAAGGGAATCAAAGTGGGAAGGTTTTGTTCAAGCTCATCAAAATTCTCTATCAGGGAAAGATTATTATGAGGCCTTTATTCAAGTCTCAAGGCGGCTACAAGAAAAGCAAGAATTTCGTTCTATCTCTCTGGATGGTAGAAATTTCATGTTAGTTGCTTACGAAATCGTGAACATAAATGAAATCTCATCGTCAGGATGGCAGACGGTGGAGTTTGAGGCGGTGGAAAATTTTAGGATGGGTGGGCTTCAGCCGGCTACGGTGGTCTCAACGGCTAGTTTGAATAATGAAGCATACGTGGCACAAAAGTGTGGTGTTAGTGTTGAGAAGTGTGCCACTGTGGAGAAGGAAACACGTGACAACGATGTTCAAATTTCAAATCCTAGTTCTCCACGTCACAAGAAAGATGGAATATCTAACATGAAGGGTCGCACGTGATTTGGTCTACCTCCATGGATCAAATTAATGAAGGCCCACTAACTGCCGGCATTCTAGATCTGAACTGCAAATGCTTAGATTTTTCATTCTCTTCTGCGCCTGGAAATTCTCTCTCAACGAGAAGGGAAAGAAGAGCTCAAAGGATTAAAGCTAGAGCTGAAGCACAAAAGCTTTGTCCAATTCATTGCGATGAAATTGAGACCGATGGCAGTGAGTCAGAATCTTCCGGTG
Organism: Papaver armeniacum; assembly: GCA_023531295.1. Classification (NCBI taxonomy): domain Eukaryota; kingdom Viridiplantae; phylum Streptophyta; class Magnoliopsida; order Ranunculales; family Papaveraceae; genus Papaver; species Papaver armeniacum. Next base: position 69,767 of record JAJJWW010005274.1, read on the forward strand.
ATACGACAGAGGGGTCTAACCATGGTAGCGAGAGACAACAAACACCGTCATATATTTCTGATTCGTTAGATGAAGGTATATCGTCAACTCAATCTACTTTCTCTGTTTCAAATGTTAAAATTCAAGATAGTGGTCCTATATCTGAAGCAGAAGCTCTTCGTAGACTACAAATTTTGATTAATGATTTTAAAAGGGCTGGTCCTGATGTTGGGGTGTCTTTTAAACAAACTGAAATTGAATTGCAAAAATTAATGGAAAATGCTAATAAGGGCAAAGACTTCTCTTTAATTGATAGAGAAGGGTGCAAGGGTCTAGATGACCTATAGATGTTTGTTGGTGGTTCTGTGTGAGGTTTATTTTCAGTTTTTAATGCGGATTAAAATTATCTCTTGAATATTTTTAGGCTACCAAAAGAGCAATTTGGCCTATTTTTAGGCTACCAAAAGAGCTACTTTAGGCAATTTTAGTCCCATCCATATCCCGAGTCTATTGCTCATTTCCTTTAAGAACTAACATCAATGGAAATGATCTTGCTTAGTAATTTCATCCTATTATTACTTCAGGCTTCATCATGTGTTTTCCTGCTGCAATGTGCTTTGAAACAATCCATGGAGTTGAATGGAATTGAATCCGTTCAATTATTGCTGTAATAGAGTCATTGCCCATTGGTTGGCGAAAAGACAAATGCAGACCCCATTGCCCATTGAATCCGTTCAGTATTTTGCATTTCTTCAATAATCACCTATGTATTTGGTAACAAGTGTCCGGAGGAAAGCAAAAAATTCCATATCCTTCACTAAGTTGGCGCAAGTCTTAGTAATAATATACTTTTACGAAGTACGTGTATGGTTTCTATTGAAGTACAACAAGCATCCCAGGCTTTAAAAACGCTGAACTAGAATCTGTCTTTCCATCCTAGCTAAAATTGGGGACTATGGTGATTGTTTGGGGTCTATGAATTTCTTCAACCAACCCAAAGAGAATGATATGGGGTGTCTAAATGATGGTAAAACTGTTAAATTAACCTTTAAAGAAAACTTAATTATTCTAATACAAATACCCATACAAAATCATAATCACTTAATTAACAAATACAAAAATTATTAATCAAAGTCAATTGTTTTTCAAAACTACCACTTGACAAAAGAATAGAATTGGGATTTTGACATTGTCCCCCAACCCCAACCAACAATGTGGATTTTCTTATTCTGTAGTTTTCTTTCTCAAATGATTCATTCACCATTACTAAATCGATAATTGGCTACGAAAGTTGCTTTAGGTAATTCTAATCCCATCCAACGCTGCGATTTTTCTTAAAAAATTCATCAATAGCATTACCAGGCCTGAAATAATCCATGCAGCCAAATCCATTCATCAATAGGATTGCTATAATAGAGCATTACCCATTGGTTAATACGCAATGGCAGCCCCCATGGCATGACTTATTATATGAACAAGCATCATAATTCAGCTAATAAATCTTTTTTTGCTCAACAAACCTTTTGCATTTCTTCATTAACCACCAATTAAATTAATTAGCTATTTGGTAAGATAATGATGACGAGAAATGAACTGCAGTGCAGAATACCATTGGACTTGCAAAGTGAGGAACTCCAAAAAAAATTCAATGAAGCTATAACTGTTCCAATTTTCATAAACAAGCTATATTTCACCGATTGTTGGTGCTAAAAGAAACTACTGTATTTAAGAGACCAGAAAACAAGCAACAGATGCAAATAACAATTAAAACTAGTCTGGAATTATGATGATTTCTAATTAAACTGCTTTTCACATACAAACCGAAAGGATATTTAGTTCAGAGTAGTAGTACAAGACCATCTAAGACGGGTCAACTAATACAAAAAATTAGATCTCACTTGAAATGAAAAATAAATAAAAGCCAGATCTGTAAATCTGTTTAACAGCCGCAACTTTTAGACATCAATGAATGAATCAAGGAATATGGGTCATCCACAATAGAGGAAGTTCGATAGTCAAATTCTTTAGTCAGGTAGCTGTTATGGCACGAAATGTTGGAAAATGAACCATAGTTTTTTTAGGAAGAAAATCATTGCTTGGCGGCAAGTTGTGGTTGACCAAGGAATTTGATGTTTTTCTTCACAAAATTGGTCAAAAAGACCAAAATCACAATTCTGGGTGAAAAGACACTTATAGGTTTTAAATCTGTTTAAATAATAAAAAATTAAAAAGATCTTTTAAATGGACAAAGATTTAAAAATAGGCATGGATGTAACCAGTTTCATCGCATCCATTTTCAAATATTTTTTCTTATTTTTATTTTACACGGGATGCATCCAGTTTCATCCTTGCTATTTTAAGTTTAAGCTTAATGAATCCAGTTTCATCCTTGCTATTTTTTTTTTGGCTATTTCACCGTATTTTTTTTTACTTGTCCATTTGAACCGTGTTTTAAATTTTTTGGACAAATGACCCATTTTTTTCTTTAGGGTGAGAAGAATGTATGAAATAATAGGACATTCATGTAATGACAGATTTACACAAATAAATAAAATAAATTAAGAGTTAAAACAACTTGCCGAATGTATTGAACAATAATTTTGTAGAAGTACTATATTGTTTTTAAATGAACCTCTACTAGGCCTTCCCAAGATGTGACTCTCAATACATTATGAGTCTAGGTGAATAGATATACAGGTTAAATTTAACACCTAGAACGATTTGGCTGTGAATGTCATTACGAACTCAGTAAACATAACAAGAGCAAAAAAGAAGGGTTATTTGGTTTTTTAGTACTTACTTTTTAACCTAAACTTCTGGGTTTGGTCTAACATTTGTCCAGGCTTTGTGTTTGGTCTAAAGACCAACGTTGACCCGCATTGACCAGAGTTAAGTCATGACCTGTCTAAACATTTGGTTAATTAATTAAGTAATTACTAAAATATATTTATCTTTAAAACAATGACTGACATTGTCCTAAACCCATCAAACACGTGGTGAGCCATATTACATCTTAACACAACTATGAGATAAGCGACTAAGATCTCCTAAGTCTTGGTATTCTGAATTCCATTGATTTTTGTCTAAGTTTTGGAAGATAGTGATGAAAGGAGAGAATTCTTATGATTTTCTCATTATCTTTATCCTGCAAAGTTCGGTAACCCGCGTGTTTGAAATTATGAAATTATGCTTGTATTACAAGATAATAAAATTATCGTTTCTATTTGCAACGAAACTAATATCCATTAAGAAGGCTTAGATTATAACGCTTTTGCCTTTTATAACTCTTGCAGTCGAGCATTGCTCAGCATTTAGAAGGGTAGGTCACTTAGGGGCCTTTGGCTTGCTCTGGTTTCAAATATGATGTGAACCGAGGTATAAGTAAAACTTATGTTTGAAAAAGTGAGTAAATCGTCTTTATATAAATTTCACAATTTCTATGAACAACTAGGAGCGAAAACTGGACCAAGAGCAACTCCAAGTCTATACTTACACATCTTGGTCTCACTACAAGAAAACATGCCATCAGCGATGAAATTCCGAGCGACATATGATATTTCGTCGCTATATATAATAGACAGCGACAAAATTTTGTGGTCGCAAAATAATGGTTTCAGCGACATGGTTGAAAAATCGTAGCTAAGATGGTCGCTAAATCATATAAATAGCGACAAGATTTGATATTGTAGCTAAATCGATAAACAACGACATAAATCGATATTATCGCTAAAATATTATTTTTGCGACAATATTTTTGGCCGTTAAAAGGAAATTTTTAGGGACGCATTTCATTTAGGGTCGCCAAATGGTCGGTGGCCCGTGGCTGTAATAACTATTTAATACTTTTTTTAATATGTAATCACTATTTAATAGTCACGGATGATGTTAGGAGTCTTTGGACTAATTTGAGTTTATGGTCGGGAAACAATGAGCCGTAGCGTGGACTTCTGCTAAAGCTTGGATCTTATTTTCTCTTCCGTATTACAAGGCTTGGACCGCTTGGTTATTGCAACTTACACGACACACGAGAAAGAATAAGTTAAGAAACTGCCCTCTCATTTTTGAGAAACCGCCCCTCTCATTGTCATTATCTAAATTTCCCAACTTCTTCCTCTACTCTCTGGTCATTTCTATTCTTTCTTTATTCGCAAAAGAATCCTTAGTTCAGTCTAGGTTTTGATTTATAAAGAAGACATAAAACCTACGGTCTAGATGTAGGATCTCTGAAAATTAGTTCGTCTAATTATGATTTTCTGAGGTTAGGGTTTTGTATTAGTAACTACAAGATGTCAATGGCTTTTTGATCTGATTTGTTCCAACTTGGAACTAGGAAACGGGACAGAGAAAAAGAAAACATGAGAAGATAAATAGAGAAGTATGGGAAACTCGTTTCCATCATAAGAGATGAGGAGTTTAATTTATAATCATTGCTTACGATATGGATCTATTCAGGTAAATCGGTGGTCTGTGTAATTTTTCCTCAGAGTTTCTTGAAATTTTTTGATTCGTGAAATTGGGTTTCTTTGAATGGCAGGGCTTATATACAGGATATGGAATTCTATTATCAACAAAAGGGAAGAGTATTTAGTGAAGATTTTTTTTTACATCATCTACCTAATACTATATTCAATGACAATGTTAGGCAAGAAGGTTCAGTGGCAGTAAATGAATTAAGGCAAGAAGAGAGAACATGCACTGACAGATGGATTTATCCTTGCTCTGGGAATTTTAGGGAGGATTAGTTAAAGTGTCTCGTAGAAAGAACTTCGATTGTTGGCGTTTTTGATATTCTTGTAACCAAATCAGTCATACCTTATGCGTTTTGAGTAATTGTCGGTATCCACTTGTAAACCCCTTTCTCTAGCAGTACTCAGAATACTGAATGTGATTTTGGGATAATAATGTGAAGTTGTATTCATTTTTTTAAATGCAATATTAATGTATATTCAGTTTCTATCATCTATGCATATTAAAATCTATTTTTTCTCGATTAAAGTTGGATTCATTATGCAAATGCAACTAATGTAATTTAGGTATTTTGGTCGCCAATTGTCCATTTTGGCTATAAAATATTAGGTGGCAGTTAGATTTAGTATACCGACAAAACAGAAATTTCGTCGCTAAAGGAAAAATGGCGATAAAATGTATCGCCGCTGTTGACTTTATATTTGCGATATCATATTTTTGGTCGGTAAATTTTCTTTTTCAGCCACCAAATTTTATTATGTCGCTAACAAACATTTTGCGACAAAACAAATATTGATGTCGCCGATTACATTCAGCGACATACATTTGCCGACCAAACTGGCGACAAAAAAATTGGTCGCCAAAAGGTATTACCGACCAAAATTATATCTTTTGCGACTTTGACGTTCGTCGCTGATGGCAAATTTTCTTGTAGTGTCTCTCAAAAACAAACTTTTATCGAATGCTTGTTGGATGAATCACTTAATTGATGTTGCAAACAAACTTACACTTAATTCTCTTTATAAACCCCAAGTCTGTGATTTTACATTTTTAGTGATCAAAACTTTGAATATTTGATGCTAAGTTTAATTTTTGTCTTATTTTTACTTTTTCAGGTGCCTTTGTTAGCCTGATAAGTTTACCTTTCTGACAATAACTGTGTGTCTCTGATTTCTACGAGACTATAACGTTGGAATTAGGACTCTGTTTGAAGAACTAATAAAGAATAGAAGGATCTATGGAACAAGTTGGTGATGGTACGGCACAACATGTAGGGGTTTAGCGAAGGATGCCCATTCCTATAATGCCACATAATACTGTATACAAAAGCCAGTATCAGTAACGGGAGGAATTTCTTAGAATCGTCTTTTGGAGTCTCTTCTTTTCTTATGTACATTTTACTACTTGACGAAAGACTAGTATGGGATTTTGATTTTTATGCCCACGACAATGTGGATTTTCTTATTTTGTAGTACTAAAAACGATAGCTAGTTTGCGGCAAAAGTGCTATTTTAGACAACTCCCTTTCTGTTTAGAACTAACAGCAATGTGAATTGTTAATTTCACCTCGCGATTTGCTTAGTAAACTCATCATGTCATTACTTCGTGCTTTCGCATCTGTTTTGGATTTCAAACATCATCATGCTGAAATGAGAAATTAAGCATTCACAGGAACTGTATGTGGTAAATAAATTGGCGTGAGTAGGTTTGTGCAAACTTCATTGATAGTTTCATATTGGTGGTTGTATCTTGTGTAGACCTGGTATTATTGCGCTGTAATGGAGCCATTAGCCATTGGTTCACGAACAGGCCTAACATTTTGCATTTTGCTGTAAGCTTATTGTGTAATGAACCGCAGGATTGTATTGGACATGCAAATGGACAGAGCCAGGAACTCCACAGAATTTCGAATGATGCTAATTATTCCAATTTTTCATAAATCAGAACATGGTACTTAAAAACTATTTTAGTGAGAGACAAGCACATAGATGCAAATAACAATTAAAATTAATCTTATATTATGATGATTACTCATTAGCCTGCCTTTTCACGTACAAACTGAAAGGATCTTTGATCAAGATGGCTTAATTAAAACATTAAAAACAAATCTCACTTACGAAGATATAATGAAAAAACAAAACCCAGATCTTGTTTAACATTTTTAGCCGGATTCTGCCGCTTAGCACTCGTGCACATGCACCTTTTAGACAATGAAACCATCAAGAAATACGCACTTTCCATTACAACTAGGGTTCAATAACCAAATTCTTCCATCAGAATTGCTGAAATTAGAAAATAATCTAAGAAAAAGGTAGAATATGCAGTTGATGCTATCATAGTTTGTTGAGAGGAAAAATCATTGTGAGCGGCATGTTGTTGTAGTATTTGACGTATTGTTTCCATTGATGATGGATCATGAATGAACATTAGAGAGATCTGTCTGGTATGTTAATTTTCAGGGTTAGGGTTTGGAAAATTTTTCCTTCACTAACAGATGGAGGAGGCGGAATAGACTTTGAGAAGAACTATTCATCCTCTTATAGACGTCCAGCTTGAAGGCTTAATATTGATCGTTGATTTTATTTTAATTTAACGGCTGACACGTATTTTATGAATGACTGTAATTGCTGCCCATACGCGTTACATGCCAACCGGCTAGTAAGGCTTCCCCTGTGACCGAAAAGAGTTTTCGATCTTCATTTCTTTGAAGTCAGAGATTACTGTTCTTCAAGACCCCAAGAGGGTTTCTACTCCTCTTTCTTCTTCTTAGATATGAACTCCATACATGGGGCTTTTCAGTTTTCCTCTTTGTATGGAGTTATGACTTCTCCAGATTTGCAGAAGAAAAAAAGAAGCTCAAGATCAGCTTTGAAATAATCAAAACAATTCTATTTCATCACCAGTCACAACCACCATAGATCTAATCAAAACAATTCTACTTAATTCTATACATATGTGATTATCCATAGATCTGATCAGTCCCATTGTTGTTTCTTTCATGATTTTGCACTTGCTGCCACTTCCCCGAAGTTGAAAGATTGTTTTTGTTTGTAGATGTAACCTTATTCTCCATCATTCTATCTTGGTGTTGTGTTTCAACGTTCTATTTTCTGTTCTGCTGAATCAGTAGAGACGTATTCAAACAGTATTGCATCCAAGTTTTATGGTATTGTGGGTGCAGCGGATTTCTAACGCACTTTTTTTGGTTCAATTATATCATGATAACTATTTGTATCTTCTTGAAATTGTTCCGTGAACCTATATTATATCAAGATTTAACTCTTCATCCATTTTGACTCTAGGTGAATAGACTGTTGTAACATATCTATGGACACTATAAAAGACGGAAAAAGTATTAATGTTATCCTTAAAAGAGAAGGCTAGAGGCGGGAGCTAGTGTAGTGCAAGGGTGTGCAATTGCACACCCTTCCAAACTAGCTCCCAAGCCTAAATTTTCTAACATTTTGAGCTTCCAAGCCTATTTTTGTTATTTTGCACCCCCTAAAATTACTTTGCTTCCCCTAAATGAAGCTTCTAGCTCCGCCCCTTCAAGGCAATATTATGTCCCTTCAGATCAGCTCCAGGTTAACAACCACCCCAGAATGGAGTGCAAATCAATGGAGTGCAAATCAGTACCAATAACTAAGAAAATAAAAACATAACCAAACATCACTGCATATTTTAGTAGATCAGACCAACAAAACATCTCTAACACACTTCCACACAGCAATGGAAGAATGCATCGTGCCTTTTAAACCCATTATCCTGCCCAATTTAGTTGCCTAATACCAAGTACCAAACTTACTCAATTCTTGCTCAGGTTGACTAACAAGTACAACACTTAATTGTCCAATTTAGAACCAACAAACCCAAGATCAAATTTGTGCACGGAATCTCAATTCTTATTATATCCAACAGATATACCCAAAAATGGAGATTCAGATCAAACACATATACATACTAAAAATTGAGATCGAAATATAAAACTCTAAAATTGAGATCGAAACTGAGTAGTTCAGTATAACTTGTCGTGCTAAAAAATTGAGATATTATTCCCAATCGAAACTAAGTTCAATAAAAGTGACTAACTATTTCCAAGCGCCGGCTAATTCCACGAGATCAGACGGGAAGACTCTAGTCGTGCTCTACATTCGCCAGTCTCCAGCATCATATGTGGTGAACAATAAGTCGAGAGGTCTCAATATTGCATCTATAGCTCCCCAGCTGATCAACCTACACGGAGATCTGAATTGAACCTGGTGCATGGAGATCAAAATTTTAAACTGCTGCAGAATGTGAATCTCATGTCCACCACTCCACCTTGCATGAGGGTGCGATTCAAAACCTTATTTTTGAGAGGATAAATCATAATGCAGGTTGAACCTTGATTGTTTATATCCATCATGTGAGGATCACCCCAATCATCATCCATTTCGTCAAAAAGAGAGAATCAAAAATGAAAAGAGATTTTGAGTTACAAAGATGCAAGATTCAGATTAGAGAGAGAGACGAAGGAAGCGTTTTAGTTTTGGTTCAGTGAGAGTAGAATAGATAAAGAGAGAAACTTTCTCTTTGGAGTAGTAGTTTATAAACACATCCTAAACCCTAATGTGTGCCCCTATCCCCAATGTCCTCGAATAGGTCTTTGGTTATTGAGCCAAGCACTATCATGGGCCGTTTTATTTTTTGTTGTTGCTTTTTTGTTAAAAGAACAAGAGGGTACGGTACCCTAAATCCTAATTACTAAAACAAGGCCTAAGACTAAGTCTTATGGGCTAGATTGAGGTGCTAGATTAGCACTTAATGTGTTGCACTAGCACCCCATAAGACTTGGTCTAAAGAACTACCTAAAAAAAAAAAAAAAAAACATATTACCAAGTTTCTTCCAATCCTCCGGAAGTGTCACTCAATTCCACCGTCATAAGGTGCTTTGGTTTCATTTGGCAAGTAATTCTCACCTTCGTTTGCAATCTGATCGGGTCCACACTCTTTCCTTTGAGAACACCCGTAGATCAATTGACTCTTTGTTGTTTTTGCAGCACATTGATACACATCAGTGATGATTAGATTCCAACCGGCTTCTACTTAGTCATTGTATCCTGGTTCTCATGTTGTAAACATAAGTCTCCAAGCTGTTTCGTGCATCAATCGTCTTCTTGAACTTTGTATCTTCCACGGCAAAATCCTCTGCCTCTTAATGTTGAAATGACCCTTGTCGTTTGTGATATATAGAGATCTTTTGTGACTTTCCACTTGCCTTATTTTCGACAATGCATCCAAAATACCTTTGGGTGGTGCCCTGTTCAGAAATCAAAAATATCTGGCTATACTGCACTCTATGTATTATATTCTATGTAATTCACATGCCTCAACAAATAAGTTGTAGCAATGTTTGTAGGGGCAATGTCTGGCTAACAAGGGAACCATGCTGCACCACTGCACCAGATAAAGGGGAAAAAAAGTAGTACTAGTCATACTACTTGTCAACAACAATAGACGACTTCATTTTGAAACTTTTATTACTATTATTTTTATTTTTTGAGATCGGTAAAGAATTTCCAGCCGGGTGAGTTTCGAACTCACTGGTATCATCACCCAATGATTTTACTACTGTAGTAATACCAACTTCATTACTATTGTTTTGAAAGTACCTTTTGAAACTTGTCTTTGATAGGTCAGATATTTTTTGTCAAGTAAAAACGCGAGGTGGGTGTCTAATCTAATGTCCAAAAGCCTTGCAAATACTTTGGGTTAATCGTTTTTGTTTGATGAAAATATACACCAAATAAGACATTTAATATTTCAGAAAGGGATTAAACATGGTAATGAAATCTTACATGTGCTCAAGGAGTGGTAATAAAATGCAATAGCTTCACCAATCGGTCCAATCATCACCATAGGGGGCCGGGTTGGCCGGTTAGTTTTATTTCTACATGAAATAGAAGTTGTAACAATGTTGGTAGGGCATGGCTGCTAATGTGGCATGAAACTACACAACTGCAACTGTATAGTCTGTATTAGACATACAAAAATACACTTGCCTTGATCAAAGAAGTCGGAGGCACCCTATCACTGCTGCATAAGAACATTTCCAAATTCATTCTAACGAGTACTAAGATGAAAATCTAATAGTAACAACAGGTACCCATAGATTCAGGGTTCAAGATCAAAAACATATATATATATATATTTGATAGAGTGTTTGAATCTTTACATAGATTTGTAATCCACCAGGCTAATGTCGGATCTTTATATTAGATAAGGCTAGTTTCAAATCTCTTGATTATTGACCGCTTGAAGATGTAAATGAGAGACTACGGTGTTGGAAATTTATCACTGCGAGATCAGGCTTGCCATTGCCATTTTCTGAAACAGATTTCCCAATTACTATCTCTTGGTATGATTATCACTTATTTTTTTGAGAGGAAGAATCATAGTGCATCTTGATTGTTGAGTAGATGTGAGGAAGATGGTCCCAATAATCCATTTGAGTTAGAGCAAATTAAAATGAAAGACCAAGTGAGATTTTTTTTGAGATCCAAAGCCAGAGAGAGAGACAAAACACGCCAAAGTTGCAGTAGTGTTAGTTCCGTGAGAATGGGATAGAGGAGTGCAGCCACTAGAAGCAAGTTTATAAAGAAAGAAAACCCTAAAGTGTGCCCCTTATCCTTTTCAAGGGTACTAAAAACTTTAATGTAGCAAAACAGAGACCCACTGAATTAAAAGTTGTATTTCTTCCAAACTTTCAGCTTCTCCTTTAGGGCCTTTGGTTTCAACCACAATGATGTACTTGGACTACCTGTAAAAGAAAAAGACAACCACCATTCTTCTAAAAGTTTTAAAACACCATTCTCTAAAAACCACATGACTTCAAACCTGAAGGGACTAGGTCCCCAAGAAGGATCAGAGATGTCTAAGAGGATTGGAATATGATCATAAGTGGGTCTGGCTTGAGCAAGTTGAGAGGCTAAGGGAAATTGAATTTCAAAAAGAAGGAGAAAGAAGGAAATTTGACCATTGGACCAAGTATACCTGGCACCCTTTAAAGGAAGGTCAATGAGATTGTATTGAGTAATGAAAGTGATGAAATCTTTCTTGCTCTTTGTAATTTTGTTGCAATTTTTCTTCTGATCACAGTTTTTGACGGTGTTAAATAGAGATTTAGAAAAGATAGAAAAAATCTAAGTTTATATTAAAAACTTTAAGTTTATATTATTACTTCGAAGCAAAAGTCTTACATACTTAAAATTACTGAAATATAAAACTCAAAAATTGAGATAGAAAAATCTAAGTTTATATTAAATCCAAACTGAGTATGAAACAATAAAAGTGATTGACTATTTTCAAGGGCCGGCTGGTTCCACCTGATCAGATGGGAAGACTTAGCAAAGATAACATCTCGTGCTCTACATTCGCCCCTATGCGGCTTCTTAAGTGGTGAATAAGAGGGTCTGGTCAAAAGGTCTCAATATTGCATCTATTGCTCCCTAGCTCAACCTACACTGAGCAACAAGATTCTCAGGGATCTGACTTGAAACTGGTGGATGAAAAATCCAAACTGCTGGAAGCTGTGGAATTTCCTGTCCACCTTGCTTGGAATGTGGATGTGGTTCAACACCTTATTTTTGAGAGGGGAAATCATAGTGCCGGTTGATCATTGATTATTATGTATATGGATCATGTGAGAACCATCCCAATCATCCATTTCCTAAACAAAGAGAATCAAAATCAAAGAGGTTTTTGGATTACTCAGACTCAGAAGAATCATAACAGAGAGTGAGACAATGGGCGGCCAAGTTTTTGTTTATCTCAGTGTGAGGGTGAGATAAAGAGGGAAACTTTCTCTATTTATAAATACATCCGAAACCCTAATATGTGCCCTTATCCGCAACGCCCACATATTTCGAGTCAAACAGGTCTTTGACAGTTTTTTTTTTGCTCGATCAGGTCTTTGACAGTTAACACCTAGCATTTCGTCATCTGAATTCTCAAGCATTTCGTTAACCAAGAAATCAGCAGATTACATTCGTTTACCAAGGAGTATTAAATTTAAACCAGCGTCACTTGAAGTTTTAGGGTGACACAAATTCGTCGGCATTGACAGTTTCAGGTGCGACTTTTGGACTGTGGAATAACGAACAGTCGAACTAGTTGGTGGACTGTTCTGACAGTTATAATTTTTCTTCTAATGACATCCCATCTTGATTCTTCAGCTAACTCAACTGGCCATGGAATGTCGAAGCTTACGTACATCACATGACAAATGAGAATCCAGTTAGCAAAATGGAAAAACAGAAAACACACGCTGACGAGAACAATTTTATAGACTCATTGATAAATAACTCATATGGCCCATTGGCACTATTGACCACCCCAAGATCTTGTAGAGTCTATGCGAATTAAATTATTCTCACAACAACAATAAAAAAAAAAAAACCTAGGTAACAAATCACGTTTATATTTACCTCTCCTCCATCTCCATGATTCATCACTACCTTCAATTTATTTATAGAGATTCATTTAGCTTTTCTACAACCTATATAACTACTTTGGCTAATATTTGTTAAGTAGGAATCTTATAGTGTATCTAGATAAAACCTACGTACTGAATATGGTCCTACAGATTGTGTGATTTGATTAGCCTTCTTTGGTGGATACACTAAGGGCACTTAAAGTACAATTGGTACTGTTACTGCGATTGATGATCATATTTTTTGAAATAGCCCTCATGGAATATGCACCATCTTCTAAAAATAAATGTGATTGGATTCAAGTAGTCGATGTGCTTACCGGACAATAACAAAAATTGATTAACAAATAAACTCAAGTCCCAACTAACATCTAAACCCTATTCACAAAATGGGTTTTAAATAGAATTAATATAATCGACTTGGATTGTTGATCGAACTATGTTTGAGATTTTCTTTCCATAGATTTCAATGATGGAATCTTCCATAATGATGGTTTACCGATTAATCGCCGCTTAATTCATCTATAATAACAATTATTAATAATCTAACCTAGAGTTTCTAAGTTTTGGGTTTTGTTTAATGAAACCAGTTTTGACTTGGATCAAGGAAGAAGAAGACAAGTAAAAATGGTAAGAGGCGGATAGAGTCAATTTTGACTATTATAGGTGGTACATAGGAAAAACAAGAATTCAAAACTAAACTAATTGTAGAAATTGTGAAGGGATGGGAAATAGGAAAACCTTAAATTATTCTCACAACTTATTTACACCAACAACACCTTTTTGGCCTAATGTCAATGAGCTGTGGGCTGATGCCGTGCCTCGTCTCGTGGGCCATTTAGTTATCTCAGTAGGCGTTAGGGTTTCAGTAAAATTACCTACCACATCAAACAATTGCGGCGGCGCATTCCCACTAGTTAGAATCCCCTCCTGCCTTCCTCTAACCATCTTCTTAGTTATCAACACCATCATCACTGGTATCTACTACACTACAACCATTGGATCATTGAAATTTCTTAGTTCCAAATCCAAACATAAAGTCTCCGAAATTAAAACCCAATAGCCGTGCAATCAAAACTCTACTGATTCTTGTCAATTTGTTATATATTGCATAATACCAAGTACCAGACTTACAGCTCCAATTCTTACTCAGGTTGTCCAACAAGTAACAAGTACTACACTTAATTGTTCAATTTAGAACCAACAAACCCAAGATCAAATTTGTGCATGGAAACCTCAACTCATATGAAACCGACACCAAACAAAAATCTAACTGCTACCAGATTTTTTTTTTATATATAAATCCAACAGAGATACCCAAAAATGGATATTCAGATCAAACAGCTATTATTACTTTGACGCAGAGTCGACCTTGCTTAGCATGAAAATGAGATTCAAAATTAGAGAGAGACGGAGGCGGCGTTTTAGTTTTAGTTCAGTGAGAGATAAACTTTCTCTATAGAGTAGTAGTTTATAAATACATCCAAAACCCTAATGTGTGCCCCTATCCCACAATGCCCTCAAATAGTCTTTGACGGTCCTTAAGTATAGGGTATTGGGCCAACTGGCCAAGCACTTGCCTTGTCTTCGGCCATGCAAAACATCCAAAATACATTTGAGTGTGCCTTCAATCTGTGGGGTGGTCCCTTGTTCAGACATCAAAAATATCTAGCTATAACTAATTAATGTATACCATGTATCTATGTATTAGACAGAGATATTTAGTCTTGTAGTACACATGCCTCAACAAATAAGCTGTAGCAATGTTGGTAGGGCAATGGCTGCTAACATGGGCACCATGCTACACCAGAGAAAAGGCAATGGCTGCTAACAAGGGACCAAAAGAAATATGTCTGAAAAAAAAAATATGTAACAATGTTGGTATGGTATGGCTGCTAATGGGGCACCAAACTATACAACTGCGAGCAACTGTATAAGACAGACAAAAACACTCTTGCCTTGAACAATGAAGTGGGAGGCACCTTATCACTGCTGCATAAGAACATTTCTAAATTCATTCTCACGAGTACTAAGATAATAGAAAACTCTATATAGTAACAATAGGTACCCATGCCATGGATTGGGGGTTCAGATCATAAACGACATACTGCACAAAAACAAGAGAGTTTTGGATATTTTATAGAAAAAATTAAGGGATATTTAATGTTTGGAACCCAACAAATGTCCAACACATTGCTTTGGTACCCAACATTTAAAATATTAAGGGTTGGTACACAAGTCCGTCATTGACCGTGAAGTCAAGTCGTTGACTAAATAGTCAATTAGTTAAATGATTAAAATTAATAATAATAATTATTATTTAACAGTGTTAACTGTCCGAAATCGATTATTAGTTAATAATAATTATGATTAATAATTAATAATAATTATTATTAGTTAATTAATATAATAATAATTGTGGTTAGAAATCGATTGACCCGAGAGGCTTACATTTTTTTTGGATAAACGGGAACTCAGACTTAAGCGGTTTCGAGCAAGCCTATGAAACAAAGAGGAAATCCATGGAGAGTAATCCACATATTCTTCTAGAAGAAGTTTTTCCTTCCTAACTCTTTTAGCTACACTATCGGCTAAATTATTGAAATCTCTCATTACATGATAGATTTTACAAACTTTAACAGCCCGTTCGGTTGGGAGAATTGGAATCCTAGGAATTCAATTATGGGGTAATCCAATTCTTGGAATTGGATTCCAAGGAATTTGATTCCAATCCAAAAAATTTATGTTCGATTGAGGTAATTCAATTACCTTTGTTTTTTACCCTGGAATCCAATTCCATTGCATCAATGGACCAATGCAATGGAAATCTATCATTTTGGGGGGAATTGGATTCCTAGGAATCAAAATTCTCAATTACATAGAGTTCATTTGCCCCGTTCGGTTCAAGGAATTGGACACATTCCCTAGGAATTGGATTCCAAGGAATACAATTCCTTGAAACGAACGGGCCGTAAAAGTAGAAATAAGAGATTTAATGTTTTTAATCAAATGGTTATTCTCCCATCTAACTAACATATTATTTGAAGAAATAGACTGCACAACCACTTCCGCGTCTGCCATGAGTTGGACTTCAGAGATATTAAGATTCTTGATCCAACTTAGAGCCTCCAGTATAGCCATGCATTTTGCGCTTTCGAGTCGATTATCTCGTCGCATACGATCCCT
The DNA here is from genome assembly GCA_023531295.1 of Papaver armeniacum. NCBI lineage: Eukaryota > Viridiplantae > Streptophyta > Magnoliopsida > Ranunculales > Papaveraceae > Papaver > Papaver armeniacum. Next base: position 85,869 of record JAJJWW010005274.1, read on the forward strand.
TAACTCCATCAAAGGTTCCTGCAGAAGACAATAGCACCATGTCAGTGCCAGAAGTGAGCGTCAGGTAATCAAATGAAGCATATACAAAAATCTTTGTTATATTATCTAAGTTTACAGGTATGTCAGGAGGTATTGGCTGGACATGCATACTATTCTTGGCTGCAAGAGAGAAATTATGAAGATGGAGATTAATTCTAGAAACAGTAGAAAGAGGGTTTAGAGATTTTTGTTGAAAGACATGTTCACATCTTTCCTTCCATATAACCCAACAACCATCCATCAAAGTAATTAACCAGATGGTTTGCATGTCTTCCATTTGTGTGTGATGGATTGAACCAGGAGATAATATTCTTTGATGCTACCACAGTTTAGAGCAACCTGATCCACATTAATACCCAAGTGTCTCCAGACTATTCTTGCATGCTGACATTGAAGCAAAAGATCGAAGATGGATTCATCATGTTGATTGCAGATTGTGCAAGTAGTTTCCACAGCATTATGATATCTTGAAACCTTATCTTTTGTTTGCACAATTTCTTTAAGACACTTCCATATAAATAGCTTGACCCTGTGAGGAATGTCTAACTTCCATAGTGCTTTCCAAACATCCTTGGGGACTGTATTAATGGCTTCTTGTTGCAGAAAATTACTTCCAACCAACTTGTTGTATGCACTTTTAACTGTGAATAACCCATCTCTTGTATGCCCTGGACCGATTATGTCTTCCTCCTCAAAATGAACTTGCATTTTTAATACTTTTTCCACAACATCAGAAGAGAAGAGAATATGGAGTAATTTCGTATTCCATTCTCGCATTATTGGTCTGTAGTAGTTCGAAACAAACTCAAACCCAAGATGCATAGGACAAGATGGAGTTGGCTTAGACTCCGGATTAATAATCCACTTATCATACAGATTCTTGTTTTCCTCCCATTTTTTATTTCCATACAAACATTTCATTTGTAGATTTGAAGTCCAATTTACACACCTTTAGGATCTAACTAGAGTTGTTCTTCTCTTTTTCCATATGTAAAAATTCCTCATCCTTGAAGTACTTTGCTTTCAGTATCTTAACACATAATAAGTCAGGCTGAGTACTTATTCTCCATGCAACCTTGGTTAGAAGAGCATGATTAAGTTTTTCAAGATTTTTGAAAGCTAACCCTCCAATTTCTTTTGGAACACGTAGACTATTCCAAGAAACAGGATTATTACCTCTATTGGATTTATAGCCCCAAAAAAATTTCCTTTGCTGAGTGTCAAGCTTCTTAATTAGTTTTCCTGGTATTTTGAAAGTACTCATCCGGTACATAGGCACATCATTTAAAACAACTTTAACCATGGTGTGCCCGTCCCTGCTTGACACATAGTACCTCCCTGCCAATTAGCCAATCTTCTTTCAAATGCCAAATTAATGTCTTCAAAAGATTTAACTTTGGATTTACCAATAAGCAAAGGAGAACCCTGATACTTTTATTTGTTATCCATGTTCTTTACTCCAAGAATGTGACTAAGATCATCACACTTAGAAGGATACATATTACTACTAAATAAAATGGAAGATTTGTCGAAATTTATGTCTTGACCAGATTGTGAGCTAAAGTCTTCAATAATTTGAAGGAGATTAGTCACACTGGTTAATTTGGCATGAGTAAAGATAAGACAATCATTAGCAAAGAGAAGATGATTAATAGGAGGGGAATTTATAGCAGCTTTAATGCCTGGGATATTCTTAGATATGTGAGCTTCGGATAGAGACCTCTAAAACTATTCCATTGCCAAAATAAAAAGATAAGGAGACAATGGACAACTGACCACACCTCTAGATCTTCTCACTGACTTAATGTGAACGGGCTGTGTAAGGAAAATTAGTGGGCTGATTCCGTGCCTTGTCTCGTGGGCCATTTAGTGTTCTCATTAGCGTTAGGGTTTCAACAAGATTTCCTTCCTATATAAATAACATACCAAAGAGTCCTACCAGTAACAAAGGCGCATAGCTACGGACCCCATGATTTCCTCCATTAACCATCTTCTTCATCAACACCACCTCCAATGTTATCTAGAGTACAATCACCACCATCACCAATGTGATGTGATTGGATTATGGGTTTTGTGTTTCATACACCTTGGAGGGGCAAAGAGAAAATGGTTGATTTGGGTAATTGGAATGAGCAGACTCGGAAATGGTGTTTTCGTGCAACTATTGAAGCGAGGATTTTTGAATACCTGCTGTTCTTTCTTCAGAGATCTGGCCTCATACCTTTTAATTGAGGTGCAATAGTTTTTGGATCACGGAGGTAGAAAAGAGACCAAATTTATTGGCAGTAGCAAAAGCCTGGAGAGGAAAACAGATGAAGCTTGTAAAACTAGTTGTTTTCCCCAAAAGCTATCGTAATAATACATCAAATCCAAAAACATCATAAGAATTGAGCTTACTCATACTCATAATTTCGTTACTCTTCATGAAGAGTAACTCAACGTCACCGATTCTTCCGATCCGATTTATCACCACCAACCTAGTCAATTGATTTTTGTCTAAATTTTGATGTCTACTTATTTTTGTGAAGTTGCTTTGTAGTTTTTTGACTTCTTATTACTCTGAATCTGATTGTGTAATGTAATTGGTTCAAATTTTAATTTCCACCAAGTACACTAGGAAGTTCTTGCTATTCTCGCTACATACATTTGTTGATGGTGGTTTTAAACAAGGGGTAAAATCGTGAAACCCCATGACCTAGTGTTACCCGCAACACATTAACTAAGAGCATTTAACTCGGTGTAAATAATTAATAGGGGTATTTTTCAAAATACCAGATTAGGATTTTCGACACGTAACCCTAATTCCAAAAGCAAGCGCGACATCGCGCACCATGTCAACAATGCCAAACCAAGCCGCACATCGCGCACCATGGCAACAATTCCAAACCAAGCCGCACACTGCGCACCACGGCAACAATGCCAAACCAAGCCGCACATCTGCGCACCACAAGAACAATGCCAAACCAAGCCGCACACTGTGCACCCGCAAGAACAATGCCAAACCAAGCCGCACACTTCGCACCACGACAACAATGCCAAACCAAGCCGCACACTTCGCACCACGGCAACAATGCCAAACCAAGCCGCACATGCGCACCACGGCAACAATGCCAAACCAAGCCGCACACTGCGCACCACGGCAACAATGCCAAACCAAGCCGCACACTGCGCAACACGGCAACAATGCCAAACCAAGCCGCACACTGCGCACCATGGCAACAATGCCAAACCAAGCCGCACACTCGCGCACCATGGCAACAATGCCAAACCAAGCCGCACATCACGTACCATGGCAACGATGCCAAACCAAGCCGCACACTGCGCACCATGGCAACGATGCCAAACCAAGCCACACACCGCGCACCATGGCAACAACGCCAAAACCAAGCCGCACACTGCGCACCATGGCGCCGACGCCAAAACCAAACTACATATCGCACTCATTGGCAACCATGCCAAACTAAGCCGCTATGCCATTGGCACATGCCAAATATAGCGCCCTAGGATTGCAAAAACGTGCAACTAGGTCAACATGGCCGTACGTGCCATTGGCACATGCCAACACGTAACACAAGCCATATTTCCAAGCGCTATGCCATTGGCACATGCCAAATATAGCGCCCTAGGCTTGCAAAACGTGCAACTAGTTCAACATGGTCGACGTGCCATTGGCACATGCCAACACGTACCACAAGCCATATTTCCAAGACGCTATGCCATTGGCACATGCCAAATATAGCGCCATAGGCTTACAAACCATGCAACCTAGGCCAAGTCGGCCACGCATGCCATTGGCACATGCCAACATGCTCACCGGGTAGCTTTTCCTACCAAGGCCACGGCCCCAACATGCCACGCATGCCATTGGCACATGCCAACACGCTCGTTTGGTAGCCTTTCCTACCAAGGCCACGACCCTAACGGCCACGCATGCCATTGGCACATGCCAACATGCTCGCCATTGGTAGCTTTTCCTACCAAGGCCACGGCCCCTAACGGCCACGCATGCCATTGGCACATGCCAACATGCTCGCCCGGTAGCTTTTCCTACCAAAGCCACGGCCCTAACGGCCACGCATGCCATTGGCACATGCCAACATGCTCGCTGGTAGCTTTTCCTACCAAGGCCACGGCCCTAACGGCCACGCATGCCATTGGCACATGCCAACATGCTCATTTGGTAGCTTTTCCTACCAAGGCCACGGCCCCTAACGGCCACGCATGCCATTGGCACATGCCAACAAGCTCGCTGGTAGCTTTTCCTACCAAGGCCACGGCCCCAACGTCCACGCATGCCATTGGCACATGCCAACATGCTCATTTGGTAGCCTTTCCTACCAAGGCCACGGCCCTAACGGCCACGCATGCCATTGGCACATGCCAACATGCTCGCCGGGTAGCTTTTCCTACCAAGGCCACGGCCCTAACGGCCACGCATGCCATTGGCACATGCCAACATGCTCATTGGTAGCTTTTCCTACCAAGGCCACGGCCCTAACGGCCACGCATGCCATTGGCACATGCCAACATGCTCACCGGTAGCTTTTCCTACCAAGGCAACACGCTGCCCTACCAACGGCCACGCATGCCATTGGCACATGCCGACATGCTCATTGGTAGCTTTTCCTACCAAGGCCACGTCCCTAACGGCCACGCATGCCATTGGCACATGCCAACATGCTCGCTGGTAGCTTTTCCTACCAAGGCCACGGCCCTAACGGCCATGCATGTCATTGGCACATGCCAACATGCTCGCTGGTAGCTTTTCCTACCAAGGCCACGGCCCTAATGGCCACGCATGCCATTGGCACATGCCAAACACACACGCTGGTAGCCTAACTTGCAAACCGTGTAACCTACCACCAAGGCATTCCTCACATGTCATTGGCACATGCTAAACACACACGCTGGTAACCTAAATTGCAAACCGTGCAACCTACCACCAAGGCATTCCTCACATGCCATTGGCACATGCAAACCGTGCAACCTACCACCAAGGCATTCCGCACATGCCATTGGCACATGCCAAACACACACGCTGGTAGCCTAACTTGCAAACCGTGCAACCTACCACCAAGGCATTCCGCACATGCCATTGGCACATGCCAAACACACACGCCGGTAGCCTAACTTGCAAACCGTGCAACCCACCACCAAGGCATTCCGCACATGCCATTGGCACATGTCAAACACCCACGCTGGTAGCCTAATTTGCAAACCATGCAACCTACCACCCATGCCACACGCGCCACTAGCAGCGCCACTTGCACTCAAGGTGCAACCAACACTCGAGATATCAACACAAACTGGGGGATGCTTTCCGGGGTTTTGGTTTGGCGGTCTGGCTTGCAGCGTACACTACGCTCACATTAAGAAAGCGTGAAAAGGAATAAAGCGGTCAAATAAATGAGGAAATAATGGTGAAAACGTTTTCACCCATAAACACCTTGCGGTTACCACCTCCTCCCATTATTTCACCCTTTACTCTCTTCCTTCATGAGGCCGTGGTACGTTTCAATCTCGACTTGTATAAATAGGTCTTACCTATTTCCACCCGGACAACAAGTCTCGGTCGAGAGAAAAATACTACACTCTCGTAAAAGGCAACTTTGCAAGCTCTCTAAAAGCTTCCATCTCTTGCAAGCTTCCGAAGCTTCCACTTTACGATACGAGTCGAGACACTACTCTCCCAGAACTATTCTGGTCTCAACACCTTTCTTGGCTTCCCTTCCCAAATCAACCCTTCTCCTCCACTTTGTGACCGAAGCAAGTCTGGAACGGCCATTTCTTGGTTTAGGCCGGACTTGTACAGATTGATCTCTCGAATCTATAAAGTGCTCACGTGCAACATATTTGTTTAGGGTTTGAACCAGTTTCTCACTCACCTACCGAATTTACCGTAATCGGCATAAACGATTTTTACCCATAAACAATTGGCGACCACAGCGGGAGGTTCGATCTTTCGGTTACAATGTCAACTTTCAACCAGCGATCTCATTCTTCGACCCAGACGTCAAGATGGTAGAGGAAGGCAATCCACTCCGACTCAATTACTCGACGACTCGATTATAAGTCATGACATGACAAGGGGCGACCAGGGACTTCTCACAGGCTAGAAGCAAAACGATCCGCCCAGGGATTAACAGCCTTTGTTATTCGACAACTCAAAGAACGATTCTAAGATCTGGGGACTTCCCATGACCATGTTTCAAACTTGGTCATGCACCTTAAAGTTTATTCTCATCAAGACCTGAGAAACCGATATTTTCAGAAGTCTATGAAAGGCATACCTATGGCTATGGTTTACACCAGTACAAGAAAACAATAAAACAAGTTGAAAGAGAAACGCTGGAGTACACAGCTGGAATATGCTTGCCCACTTTATCACTACCGCTAACACCATGACGTGATAACAAAGATACGAGGTAAAAGGAGAGCCAACCCATTTCATAAGCATAACACTTTTTGGAATTTGATTAAGGAAAGGATTTCCTGTTTGAGCTACGTACGGGAAGAGGCAACTGGGCCCGCAGGAACAAGTCCAAGCTACGCCAAGCCAACACCGTGCCAAGTCAATGGTCCACACCATACCAAAATCCAAGTCAGCGCCCATTCAAAACGATCCAGCGCCTACCAGACGCGTTTCCTGGGGATGCGCTTACCTGATGCGCTTTCCAGACGCACATGCCAGAAGCGCTTACCAGACGCACATGCCAGAAGCGCTTACCAGACGCAAATGCCAGGCACACATGCCGCACGTGCATGCCAGCCGCAGTGCCACACTTTGTGATAACAGTTTGCATCCTTCCAGCGCTAACATCTTGCGCCCTTCCAGCACCATCCTCGCCCTTCGAAACAGCGCCATGGCTCCAAAGATTTCGTGATCAAAACCGTGTCATCTCTCGCACGATATACTTACGATCACCAGAACCAGAGCCACTTCCGCCACCCCAACGGTTTTTCAAGCATGGAAGCTCCACCGTCAGTGAGACGCTACCCCACCATCGTGCAAGATCTTTGGAAGATCAGGAAGAAGCCGACCTCCTTTAAAGACTGTTGATTTGATGAAAAGACAAAAGATACTTCAAAGCAGGGGACGCGTGTTTATAGATGAAGAGGCTCGCGTTGCTCTTGAACGCCTTGATGAGAAGGGGATAAGCAATCCAATTTTCGTCACACGGGAAGATCGGGAAAGACTTCTCCAAAACCGAAAGCAAGGGAAATCAACAACTTTCCCGAGTTCATGGAGACACTTCTTCCGCACAATGGAAACTTCGACCACAAAGTCGCATGTGTATGATGAAACAGTTATGTGAGATTCTATATTTCTCCAAGGCGAAGGCCAAGAAATATTTGCACCCTCAACCGCACCGCATCGGAAAGCGGGCATTTCCAGCCCGTGGAAAGCCGTTCCCAAACCCCAATCTCTCTTAGAAAGCACGATCGATAGATGTGGGGACTCCTAACCTCTGTTCTCTTGAGGGATGTCGAGTTTGATGAACGTGCCGTGCCTCTCCGACTTCAAAATGTTAGCCGTCAAGGGCTCGAGAGTTGCAAGATGTCATTTCAACGTTCTCTCCGTAAGTAGCTCGCATCAACGTTCTCTCCAAAAGTAGCTAAACATCAACATTCTCAACAGAGGCTTCGCTTCAACGTTCGCTTCAATGCCACTCCTTCCTGCAAAGGGTCGTGCCGCCACACTCCTCATATCAAGGAACATAGTCACAGCCATCCAATCTTCGTAGTCATGGACACCTTTTAATCAATCTCGCCAAAACTCGTGATCATGGACAGGTTTGCTCGCTTACGCATCCAACCAATCCTTTTACTTTCACGGAAGCCCATAGAACATCAGTCAACATACTTTGTTACCACGATAATGTGGTTTCTCCCGATTACATCTCCTACCAAGAACTGTTGCCCCTCATTCGTTGATACCAAGCGTGAGCTTCACCACAACAACCAATTACTACAAAGATGGAAACACGTAAACCATACTTGAGGACGGAAGATATACATGGGATCCCTTCACTGTCAAAGCTCCGAAGACACAGTCTACCAAAAATCCTTACCCACAACAAGGTACTCTACGCTTCAAGGGTGCAGCGCAAGAATATCATCACCTCTTTGTCTAGAAGACGCCTTCAACACTTTACGAGGCCGCGGAGGATCCCGAGCCTGCACTATCCAGAATATGTCATCATGTAATTTCTGAGCATCCCAGTGTCACATCCAGCAAGATGCATCGGCACCGAAGTTTTCTCCCAAATGGGAAGGGCCGCACATAATCACTAAAGCGTATGACAGTGGTTACTACAAGATTATCAAAGAAGATGGGGAAAGCTAGAGATAGTCATCAACGGAAAGTGGCTTAAGGCATACTACGCCTAATTACTTCCCTGCAACATGCTACATCAAAAATTCCTACTCTTCAAGTCTCGAGTTAAGTCCTCAATCCTCCGAGACTCCAAGGCCAAAAGCTTTCTCCTCTTCCAAAGATGGTTTCGTGGCAGGAATCACACCAAAGCAAGAATACCAGCTCTGTCGACTTTCACAATATTGAGACGATGCCGCAACCAAACTGATATTAAACTCTCCAAGGATTCGCAGTGGACACCATGTTCTCCCACCTTTGAATGGCTAACTCTCAGTGGCACGGATGGACGTATTCTCTATCTCAGCAATCATTAGCAAAAGACAGTTCACTACGGAAACCAAGGCGGACGAACATCACTTCACTGCGCTCCTGGTAGCGATATGGCCGCATGTCTTCCATATCCTCGTATAAAGGACCACGAATTCTTTCCGCACCAGGAAACCGCTAACATTCCGATAATTGGAGGATAGACACCTCGAAGTTATGGCGGTTCCGAGATTTTTCCGAATGGTTTTGAGAAGAGCGGAGGTTTTAAGAAAATTTTGTCCGTTACGCCGCAAGTTGTAAATTAATGATAGTGGGTAGTTTTTTTTGTTAAAAAAAATTAGTGGAGGGTAGTTTAGACAGTTTATGATATTTGGGGTTTTTGTTTCATATTTGTTTGGATGGGTTTTTTGTGGATGGGTTATAACCCCTTTGGGGTTATAACCCGCGCGCCGATATAATTGCGTGAAATACAGTGACCACTGACCACACCTCTAGATGTTCTCACTGACTTAATGTGAACGGGCTGTGTAAGGAAAATTAGTGGGCTGATTCCGTGCCTCGTCTCGTAGGCCATTTAGTGTTCTCATTAGGCGTTAGGGTTTCAGCAAGATTTCCTTCCTATATAATATAAATAACACACCAAGCAATCCTACCAGTAACAGCGGCGCATAGCTACGAACCCCATGATTTCCTCCATTAACCATCTTCTTCATCAACACCACCTCCAATGTTATCTACAGTACAATCACCACCATCACCAATGGGATCTGATTGGATTATGGGTTTTGTGTTTCATATACCTTGGAGGGGCAAAGAGAAAATGGTTGATTTGGGTAATCGGAATGAGCAGACTCGGAAATGGGGTTTTCGTGCAACTGTTGAAGCCGGATTTTTGAATACATGTTGTTCTTTCTTCACAGATCTGGCCTCATACCTTTTAATTGAGGTGCAATAGTTTTTGGATTTGGAAGTAGAAAAGAGACCAAATTTATTGGCAGTAGCAAAAGCCTGGAGAGGAAAACAGATAAAGCTTTGTTTTCCCCAAGAGCTATCGTAATGATACATCAAATCCAAAACCATCTTAAGAATTGAGCTTACTCATACTCATAATTTCGTTACTCTTCATGAAGAGTAACTCATCAAACGTCACCGATTCTTCTGATCCGATTTATCACCACCAACCTAGTCAATTGATTTTTGTCTAAATTTTGATGTCTACTTATTTTTGTGAAGTTGCTTTGTAGTTTTTTGACTTCTTATTACTCTGAATCTGATTGTGTAATGTAATCGGTTCAAATTTTAATTTCCACCAAGTACACTAGGAAGTTCTTGCTATTCTGCTACATACACTATAATCGGATTGGAAGATAATCATGACATTGTCTTGCTTTCTGTGGCAAGGATTTTAGGAAATCACTAGCAAGCTAAGAACATTGATAAATCTGATTAATGGAGGTCAGAACTAGGTTGGATATCAGTACTAGTGGTTCTATTTCTTTCTGTTACAAATTTTGGTTCCACTTGCAAACCAGTTGAAAGCATTGACATGTCATTTTTGTCCACATGTTTCTCGTCTTGTTGAGAAGTGGGTCTTTAACTTTTAATCTTTTCTCATGGAGAACTTTCACTGCAGTCCTTTCGCCGCAGTCAAATTTCATTGCAACTTGTGTTGCAATGTGTTAAAGGTCTGGTTTTGGTATGATTACTTACCTGGTCAGCACGACCGATAAATATGGAGTTGAAACGTAATTGGTATGAATACTACTCGTTCAGCGAACCCTCTACTAGCCCTTTCCTAAGATTTGATTCTGCATCCATTTTGAATCTTGGTGGTGACACACTTTACAGTCACATTTTGTGTGCCTTCTTCTTAATCATGGGCTGAGCTCAATGTTGACACAGGAGGGAAAATAAAACACTTGATACGTTGTCGTTGTAAATGCAACGATTTTCAATTAGAAGCTTCAAGGATTGAGTCCTCCTTACCTTATAACATGTCATTGAGAAGTCATTCAACAATATCTCCCTAGACCCTCTACTAATTATCAAATGCCGGGGACTCACTAAGCAAGAAAATCAGGGGCGGAGCTAGAAATTCTCCTATGGGTAGGCAATTTTTTTTGAGGGGAGGCAAAAGGGCAAAAATAAGCTTATGATGGGCAAAATTAGAGTTTGGATAGGCAAATTAGGCTTGGGAGCCATCCCGACAGGGTAGGCAGTTGCCTACCCTTGCCATGGGTTGGCTCCGCCACTGAAGAAAATGACTCTTTACTTCACAGTTTGTTTAGTTACAACCTAAAAAGTATAAAGTTCACCTTCAAAAAAATAAAAATAAATAAAGGAGTCGGATTGTACAAAACGACGAATGTTTGGTTTTCTTTAATAATAGCCCCGGTGGCAATCTTAAATTAATAAATAAATAAAAAAAAATGGTAGGATTTATAAAACAAGCTGGTGATGGTACTGCACAACATGTAGGGCTCAGTGAAGCATGCCCATCCCTACAAATATAGTGCCACATTTCAACATTTTTAATATAGGAATCTCTTCTTTCTTGTGTACATTTTACTACTTAGCCGAAAGAGTAGCATTAGAACAGCTTAACTGGGATTTTGATTTTATGGGCCACAACAATGTAGATTTTCTTATTTTGTGGTACTAAAACGATAGTTTGCTGCCAAAAGTGCTACTTTAGAAAAATGTGATGATTACTCATAAGCCTAATCTTTCACATACAAACTGAAAGGATTTATGATTAAGATGGGTTAATTAAAACAAAACAGGAAAATTATAATACTTCCAAATCTAAGAATAATATAAGTTCATGTCAAATTGATATTGTTGATTAGAAACAGAGAGATCTCACATATATTGTTGTAATAATTAATAACAATCCAAAATGGAGAATTCTACAATTTAATGATATAAATTAAACCTAAATCTAATCCTAGTTCTTGGTGTGTCTCTGTTAATAACATCATATACGGAGAGAAGGTGTATCCGAAGAATGAAAAGTATCTGATGCATGAAATTCTTCCTCACAGAACTCCAAGATTTTGATGGAAGAGAAATAATTGAGAGGAGAAATCATGATGCTAGTGGTAGTTAATTTGATTGTGTAAATGGGGATCATCATCATCCAAGTAATCCATTTGGTGAAAAAAATGAAAGAGATTTCCGGAGGATTTGAGAGATCTAGAACCAAAGAAGACGAGGACGGCGGAGTTGAGTAAGGAATGAACATTTCTCTTTGTAGCTCAGTGAATTTATAAGTACATCATTAAACCCTAAAATGTGTGCCCTTATCATGGGTAAGACTGGCCTAAAGTCGTAAACCCTAATGAGTGCCCTTTAGGGGCTTTACCTCAATGCAGCAGAGGAGACCCATAAAATTAGCCCACTGGAACCGATCTTAAAGTGACTCAGCTTATCTGATTCAAGAAAAAAAAATTACACTACACAAAGTTTGTTTTGCTAACACAGTAACACTACAATGAAATCTAATGGCAATCTTCTTGTTTTTTGATCGATAAAGTAATCTTTTGGCAATTGGATGTTTCTGATGTTCCATGTGACTCCAGCGTGCTTGGAGTCAGCCCAAGGGTATCGTGGTTAATTAGTGCCTTGAAGTTTTGCATGGAGTTAAGAAATAAACAAGGGTAGGGTTACAAATGGGACTATGGAGAAGTTGTTAGACATTCGAAACCATTCCACATATCTACACACATGAACGCCTATGGGAACAGCTATTCCGAGCTTGTCCTCAGGGTTTCCTAACAATGTGGAAGTCTTGGTTTTGGAAAGCTGTCAATATGAGTGGTAGAGGTGTAAATAGGGTTGTGCCAAAGACGAGCACAAATTTTGAAGACAAAGCTAAAATCGAGCCCAGCAAAGACGTGATTTATCCTAAAGACGGCCCAACAAGTTAATTTCGCGGGCTGTGCTGGGTTAGACTAATCGGCACAATAGCACAGCACAACACGTGGCACGGATAAGCACGTGTCCCAGCACAGCACGTCATAACATTCACTAGTACACCATATAACAAGGCATAATACATCACATTTTGTGTATATTTACAAAAGACTCACTATTCTCGCTAGTTTTTGACATTTTATGTTGGCTTATTTTTATAACAACACATATAATACCTAAATATTTGGAAAATATATATCAATATCGTTGTTATAATGTCGTTACCTAAATTTGAATAGAACATTAATTCACATGGCCATGATCCAAATTTATATTTGATGGGCTATTTCTTTTCTTTGAATAAACTTGTTAATTTTACTTGCAATAATTTCAAATGATATATTGTTTATTTAAATTCTCGTGATAATGTCTCGACTTAATGTATATATTAAGTGATTTCAAATTGTTTATAGCACGTGTGCCAAAGACGACACAAAGACGGACAACACGTTTATTCGTGTGTTGTGCCTAGCTTTGAGTTGTAAAGCACAGACACGGCACAACACGTTTAAATCGTTGACCACAAAGACAAAGACGGACATGACACGTGAAGCACGCGACTTCGTGTGCCGGGCCGGGCTGGGCCGGCACGTTTTACACCTCTAATGAGTGGCCATAAAAATTTTCTTTCAAGACCTACATATATAAATACCACTCTGTAGACACTATGAACATTTAAGTTGAAGAGTACATTGCACTAAAGACACGGTAACCATCAAATTACATAAATATTTCTTCTTTACAATTACAGATAGTTAACTAAAAAAGATTTAAACCGTTACAAAGTGAACTTTCAAACATTTCTTTATCAAAGTACATGAATTTTTTTTTTTAAAAGGTTGAACCCAAAGTAATAACAGAAAATTTGATGTCAGCGCTTACATAAAATTTGCATCTTTTCTCAAAAACCACTCATTCATGCCAAAACTGTTGTAACAAGGCTTCAAGCAGTGTATCATAAATAAGAACTGTCGACATATTTTCGTATCCATACTAGGACCATTAGATGAATGATTATTGATCATGATCAATTTGTCCACTTGATGGTACTGTTTCAAACTTTAAACCAGTTTTAGACCTGACTGAATTGTATATTTGTATGTTACCGATCGAAGCGGGCGGTTTATCCGGATTGCAAATACTAAAACTAAAGCGTTTTTTTGTGATACAATAAATTGTATACTGGAAATGCGACTGGTTCACTACTCCGACCGGAAAATCTATTCCGGTTCCCGACCATGGTCAGATATAAAAAGGCATATCATCCGTTAGATCATTACTTAACTTAAATCCAACGATGATAATTTAGCCCTAAGTCTAAAGGACATATCTCCCAGCCATATAAAAAGAAGAGTTCTCCTCTAGTTCTATCAATTAGAAACCAAACCCTGATTATAAACTAAAAAAGCGGTATTTTTAGTTTTGCTATTTGGTTTTGATCACGTGATTGTGGACGCTCTTACCTCAAATAGCTTATGTGTGTAGAGCCGACTTTAAAAGCAGTCCTTGTGCAAAAGTATTTTATTTTGTTTTGTTGCTTCCCTCCCGTGAATTGAAGAGTTTTAGTTGGGACACCAAAGTAGCTGAGTTGAGATTTTGATGGTCTCATGCCATACCCAGGCTATAAGTCCTATTGACCTTGACTTCCTTTGACCCAACATACTAGTATTTAATACCACCGAACAAAAAGAAAACCCTAAAAATCCTATTCCTCTTCTTCTCCATCTAAAAACTCACTTCCCTCAAGAACGCCGTCTTAAACCAGCAATGGCATCATGTAGATCTATGATTATAGGTGGTGGTTTCGTATGGGAGTGTGGTGGAAGAGAACAAACAAGACCCCATTTTTGAATTCATTGCAGCAACATTTTGGTATTTCCTCTCAACTAAATTCCATCGGACAAATAAAGACCCAAATCTTCTGCAGTTGAGCTTGAAGTCATTGATTTCGGTGAGTACTTTTTTAGCTAAAGACCACAGAGCCGTGTAGAAGGTCAAATGTTGGTAATGATCATCAGGATCTCTCTGGCCAGCATAGTCAGATTTAGTAATTTTTGTGGTTCATTTACTCAATAAGTCACGGATTTAGCAGAGACTATGAGTCCATCATTACCGCAACTATGATTTTTCCTCTCGACATCAAATTTTTTGTAAGCCAAACACACCACATTCAATTTATATAATTTCGGTAGTGATTTGGAATACAGGTTCAGGTTCATTTGTTCGTTTTAGTATATTTGAAGTGTCTGTATGAACTATTTTGTTAAACAAATTTTCCAGCTTGAATGAAAATGAACTGGATGGAAAAAACCATGGTATTTTTCTTATATTCAGAGTCGGTTTGCATATTTTGATGAATTGCATGAGCTTGCCGAATCATGTTGGGTGTGCAACTTGGGTGTCAGTGGCTAATAGACTAATATCAGCCAACCTCACAGACTAATATACTAATTGTCAATGGTCACAGACCTGTAGTTGTTGTTCATTACAGGATTTGATTACAAATTATGTGAGTTTTGCTGCCTCGTCATTAATTTTCTGTTCCAACTGAATCACATTGCATAGTATGTTCTGCTCCATGTATATGCTTTCAAATCTGTGTCATAAAAACTTAGTTACAAAAAAAAAAAAAAAAAAAAAAATAGTGCTTGAATCACATTGACTGGGCAGTGAATGAAATTTGGTACGCTGAAACACAAATTTGAGTTTATATGGTTTTGCAGTTTGTTTTGAATGTGATAATTTTACTTACTTCTCAGTATTGATAGTGAACAACTGTATTTGTCAGAGTTTGTTCTGAGGAGATGCTGTTGAGTTGGGGTGTTACTATTATGGATCGACTTTAGTAGTCTGTCCACATTGGAGGTTATCCCAAGTAAATCAGTTTGGGATGAGCTAGCATCTCTGGCTATGCTTAGGGATGCTAGTGTAGGATGATTTGATGTTCCTTCATATTAGGTTATCTGCGTGTCTTGGAATAGGTTTATAAGCTCTGCATTGTCATATTTGGTTTTGAGTGATGACAATGATTGTACTTGTATGGGATTGTTGGTGAACAGTTGGAGATGAAAATAGGGTACATTAGAAGATTTCTTCCCGCGAATGACTGAGATGCCTACAGTTATGTATGATACTTCCTAGCCTCTTTTTAAAGAACACATTTTTAGAAAAAACGTTCATGGATGGAAGAATCAGTAAACCAGCGGGTCCTTTGCATTATTCTCATTTCTCTTGGTTACCAGCTTGGCATACTTCTTTAATGGGTTTTGAAACTAGGTCGCATCATGACACAGCATTTCCCTTGAACTTAGCTCTAGTTGGCATCATGACACAGCATTGCCATCATATATGCTATGTGAATCCTTAAATTTATCAGCTTTATAATATTTTGTAATCTAACTTCAGAGATTATATCTAGATGGTTAACTGGAAATGTTAATGCTGATGTTATGTGACAGGTGCACCAAGAACTCCGTGATCTACTATTCGGTGTCGTAATTCGAACGACAGAAGTATAATGAATGAGCCATAACAGACGTAAAGTATCGGGGCATTTATCAGATTCTGAGTTACCATAGAATTTTGGGCCTTGGCAGTCCATCTTGGTGTAAATCTAGTTGAGGGTTGTGAAAGAAATACTGTGGAAAACCTCACGTACACAGTTATAGACACTGCAATCATGTTTGTTATCCGCTTTATGATTTCTCCTCTTTAAAGTGAAGTCTCGTTTTCTTTCCTTGTTTACATTTCCACATTGTTCATCTTAATTTTCGATGTTCAATTGATTCTTGTGAATATCATGTTTATTAATATGTCTATTCTGTTTTCAACAGGTGAGTGGCAAATGAGCACAATGATCCAATGAAATGCTGCTCCGAACAAGCCGACAATATGCTGCTCTGACATGAGTGCTAGATGTGATAAATGGAGGTCAAGACTAGCGTTGAATATCACTTCTATTCTTGTCACTCATGTTTCCTCCGGGTACTGTTAATCTATGATTATAGTCACTTACAAAGCTATCAGTACTGACGCTTATATTTTCTCTGGGTATAGTGAAGACAGTTGAAATTCACGGCAGGTGTATGAGAAACACATTTAATTGCTCCTTGTAACTACCAATTTCCTCTCAAAAAACTATTTCTGTAAAACATCCTCCTCGAATTAGGATTAGAAGCGAATGTAATTGCAATATTGTATATATTATGAACAACCTTTGTTTCTTGTTTCTGTTGGATAATGTACAAATTTGCTTCCACTGGTAAATCACTTGAAAGCAGATGCACTTACATGCCAACCGGGTAGTAATGATAAAGTTATCTTTTGTACATGTAAGATTTAAATTTTGCAATTACTATGAACAACCTGGAGCAAAAACTGGACCAAGAACAACTCCAAGTCTCCAAGTACCCCTCTTGCAGGGTGATTCAGTTGGTTCCTGCACCTGTTGGTGGTGAGTGAGTTTAATGTCTTTACATTTAATCTCTGCTTCCATGGAGAATTTTAACTGCAGTCAAATTTTGTGTTGCCGGTGTACCTTGGATGTTGGCGAACGTTGCTCGACTGATTCGTGCACCTACATTAACAGTTAAAACAACTTGCAAAATTTGTTTTGTTTTAGTATGTTTTGATTACTTAAGGACATCCTAACTTCTTTACTGAACTATAATTTTGATCTTAACGTAATTTCTACACCGACTAATCCTTGGTCTTTGTTGAGGTTAGAAAATTTTTACGATTTACAAGTTCACAGGTCACAGTGGCACTATGAAATTGTTGACAGCACCTCTGGATTTTGTGTAAATTATTCTCACACCTTATTTATACCAACAACACCTTGGGCCTGATGTCAGTGGGTTCATGACGTGCCTCGTCTCATGGGCCATTAGTTTGTTTTCAATAGGCGTTAGGGTCAACAAGATTTCCTTACTATATATAATAAGACTCGAACCAATTGCGGCGGCGCATTCCCACTAGTTACAATCCCCTCCCTGCCTTATACTCCATTAACCATCTTCTTCATCAACACCATTGCCAATTGGTTATGAATGGAATACGGGAAAATTGTTGATTTGGGTAATTGGTATGAAATGGGGTTTACGTGGAGCTGATGAAGCGTGATTTTCTAATACCTGCTGTTCTTTCTTCCCAGATCTGGCTTCATACCATTTAATTGAAAGGGAATAGGTGTTTTGCATTTTAAGAATTGAGCTTACTCATTATTTGGTTACTCTTCATGGAGAGTACGTCACAGATTCTTCTGATGGTCACGGACATCAGATTCATCACTACCACCATTGTCAATTGATTTGGTTCAAGACATTTCTGTGTCACAATTTGAGATAACACCACCAAATGAGTAAGTTATTTGAACTTTTGGTTTGATTATTTGTTTTATGAAATTTTGGTTTAGAAACGAACATTGAAAATTGCTATTGTATTTGTTCTATGCTTAGTATTTGTTTCGGAGAACCCAAAAGTGTTTCATCTGAGCTTTGTAGGATTTCGGATGCAACTGGAATTCAACCTAAATATGTGCAGTCCAAGTAAGCTTTAGTTATGGATCAGCTGTACCAGCCACTTAAATTTGTAGTGAGAAACATGTCCGAGAACTACTTCAATATTATACATTACTTTTCAATTTTCACGTTATCCCTTCAACGGGTCCTAAATGACTAGATCCAAAGTTGCTGGAATCTTGGATGGTTTTATAAATGGACGCAAATACAATGTGGTGTAATGGATGATTTAGAAATCAGAACTTTAGCTAGATGGTGCAGACAGAGGCACCTGGATGTTACAAAGTTGTCCCTTTGTAAAAACAGAACAAACCAAATTTGGCATCAAATATTCGAAGTTTTGATCACTAAAAAAGCAAAATCAAATATCTTGCTAGCTTTTTAGAAAGTTGTTCCTCGATGATCCAATTAATCTCTTTATCAAGTCCGCTGTGATAAGTGTCATCAGGAGATTCAGCTCTTGTCGTGCAATCCTTAAAAATATACTTGTCCACGTTTTTGCCAATTTGAAATGAGCAAAGTTGGCAGGTTGGAAGGAGAAAATAAACGTTGGCAGGTTGGAAGGAGATACTAATGCTTCTTCATGGAGGTTTGAAACAGCCTTGGCAGGTTGGAAGGAGAAAATAAAGGTTTTAAGTGGTCGAACACTCGAATGTAGTTATCTCGTCTGTCCGCCGACAAGAAGGGAAATGCAATTGAGGAGGAGTCTCCAATAGAGGTTAAACTCACGGCATGTCGCCATATATTTGTCGTGGATATTTGACAACTCCAGTTGTGTTTCACAACTCTCTTCTCAAGAACGCATGCATACTTATCAATTGGTTTTATTGGAATCGTTTTCTAGGACTATCGTCTTTCATCAATCATGTTCTCCATCATCTGCATCAGAGCCAACTGACTTTAACTCGGGAGTTCAATTTAATTCATGTTTCCCTTTCAATAGGTGTTGTATGGCTTGTCTCCTTGTTCAATTCTTCATCTGTTGGAGATTCAATTACATCAATATTGTAATGTTGCTTCCTTCCCATGAAGAGGTTTAGTTGGGAGACCAAAGTATACAGCCTTGGTGTAGGACTCATCCTCCCACCACATTGGTCCGCCTCAATACTGAACCTTGCGTTGAGATTTTGATGGTCTCATCATGCGTGGCATACCTTAGGCTACGAGCAAAGAAAACCCTAAGAAACCTATTCCTCTTCTTCTGCATCTACATCTAAAAACTCTCTTCCCTCAAGAACGCCGTCATAAACCAGCAATGGCATCATGTAGATCGATGATGATAGGTAGTGGTTTCGGTTGGGAATGTGGTGGAAGAACAAACAAGACCCCCATTTTTGAATTCATCACTGAAGCATCATGGTATTTCCTCTCAATTAAATTCCGTCAGAATGAGAAAGCCTTCGGATGTTTGCAAGAAAATTGAAGGTCATACGGGGGAAATTCCAAAGAGACCAGATCAAGAAATTCGTTGCCCGAAAAGGGTAAAGCAGGTGAAGAAAACTCACAAATGCTGTCAGGTCGAAACTTGCGCGGTCTTGTTATGTCAGGCTAACATTGTGTGATCTTTTTATATCAGTCAGTTGGTGCCTTTGGTTGTGTATTTGAGTTTTTTCTTTCAAGTTTTTCTTGGCAAATAATTTTTTTGATGAATTAATTTCGGCAAAACCATTAATCAGAACCCTTGGATACTAAAGGGCGGTAATATCCATTTCAACACCGTTATGATAGGGCTTACCCACCAAATTTTTTTTCTAACGGAAGTATATGTGTAATGTCTTTGTATGACTATGGTAGCCTAGAGACAGACAGAATCCAATACCAGAGTAGATAGAATGCACAGAAATGAAGATATTGATAAAGCTGTACGTTGTGAATAAGTGGTACTCAATTATGATTTATCAACTAGAAAAGTGGTTCAGTATAAGCTAACAAATTAGTACCACCCAACCTCAGGTCCATGGGATTTACGGTTTACGATCCCCTCATCCATTTTGTGGATGATGATTCTAAGCAAATGGGTTGAAATACGTAAGGAGGACAAAAGACTGTTTTGCAAGACAAAAGATTGCATTGCAAAGATGATACGCTGGTCTAAGAGTGTTGAAATTAATGCTGAAAATCTTGAGAGATCAAGATGCATGAGTGTTTAGTTAGCTCAGAAAATCAGAAGTCTGTTAATAACATTCAGGTGCCTCCGTTCGTTTGTTCAGGCATCTGTTTCTGATATGTATGAGAGACTATGACGTTGGAATCGGACACAGTGTGATCAGTGGAGTGTATTTTTGCATACTCAGAACAAGGTTGGAAGAACTAGATAAAGAATGGTAGGATTTATGAAACGAACCGGTGATGCTACTGCACAACATGCAGGGTGACGTGAAGCATGCCCATCCCTATAAATATAATGCCACACATTCAACTTTTTTAATATCAGAGAGGGGAACAATTTCCTTAAAATCATCTTGGTGGTTGTATCTTGTTTAGACCAGGTATTATTGCGCTGTAATGGAGCCATTAGCCATTGGTTCACGAACAGGCTTAACATTTTGCATTTTGCTGTAAGCTTATTGTGTAATGAACTGCAGGATTGTATTGGACATGCAAATGGACAGAGCCAGGGAACTCCACAGAATTTAGAATGATGCTAATTATTCCAATTTTTCATAAATCAGAACATGGTACTTTAAAACTATTTTAATGAGAGACAAGCTCATAGATGCAAATAACAATTAAAATTAATCTTACATTATGATGATTACTCATTAGCCTGCCTTTTACGTACAAACTGAAAGGATCTTTGATCAAGATGGCTTAAATAAAACATTAAAAACAAATCTCACTTGCGAAGATGTAATGAAAAAACAAAACCCAGATCTTGTTTAACATTTTAGCCGGATTCTGCCGCTTAGCACTCGTGCACATGCACCTTTTAGACAATGAAACCATCAAGAAATACGCACTTTCCATTACAACTAGGGTTCAATAACCAAATTCTTCCATCAGAAGTGATGAAATTAGAAAATAATCTAAGAAAAAGGTAGAATATGCAGTTGAGGTTATCATATTTTTTTGAGAGGAAAAATCATTGTGAGCGGCATGTTGTTGTAGTATTTGACGTTTTTGTTTCCATTGATGATGGATCATGAAGATGAACATTAGAGAGATCTGTCTGGTATGTTAATTTTCAGGGTTAGGGTTTGGAAATTTTTTTCCTTCACTACTCAATAGAATGGAGGAGGCGGAATAGACTTTGAGAAGAACTATTCATCCTCTTATAGACGTCCAGCTTGAAGGCTTAATCTTGATCGTTGATTTTATTTTAATTTAACGGCTGACTCATATTTTATGACTGACCGTAATTGCTGCCCATACGCGTTACACGCCATTAGGGACGGAGGGAGGGGGTGGCTTACCTGGGCTGTAGCCCGCCCACCCCAAAATCCACAAATGCTTTTCTGGGCCCTTGTATTCATTAGCAAAATAATAAAATAGCCCAGGTAACAAACTTGGATTAGACTATTAGTAACTTAATGAAAATGAGATGTAATCTGAAAGAAGATCCAACGGAGCTGTGCTCTATGAATAGGAAAATACATCGTTAAATCTATAATTAATGCACCGTAGTAGAGCCAGTTCTTCTTTTAGTTTTGACTACACATAAATTCATCTCATGTTTATTGACATTTTATTAGTATTTTTCTTAAGTACCTATTGAATCTCCTGTCTACATAATGAAGCCTCAATTCTATGTTGCTAATTGAAACATCGCACTATGATGTGAATAAATTCATATTTAAAAAATAAAAAAATCCTCAAAGAGGTCTGCTACCTACAAGAAAGAAAAACCCCCATCCGATGATAACAAATCGCTGGAATCATTTCTCAACACCTTTACCATGCGGTTATGCTTCAAGAAAAAAACGACATGTTGCTAGGCTTGTTGTATTTATTTTTTTCGATGTTGGGATCATTGATATTAGGTATTGAGGAAAAAAAAATAGCCCACCATAACGCGAATTCCTGGTTCCGTCACTGCACGCCAACCGGCTAGTAAGGCTTCCCCTGTGATAAAGATATTTTTACGCGAATTAGTCCGAAAAGAGTTTTCGGTCTTCATTTCTTTGAAGTCAGACATTATTGTTCTTCAAGACCCCAAGAGGGTTTCTACTCCTCTTTCTTCTTCTTAGATATGAACTCCATACATGGGGCTTTTCAGTTTTCCTCTTTGTATGGAGTATCAGCTTGTTAACTTATCTGATGGACTAATATCTTGGGGTAATATCTTTGTATGGAGTATCAGCAATGTTAACTTAAAGTGAACCATCTACAACCTGTTGTCTTGGAGTATCAGCTTGTTAACTTATCTGATGGACTAATATCTTCACTTTCCCCAGAGGTAGGAATCAAAATCATTGCTGAAGTTCTTTTTGTGTTGGCTTTGGATTCATGATGAATTTCTCATTCTTGTTGATACAACTTTCTTAAATCTGAAGGATTAGGTTGATGCTCATGCTATGGAAGTTGAAAGCCCTTTTCTACACAAAATTCTAAGTAAAGAGGAAAATCAAGTTTGAGTTTCGAGGGTGTTCTCTGGTTATTTTCAATAGTCAAGAGAGTAAAGTTTGAAAGACATATATAATCTCAGTTAAGCATAGAAGAGATATGAGTCATGGTTAAAATCCTTTGAAAACACTAATGGAGAAGGGTGTAGAAGCAAAGGGCATGAAAAGACGGTAATTTGGATTTCTACAAGTACTAGTTGAAGAAGAAAATGCTAACTTAACTGCTGAAGTATAAGACATCGACATTCTTGTAATCTAAAGCATTTGGAAGTATTCAAATATCTGTTTTTGGAACGAATTAGCCTTGTTAGGCTTCAAAAAAAAAATTTCTTTAAAATCTAAGTTTAGATACAAAACGTGAAAACATGTCCTTTAGGTGGTCGTTAGTGTGAGATTAACTGAATTTTAGTAGCATATTTTTCAGAACTAATATTTAAAGTGTGAAAGAATGTGACTAAAGTCTTGAATTGAGTTGAATTAAGGATTACTGAAAAGTTGATATTACGATGTGGTTGCCTAGTAACATATCTATGGACACTAAATTAAAAGACGGAAAAAATATTAATGTTATCCTTAAAAGAGAAGGCAATATTATGTCCCTTCAGATCAGCTCCAGGTTAACAACCACCCCAGAATGGAGTGCAAATCAATACCAATAACTAAGAAAATAAAAACATAACCAAACATCACTGGCATATTTTAGTAGATCAGACCAACAAAACATCTCTAACACACTCCCACACAGCAATGGAAGAATGCATCGTGCCTTTAAACCCATCAATTTAACATTATCCTGCCCAATTTAGTTGCCTAATACCAAGTACCAAACTTACACAATTGTTACTCAGGTTGTCTAACATGTAATACACTTAATTGACCCAAGATCAAATTCTTGCACGGAATCTCAATTCTTATTATATCCAACAGATATACCCAAAAATGGAGATTCAGATCAAACACATATACATACTAAAAATTGAGATCGAAATATAAAACTCTAAAATTGAGATCGAAACTTAGTAATTCAGTATAACTTGTGCATGGGGATCTGAAATTTAAACTGCTGCAGAATGTGGAGATCTAAATTGAACCTGGTGCATGGAGATCAAATATTTAAACTGCTGCAGAATGTGGAATTTCATGTCCACCGCTCGACCTTGCTTAGTATGAAGATGCCATTCAAAACCTTATTTTTGAGAGGAGAAATCATAGTGCAGGTTGAACCTTGATTGTTTATATCGATCATGTGAGGATCACCCCAATCATCATCCATTTCGTCAAAAAGAGAGAATCAAAATGAAAAGAGATTTTGAGTTGCAATGATGCAAGATTCAGATTAGAGAGACACGAAGGCGGCGTTTTAGTTTTGGTTCCGTGAGAGTAGAATAGATAAAGAGAGAAACTCTCTCTTAGGAGTAGTAGTTTATAAAACACATCCTAAACCCTAATGTGTGCCCCTATCCCAATGTCCTCGAATAGGTCTTTCACGGTCCGCAGGTATGGGTTATTGGGCCAAGCACTATCATGACCCGTTTTGTTTTTTGGGTAAGACATTAGAAGTAAATCTAGGTCGCCCCTTATCTAAATATTTATATTAATACCAAAATTAAGTTAGTGTAATGATTAATTGTATCATTAGGTTAATATAATTAGTGATTAGTGCAAAATTAGGTCAAGTTACCGTTCTAGTCTTCTTTTTAAGAAGTTCAATCTGTTCTAGTCATTGTATCTGCATGGGTTCTCATGTTGAAAACATAAGTCTCCAAGTTGTTTCGTGCATCAATCGTCTTCTTGAACTTTATATCTTCCCCGACAAAATCCTCTGCTAGGTGGAATTGACCCTTGTCGTTTGTGATATATAAAGGTCTTTTGTGACTTTCGACTTGCCTTATTTTCGGCAATGCATCCAAAATACCTTTGGGTGGTGCCCTGTTCAGAAATCAAAAACATCTGGCTGTACTGCACTCTATGTATTATATTCTATGTAATACACATGCCTCAACAAATAAGGTGTAGCAATGTTTGTAGGGGCAATGTCTGGCTAACAAGGGAACCATGCTGCACTACTGCACCAGATAAAGGGGAAAAAAATGTAGTACCAGTCATACTACTTGTCAACAACAATAGACGTCTTCATTTTGAAACTTTTATTGCTATTATTTTTATTTTTTGAGATCTGTAAAGAATTTGGTGTCACCCATTGACTTTACCACCGTAGTAACACCATTTTCTTTACTTTTTTTTTTTTTTTTTTTTTTTTTGATCGGTCAAATACAAGTTTCATTGAAAAAAGGCACTTAAGAGGGGTGTCTTAACCCAATGGTTACAACCGAACAAAAAAGGGGAACCGAAAGGGGATTCGGCTACCCAAAAACAAAAAAACAAAAATTACGGAGGCCGGTATAATGAATCTCATAAAGCAATCACAATATTTGCCATAAGCCCTGTTTGATTCGGCCCAAAAGAACGCTTGTAATTTGATATCTCTAACTTCATTACTATTGTTTAGAATGCACCTTTTGAAATTTGTCTTTAATAGGGCAGATATTTTTTGTCAAGTAAAAACGCGAGGGGGGTGTCTAATCTAATGTCCAAAAGCCTTGCAAATACTTTGGGTTAATCGTTTTTGCTTGATGAAAATGCACCACCAAATAAGACATTTAATATTTCAGAAAGGGATTAAACATGGTAATGAAATCTTACATGTGCTCAAGGAGTAGTGCTAAAATGCAATAGCATCACCAATCATCACCATAGGGGGATGGGTTGGCCGGTTAGTTTCCCATGCAATGTAGCACCCTTACTTCATCCATAAATTCAATAAAATGAGAATTTCAATAAACATAAGAATTCAATTACTGCTGCATAAGAACATTTCCAAATTCATTCTAACGAGTACTAAGATCAAAATGTAATAGTATAGATAGGGGATTCAGATCAAAAACAACATACTACATAGAAACAAGAGAGTTTTAGATGAACAGAATTGAAACATTTGGAAAGTGAAATTTTTGGTTTTACATTCAACACTTGGATTTGGAATTTACAAAAAGGAAATTACATTTGATAGAGAATTCTTCCATGGAGTTTGAATCTTTACTTAGATTTGCAATCCACCAGGCTAATTTCAGATCTCTTGATTATTGACCGATTGAAGATGTAGATGGGAGACTACTTTACAAAGTGTTGGGGATTTATCAATACAAGATCTCTGTATTAAATCAGGCTTGCCCGTTTTTTTGAGAAGTAAATTTCCATCTCTTGGTATGGGTATGACTTATTTTTTTGAGAGGAAAAATCATAGTGCATTTGGATTCTTGAGGAGATGTGAGGAGGATGTTCCCAATAATCCATTTGAGTTTGAGCGAATTAAAATGAAAGATGAAAGAAAAGTAGGGATACTTTTTTTTGGAGATTCATAGAGAGAAGAAAGACGCCGAAGTTGTCTTAGTTTTGTGAGAATGAGATAGAGGGAATGCAGGCAGTTAGCAAGTTTATAAACAAAGAAAACACTAAAGTGTGCCCCTTATCCTATCAAGAACTTTAATGTAGCAAACAAAGGCCCATATACATACACCATCAAAATCCGGAAAGATTGTCACAAATCCTTGTTATTGGTCGATAAGTATGGGGCGTTCAAAGGATGGAAAGATTGTCACAAATCTTAGAAATATTAAAAGCAAATTACGAATAATCAATTCTTTTTGTAATGATACATCAAATTCTAATCCATCAAATCCAAATTACGAATAATCAATTCTTTTGTAATGATACATCAAATTCTAATCCTATCGTAATGATACATCAAATTCTAATCCATCAAATCCAAATCCAAATCCAAACACATGAAGAGTAACTCATCAAACGTCACTGATTCTTCTGATGGTCACGGACATCCGATTCATCACCACCAACATAGTCAATTGATTTTTGTCTAAAATTTTGATGTCTACTTATTTTTGTGAAGTTGCTTTGTAGTTTTTTGACTTCTTATGACTCTGAATCTGATTGTGTAATATAATTGGTTCAAATTTAATTTCCACCAAGTACACTAGGAAGTTCTTGCTAATTTGCTACAGACAGTATAATCGGATAGGAAGATAATCATGAAACTGAGATTTCTTATGTTTTTCTCATGGACATTGTCTTGCTTTCTGTGGCAAGGATTTTAGGAAATCATTAGAAAGCTAAGATGTTAAGGATGGAGCAAGAGAGAGGAGAGCATAAACGCGGAAGCGTAAAAGACTACATTGATAATAATCTTGGTGTCTTTCTCATTAATTCTTCGACCTATTTATACAATCACAAGACTTGGTTCTTACGACACAAGACTTGATTCGCAAGATATTCAATTCCTAATATAACTCACAACTTAAAGTGCATATCTCCTAAATATAGACGCTCATATATTATTTCCTATTACCCTCCCTCAAGATGGAGCATGTAGATCACGAATGCCCATCTTGGACAAAAGAAATTTAAACTGAGCTTTTCCTAACACTTTTGTGAAAAAAAAAAAAATAATAAAAAAAATCTTCCGATTTCGATCCTCATCGTAGTTTTTGGACATTTCGGTCCCGATTGTAGTTTAAGAACATTACGGTCCCATCTTCATAGTTTAAGGACATTTCGGTCCCCTTCGTAGTTTAAGGACATTACGGTCCCATTTTCATAGTTTAAGGACATTTCGGTCCCCTTCGTCGTAGTTTAGGGACATTACGGTCCTCTTCATAGTTTAGGGACATTTCGGTCCCATCTTCGTAGTTTAGGGACATTACGGTCCTCTTCATAGTTTTAGGACATCTCGGTCCCAATTGTAGTTTAAGGACATTACGGTCCCCTTCGTAGTTTAGGACATCTAGGTCCCATCTTCATAGTTTTAGGACATCTCGGTCCATCTCGGTCCCTCAACAGCAACCTTCACCATCTTCTTCGTCTCTGTCATAAATTGTGACAACAACCATCCTTATTCCGGTTTCACCTGAGCTCCATCGGTCACATCTCTGTTTTCTTTATTTCGTCTCCTCACCGGATCAGCAGCAACACAAGTCTTCACAAGTCCTTCACAGCCCGAACTCTTGAATCTTTTCTTTCTCTCTTCCAAGTTCTCATAGGAACAATATCATCATCAGCCCGAGACCTTCTGATATCAGCATCCATATCTCCTCGGCATCAAACCTTTTTTTTTTTTTTCAAGTCCTTTTTCCTTCAAATCACGAACAAACCCACACGAACATGACTTGACAGCCACAGTCACGGATCTGTAACCTAAGGCAGTTGTAGACCTTACAAAACCAAACGGGAAACAACCCTTGTTCATCCAATCAAGCCATATTTATTTTTATTTTTATTTTTTTTATTTTTCTTCTCAGCAACAGTATCTCTTTGCCTTCTGAAACCAACATCAAGCTTGTCACAATAACCATCAAACTATTGGGCACTTTATGAAAACATCTAACTTCTCTTCCTCTCCTCTCTCCCTCTCACCTTGCTCTGATACCATGTTAAGGATCGAGCAAGAGAGAGGAGAGCAAAAACGCGAAAGCGTAAAAGACTACATTGATAATAATCTTGGTATCTTTCTCATTAATTCTTCAACCTATTTATACAATCACAAGACTTGGTTCTTACGACACAAGACTTGATTCTCAAGATATTCAATTCTTAATCACAACTTAAAGTGCATATCTCCTAAATATAGACACTCATATATTATTTCCTATTATAAGAACATTGATAAATCTGATTAATGGAGGTCAGAACTGGGTCGGATATAAGTACTAGTGGTTCTATTTCTTTCAGTTACAAATTTTGGTTCCACTTGCAAACCAGTTGAAAGCATTGACATGTCATCTGGCTAGTGGCTAGAGTTATTTTTTATCCACATGTTTCTCGTCTTGTTGAGACTAAGTCTTATGGGGTGCTAGTCTAGCACCTAGATTAGCGATGAAATACCTACTAAGTCTTATGGGAGTGCTAATCTAGCAGCTAGATTAGCTTGATCCACGTCGCCCAAGCGCCGAACCATTCCGCGCCAAAGCCTTTGAACCATTCGGCGCCCAGTAGCTGAACCATTCGGCGCTTTAAATCTCAAAATCAGATCAAAAATAAACCCTCGGTACTGAACCATTCCGCGAAAAGGTATTTTTCAAGCGTTGAACCATTCGGCGTAACTATCTAGCATGCTACTTCACATGCTAGCTCGCTAGGAGAGAGAACTAGTGTTAACTTTTTTGAATTGCAACACTTAAGTGCTAATCTAGCACCTCCAATCTAGCCCATAAGACTTAGTCGAGAAGTGGGTTTAATGTCTTTAACTTTTGATCTTTTTTCACGGAGAACTTTGACTGCAGTCCTCTCGCTGCAGTCAAATTTCATTGCAACTTGTGTTGTCGTAATCCAACGATCGAAGAAATTTAACAATTAAAAATTGTTGAATGTGTTAAGGGTTTGGTTTTGGTATGACTACTTACCTGGTCAGCGCATCATTCATTCATGAACAATAATTTTGACCGGTAAATATCCAGTTGAAACGTAATTGGTATGAATACTACTCGTTCAGCGAACCCTCTACTAGCCCTTTCCTAAGATTTGATTCTGAATCCATTTTGAATCTTGGTGACAACACACTTTACAGTCACATTTTGTGTGCCTTCTTCTTAATCATGGGATGAGCTCCCAATGTTGACACAGTAGGGTGAATAAAACACTTAGATACGTTATCGTTGTAAATGCTGCGATTTTCAATTAGAAGCTTCAAGGATTGAGTCCTTACCTTATAACATGTCATTGAGAAGTCATTGAACAATATCTCCGTAGACCCTCCACTAACTATCAAATGCCGGGGACTCAATAAGCAAGAAAATGACTCTTTACTTCACAGTTTGCTTAGTATAAAGTTCACCTTAAAAAAAAAAAAAAAAAAAAAAAAAAAAAAGAGGATGGTAGGATTTATAAAACAAGCTGGTGATGTACTGCACAACATGTAGGGCTCAGTGAAGCATGCCCATCCCTACAAATATAATGCCACATTTTAAAGTTTTTAATATTGGAATCTCTTCTTTTCTTGTGTACATTTTACTACTTTCCGAAAGAGTAGCATTCAGGACAGCTTAACTGGGATTTTGACAACAATGTAGATTTTCTTATTTTGTGGTACTAAAACGATAGTTGGCTGCCAAAGGTGCTACTTTAGAAAAATGAGATGATTACTCATAGCCTAATTTTTCACATACAAGCTGAAAGGATTTATGATTAAGATGGGCTAATTAAAACAAAACAGGAAAATTATAATATTTCCAAATCTAAGAATAATATAAGTTCACGTCAAATTGATATTGTTGATTAGGAACAGAGAGATCTTACATATTTTGTTATAATAATTAACAATCCGAAATGGAGAATTCTACTATTTAATAATGAGATAAATTAAACCTTAAATTAATCCTAGTTCTTAATTGGTGAGTCTCTGTGAAGATCATCAAATATGCAGAGAATGTGTAGCCGGAACCTTAAATGCTACTGATGCATCATCTGCTCCCACACACAACTACAAGACTTATATCGAAGAGAAATAATTGAGAGGAGAAATCATAATGCTGGGGGTGGTTAATTTGATTGTGTAAGTGCGGATCATCATCATCCCAGTAATCCATTTGGTGAAAAATATTTGAAAGAGTTTTCGGAGGATTAGAGAGATCTGGAACCAAAGAAGATCAGGACGGCGGAGTTGAGTAATGAGCATTTCTCTTTGTAGCTCAGTGTATTTATAAGTACATCATTAAACCCTAAAATGTGTGCCCTATCATGGGTAAGAGGACCTGAAGTCCTAAACCCTAATGAGTGCCCTTTAGGTTTTACCTTAATGCAGTAGAAGAGACCCATAAAATTAGCCCACTGATTCTAAAGTGACCCAGCCTATCTGATTCAAGAAAAGAGTTGAATTACATTTACACGCAATGAAATCTAATGGAAATTGGATGTTGCCTCGGTTAAAGCCTTAAAGTTTTTCAATTAGAAGAAAGCATCGAGAACTCATTCAAACACCATTTACCAAATGTTAAGACTCAACAAACAAAAAATGTTTCTTTATTTTACATTGTTTAGTTACTTCTTGCAAAGTGCATATGGCACTATGAAATGGTTGACACACTGTAGCATCTCCAAACCAAATTATCCTCCCACCTTATTTGCACCATTTGGCCTTGTTTTTTTTTTTTTTTTTTTTTTCGGAAAAGAGGCAAGCCTCAGTTGCATTGATAGAATATCTCCGTTTCAAAGACGGGGTAGTTTACATGATTGAGATTTACAGGACTGACCAAGAGGTTTCTAACCATCACAACAATTTCAAACAAACAACCAACATTTTGAAGCCTAACAACATTGTTCCAGCACATTATCCAACTTAGAATCCTAACCACTCCATACGATTTAAGTAACAGAACTAGTTTAAATGGCCTAGTTTGAATTGGAAGTTGCACAACCAAACTATATAACAAATCTACACGTAGTAGAGGTGTTAGGATCCAAAAATCCAACCATTTCTCAAGGTTTTTTCTAGAAATATAGTAAAACATGTGACATGTGTAACAAAGGATCCATAAATCTACCCAAATGTCTATTGTTTTTTCAAGGTAACAGGAACAGTAACAGAGATAACCTGAATAGGTCATCATGGAACGAAATCGATCGGACTCGGTCTGGGTCTTCATCAGAAATTGTATTCTGGAACAAGTTGTTGCTGGTGTCTTCAGTAGCTTTGTAGTTGTTGCCGGTGTCTTTGGTGAACATGTTGTTTTATCTAGTGACTTATGAGAACCTGGTGCTGCTGCTTTTAATGTGATAAACATTGAACCCATACATGAAAGAGATAACATAATTAAAAAAGAACGAAAACTGGAAATAAAAGACATATCTAGATCCTTAACCAACCCCAGGAGAGGTGTTAGAGAACAAATGAAATTGTTGATCGACCATGAGAAACACAGAGCCGCCGGAGTAGGATCTGTTGGAGGGACTTTTTTGGAGATTTGAACTGAAAAAACTTGTAAATCCTGATCTCTTCTATGAAGCACATCTTTTTCCACACAAAAAGTGCTAGAAGACCAGATCCGATACCAAACATCCCTAGAAGTAAACTTTGAACCCGCCGGAAACATCCTCGGAGTTCTTGTTCTGTTATCGGAGATGATGTTGTAGCCATGAAATTCTTGGATATACATGATGTTTTTTCTTTGCTCTCTTCTCTTCATCAGACCTTCCTTGAATCACTAACAACTATAGCTCTCACCCTAACCTAAAACACACCGATCGGAAAAGAGAAAGCACAAAAAAGGAAACAACTAAAGTTGGGTAAAAATTAGATCAGACTACAAAGAAAATAATGATTTAGTTTAAGGTGGTGGTTGTTCTGCTCCGACCAGCTCTTAAAGAGCCGATCTGAGCAGGGCGGTGTCAGGAGAGAGGGACTATAGTTACGTTTTTTTGGTCGCTGCTTTTTTTTTTTTTTGGGTTTCAGGAGAGAGGGACTATAGTTACGTTTTTTTGGGTCCATTTGGCTTTGTTCACGTTTGAAATCTGATGTAAGCAAAATATGTGGGCTGATGCCGTGCCTCATCTCGTGTGCCATTTAGGCCGTGCCTCGTGGACCATTTAGGTTTCTCAGCAGTCATTAGGGTTTTAGTAGGACTACCTTTCTATATATAGATACCACTCCAACAAAAAAAATACAACTGGTCTTTTTTCCTTGCACATCATGATTTTATTATCGAATAGGGACTTTTACCATTAATTGAGATGGAATACAACTGGTCTTTCTTCTTCTGCAAGTGAACATAAGGAGATCAAATTTCAGTTGAAAACACAGACAGTGCTTGTGAAGCTGATAACATCGTGGATGAATTCTGTCATGAAACCCCTTGCCTCCGAACCAATAGAGGAAGTTGGAAGCAAATGTGATTTCGTTTCAAGGAGATATTAACAAAAAATCAGTGGCTCCGTCAATGCGGTCCAGCTAGTATGAGTACGGGTCTCATACTCAAAGTATGAGACCCCCTCTCTACGTGTGACACGTCATGCTTCTGAAAAATGTTTGTTCCATAAACGAGTAACCGCAAATACATGGTATTCAAAATCTTTAATGACTTTATTACCCTTCCCAACTTATCAGAGACCTAAGCTAAATGATGTATGGTTGGAAGGATCTTGCTTGTGATTTAATCAAGATGGATCATATTTCTTCTATGATGAAAAGTGTTAATTTAGTAAAAGAAGCAGGAAGAATTTCAAAGAGAATTCTCATCCAATTTTATGTTTAAAGGGCATTATTAATTGTAGGATGATTAATGCGGAGAGAAAAAAATCGCATGATGATCAAAATATATACACAGGGTTTGATCCCATCTTGGACTTTTGAATCCAAAAATTTTTATCCAAATTTAAACCCTAACTATATAAGATGATAACCCTAAACCCTAACTATATAAGATGATAACCCTAATTACTAAATCATAACAAGGGATAAAAACCCTTGACGCTGATTCAAAATTATGGAATCAACAAACTCCAATTTTAATACCCTTCAATCTAATATGTTAAATATTCCAAATGATTTTGGTATAAGTGTTTTACGGTTGTTTTACTATTTTACTGTTTTACGGATTTAAAGGTCAATATAGTCATATAATAAACAATCAGGTGAAAAAGAAGCGGAAAAAGTGACGAATAATATTTCCCTAACTTCCCTTATACGTGGCACATAAAGAGGAGGGTTTCATACTTTAAGTATGAGACCCGTACTCATACTAGCCGGACCGCCGTCAATGATATTTGTCAAGCTGGCTAAACCTCTTATGAATCCCCTTGTGTCCGCCATACTGACATCTCTCATCCGTAAGTCTTGGTATTCTGAATTCCATTGATTTTTGTCTAAGATTTGGAAGATAGTGATGAAAGAAGAGAATTCTTATGATTTTCTCGTTATCTTTATCCTGCCAAGTGCGAATAAACGGTCACCCTAGACATTCTCCCTTCAACTGGTTTGCTTCTGAAATTATGCTTGTATTACAAGATAATAAAATTATCAGTTTCTATTTGCAACGAAACTAATATCCATTAAGAAGGCTTAGATTATAACGTTTTTGCCCTTTATAACTCTTGCAGTCGAGCATTGCTCAGCATTTAGAAGGGTACGTCACTTAGGGGCCTTTGGCTTTGCTCTGGTTTCAAATATGATGTGAACCGAGGTATAAGTAAAACTTGTGTTTGAAAAAGTGAGTAAATCGTCTTTATATAAATTTCACAATTTCTATGAACAACTAGGAGCGAAAACTGGACCAAGAGCAACTCCAAGTCTATACTTACGCATCTTGGTCTCTCAAAAACAAACTTTTCTCAAATGCTTGTTGGATGAAGCACTTAATTGATGTTGCCAACAAACTTACACTTAATTCTCTTTATAAACCCCAAGTCTGTGATTTTACATTTTTAGTGATCAAAACTTTGAATATTTGATGCTAAGTTTAATTTTTGTCTTATTTTTACTTTTTCAGGTGCCTTTGTTAGCCTGCTAAATTTACCTTTCTGACAATAACTGTGTGTCTCTGATTTCTACGAGACTATAACGTTGGAATTGGACTCTGTTTGAAGAACTAGTAAAGAATAGAAGGATTTATGAAAGAAGCTGGTGATGGTACGGCACAACATGTAGGGGTTCAGCGAAGGATGCCCATTCCTATAATGCCACATAATGCTGTATACAAAAGCCAGTATCAGTAACGGGAGGAATTTCCTTAGAATCGTCTTTTGGAGTCTCTTCTTTTCTTATGTACATTTTACTACTTGACAAAAGACTAGTATGGGATTTTGATTTTATGCCCACGACATTGACGACAATGTGGATTTTCTTATTTTGTAGTACTAAAACGATAGCTAGTTTGCTGGCAAAAGTACTATTTTAGACAACTCCTTTCTGTTTAGAACTAACAGCAATGTGAATTGTTAATTTCATCTGCGATTTTGTTTCGGAAACTCATCATGTCATTACTTCAGGCTTTCGGCATTCACAGGAACTCATCATGTCATTACTTCAGGCTTTCGGTAAATAAGTTGGCGTGAGTAGTTTGTGCAAACTTCATTGATAGTTTCATATTGGTGGTTGTATCTTGTGTAAACCAGGTATTATTGCGCTATAATGGAGCCATTAACCATTGGTTCACGAACAGGCCTCACATTTTGCATTTTGCTGTAAGCTTATTGTGTAATGAACCGCAGGATTGTATTGGACATGCAAATGGACAGAGCCAGGGAACTCCACAGAATTTCGAATGAGACCTTTTAGACAATGAAACCTAGTGCGGATTCTGCCGCTTAGCACTCGTGCACATGCACCTTTTAGACAATGAAACCATCAAGAAATACGCACCTTCCGTTGCACCTAGGGTTCAATAACCGAATTCTTCTATCAGAAGTGATGAAATTAGAAAATAATCTAAGAAAAAGGTAGAATATGCAGTTGATGTTATCATAGTTTTTGAGAGGAAAAATCATTGTGAGCGGCATGTTGTTGTAGTATTTGACGTTTTTGTTTCCATTGATGATGGATCATGAAGATGAACATTAGAGAGATCTGCAGCAATGACGGAACCAGGATTTTTTGTTCGGGTGGGCTATTTTTTTTTCTTCATGAACTCCCAGTTTCGTTCATCTCAATTGTAATAAAGATAAATGCAGTACAATACCTAAAATGGGCAAGGTGCGCACCACATTGCCTTTCTGTTCACCTTAAAGCTTACAGTGGAATTACGTTAACATTATATATACGGGAGGGCAGGGATGGAGACATAACTTAAAAATTTGTTTATCAAAAGTCATAGCCCTGATTTGTTTATGCGGCGAGAAGGCCGCAATTTTTTTTTTTTTTGGGTTTTGTTAGTTAATTTTTAGTTCGCAGCAACATTCAAGTGATTGTTAAACTGTAAGCGTATAAGCATGATAACTTACAAACATTTTCATAATCTTATTGAATTTTAGCGTTTTCAATTATTTAAAACAATGAAATTAGTTCCATGGAATGTGCACCCCGGTTTTAGAAGGGTGCACAAAGTTGGACTCGGTAATATAACTTCAAGTTCTCGTATTATAAGTAACAAATGTGGTTAAATCCAAAATATGGACATATATGTAATTTGAGAAACATGTGATAATAAACGGCTGTAATTTGAGAACGTGTCCTCGCTTTTCTCTCATGTCAAAGT
The DNA here is from genome assembly GCA_023531295.1 of Papaver armeniacum. Classification (NCBI taxonomy): domain Eukaryota; kingdom Viridiplantae; phylum Streptophyta; class Magnoliopsida; order Ranunculales; family Papaveraceae; genus Papaver; species Papaver armeniacum. The sequence goes on from JAJJWW010005274.1 coordinate 121,861, forward strand.
AAACTATGTAATAAGTCGTTAGATCTTAGTTATTACATCTAACAGCATTATATGTCGTTAGATTTTCATAGAGATTGCATTAGAAGCTATTGGGCTATCCTGATTTCTACCCGGGCTATTTCTATTTGCGCTAAGCAATTACCATGGCACAAATAAGGTTTCGCTGGTTTTGGGGGGGCTTCAGCCTAGGTAAGCCACCCCCACCTCCGTCCCTGGAGATCTGTCTGGTATGTTAATTTTCAGGGTTAGGGTTTGGAAATTTTTTTCCTTCACTACTCAACAGAATGGAGGAGGCGGAATAAACTTTGAGAAGAACTATTCATCCTCTTATAGACGTCCAGCTTGAAGGATTAATCTTGATCGTTGATTTTATTTTAATTTAACGGCTGACACATATTTTATGACTGATCGTAATTGCTGCCCATACGCGTTACACGCCAACCGGCTAGTAAGGCTTCCCCTGTGACCGAAAAGAGTTTTCGGTCTTCATTTCTTTGAAGTCAGACATTACTGTTCTTCAAGACCCCAAGAGGGTTTCAGTTTTCAGTTTTCATCTTTGTATGGAGTATCAGCAATGTTACCTTAAAGTGAACCATCTACTACCTGTTGTCTTGGAGTATCAGCTTGTTAACTTATCTGATGGACTAATATCTTCACTTTCTCCAGAGGTAGGAATCAAAAACATTGCTAAAGTTCCTTTTTGTGTTGGCTTTGGATTCACGATGAATTTCTCATTCTTGTTGATACAACTTTGTTAAATCTGAAGGATTAGGTTGATGCTCATGCTATGGAAGTTGAAATCTCCTTTCTGCACCAAATTCTAAGTAAAGAGGAAAATCAAGTTTGAGTTTCGAGGGTGTTCTCTGGTTATTTTCAACAGTCAAGAGAGTAAAATTTCTCTGGTTATTTTCAACAGTCAAGAGAGTAAAGTTTGAAAGACATATATAATCTCAGTTAAGCATAGAAGAGATATGACTATGGGTAGTGATGCCAAAGTCATGGTTAAAATCCTTTGAAAACACTAATGGAGAAGGGTGTAGAAGCAAAGGGCATGAAAAGACAGTAATTTTGATTTCTACAAGTACTAGTTGAAGAAGAAAATGGTAACTTAACTGCCGAAGTATAAGACATCGGCATTCTTGTAATCTAAAGCATTTGGAAGTATTCAAATATCTCTTTTTGGAACGAATTAGCCTTGTTAGGTTTCAAAAAAAATTTTCTTTAAAATCTAAGTTTAGATACAAAACGTGAAAACATGTCCTTTAGGTGGTCGTTAGTGTGAGATTAACTGAGTTTTAGTAGCAGATTTTTCAGAACTAATATTTCAAGTGTGAAAGAATGTGACTAAAGTCTTGAATTGAGTTGAATTAAGGATTACAAAAAGTTGATATTTTCGTGTAAATGCAAACGTTTACGATGTGATTGCCTAGTAATGGATACTTAATTTACAACTCTAACACACTCCCACACAGCAATGGAAGAATGCATCGTGCCTTTAAACCCATCAATTAACATTATGCTGCCTAATACCAAGTACCAAACTTGCTCAATTGTTAGATATACCCAAAAATGGAGATTTAGATCAAACATATATACATACTTAAAATTACTGAAATATAAAACTCTAAAATTGAGATCGAAACTGAGTAGTTCAGTATAACTTGTCGTGCTAAAAAATTGAGATATTATTCCCAATCGAAACTAAGTTCAATAAAAGTGACTGACTATTTCCAGGCGCCGGCTAATTCCACGAGATCAACGGGAAGACTTAGCAAATATAACTTGTCGTGCTCTACATTCGCCAGTCTCCAGCATCATGTGTGGTGAACAAGAAGTCGAGAGGTCTCAATATTGCATCTATAGCTCCCTAGCTGATCAACCTACACGGAGATGGGTGCATTCAAAACCTTATTTTTGAGAGGAGAAATCATAGTGCACTGGTTGAACCTTGATTGTTTATATCGATCATGTCAGGATCACCCCAATCATCATCCATTTCGTCAAAAAGAGAGAATCAAAATGAAAAGAGATTTTGAGTTACAATGATGCAAGATTCAGATTAGAGAGACGAAGGCGGCGTTTTAGTTTTGGTACAGCGAGAGTATAATAGATAAAGAGAGATACTTTCTCTTTGGAGTAGTAGTTTATAAACACATCCTAAACCCTAATGTGTGCCCCTATCCCCAATGTCCTCGAATAGGTCTTTGACGGTCCGCAAGTATAGGTTATTGGGCCAAGCACTATCATGATTTTAGGAGGTACACATTAGGGTTTAGGATGTACACATTGGGATTTTAGGAGGTACACATTAGGGTACCGTACACAAGAACCGTGTTTTTTGGGGACCAGCCTTTTTTTTGGGGATCATGGTTTTATTTTGGGTAAAGACATTAGAAGTAATTCTAGGTCACCCCATATCTAGTTATTTATTTAATACCTAATCTACCCTTTTAATTAATTTTAGGTTATGATTAGTGAAATGATTTAGTTAAAAACAATTAGTGAGATTAAATTAAAAGATGGGTTTATTATTAGTTGAATAGAATTATTGTGAGAGTAGAGTTAGAGAAGATGAAGGAGAAAAACATGAAAAATATTTTTTTTTCCAATTCACCCCTTTGAGTATTCAAATGATGGATTTTATCAACCACAACCGGGAGGAAGAGTATTTGGGTGAACAAGTATGCTCCAAACTTAGATAATGTATGTTGAATTGGTAAAAACTTCCCCAAAAATGTAAAATTTTGAACTGGATTTTGAGCAGTTAGGTTATTTTATATGAAGAACAAGTAACCGAACTCATCTCGAAGGTGTAGTTCGGTTGCTTTGTGAGGATGAACAAGTAACCGAACTTCGATTGAATGTGTAGTTCGGTTTCCTTGGGAGATAAACAAGTAATAGAACTAGTTTGAAGGTGTAGTTCGGTTGCTTGATCCAAACACGCGAGTTACCGAACTCCATATTAATGGAAGCTCTGACATGCTGCGTTATGTTCGGTTGGTTCGCAACTAACCGAACTTTACGTATAAATAAATTTTAACCAAGTGTATAAGGTTCGGTTGGTTCGCAAACTGCATGCTTTTGCGATCCAACCGAACTAAGTTTAATAAGTTCGGTTGTTTCGCAAACTTGAGATCAATTGCACAACCAACCGAACTTAACAAACAAAAATTTCTTATGTTTTTAACCGTAGAGTTAGGTTACATGGCAGTTTTAAGAATTTTGCGAAATAACCGAACAAAGTTGATAGAGTTCGGTTATAAGAGAAATAAAAATAATGGGAAAAACAAGTAAGGTTCGATTTACATGGCAACTTTTTTCTTATGTTTTTAACCCTAGAGTACGGTTACATGGCAGTTTTATACATTTATGCGAAACAACCGAACTCTTCAGTTCGGTAACATAGTTATAAAGCATATAGAACCGAACTCATCTGAAGGTGTAGTTCGGTTGCTTTGTGAGGATGAACAAGTAACCGAACTCATCTGAATGTGTTGTTCGGTTGCCTTGTGAGATGAACAAGTAACCGAACTCAACACTGTAACCTCCATTAAACCTCTCCACAACTTCCATTTTCAACTCATTTTGATGATTACTTCTCATTTTTTCAACCAAAAACAAACGAAAAGTAATGGGTTTCTGAGAATATCTTTGCTAAAGATTTAAATTAAGCTATATATATATAGAGGTGGTGGTGGTTGTTGGTGGTGGTGGTAATCGGTGGTTGGTGGTGGTGATAATCAGAGGCGGTGGTGGTGGTAATCGGCGGTAGTGGTGGGAGGAGGTGGTGGTGGTAATCGGCGGCGGTGGGCGGTGGTGATGGTCGGAGGTGGTGGTGGTAGTAATTGGCGGTGATGGGCGGTGGTGGTGGGAGGAGGTGGTGGTTATATATAGAGTGAGAGAGAGGTGGTTATTAGGTTGGTTTTAAATTAAATTAGGTTAAGGGTAGGTTAGTAATTTCAACGCATTAGGACACCCCTTATAACTAGAGGGAAGGTGGCCTAATAAGATCATGGTACCCTCAAAAAAACCATGGTCCCAAAAAAATGGTTCGTACACAAGAGGGTACGGTACCTCCTAAATCCTAATTACTAAAACAAGGCCTAAAGAACTACCAAAAGAAAATAAAACAGTTTCTTCCAATCCTCCGGAAGTGTCACTCAATTCCACTGTCATAAGGTGCTTTGGTTTCATTTGGCAAGTAATTCTCACCTTCGTTTGCAATCTGATCAGGTCCACACTCTTTCCTTCGAGAACACTCGTAGATCAATTGACTCTTCGTTGTTTTTGCAGCACATTGATACACACCGGTGATGATTAGATTCCAACAGGCTTCTACTTGAGTTACCGTTCTAGTCATTGTATCCGGGTTCTCATGTTGTAAACATAAGTCTCCAAGCTGTTTCGTGCATCAATCGTCTTCTTGAACTTGGTATCTTCCACGGCAAAATCCTCTGCCTCTTAAAGTAACCACTAGCTCAAATGACCCTTTTCGTTTGTGACTTTCCACTTGCCTTATTTTCAGCAATGCATCCAAAATACCTTTGGTGGTGCCCTGTTCAGAAATCAAAAATATCTGGTTGTACTGCACTCTATGTATTATATTCTATGTAATTCACATGCCTCAACAAATAAGCTGTACATTTTGAAACTTTTATTACTATTATTTTTATTTTTTGAGATATGTAAAGAATTTGGTACTATAGTGACACCGGCTTTGTTACATTGTTTTGAAAGCACCTTTTGAAACTTGTCTTTGATAGGCCAGACATACAAAAATACACTTGCCTTGATCAAAGAAGTGGGAGGCACCCTATCACTGCTGCATAAGAACATTTCCAATTGCAAATTCATTGTAACGAGTACTAAGATCAAAATCTAACAGTAACAACAGGTACCCATAGATTCAGGGTTCAAGATCAAAAAAAACATACTACATAGAAACAAGAGAGTTTTAGATATTTGATCGAAAAAATTAATATTACAAATACAAACAGAATTGAATCACAAAACACAAACATTTGGAAATTGAAATACTTTAACGATTTTTGGTTTTAGTGTAACACTTAGAAAAGAAAAAATATTAAGAAAAAATTTATATATTTGATAGAGTGTTTGAATCTTTACATAGATTTGTAAACCACCGGGCTAATGTCGGATCTTTATATTAGATAAGGCTAGTTTCAAATCTCTTGATTATTGACCGCTTGAAGATATCACTGCGAGATCAGGCTTGCCATTTTCCGAAACAGATGTTCCCAATTACCATCTCTTGGTATGAATATCCCTTATTTTTTTGAGAGGAAAAATCATAGTGCATCTTGATTGTTGAGTGGATGTGAGGAAGATGGTCCCAATAATCCATTTGAGTTAGAGCAAATTAAAATGAAAGACCAAGAGGATTTTTTTTTGAGATCCAAAACCAGAGAGAGAGACAAAAGACGCCAAAGTTGCAGTAGTGTTAGTTCCGTGAGAATGAGATAGAGGGAGTGCAGCCACTAGAAGCAGGTTTATAAAGAAAGAAACCCTAAAGTGAGCCCCTTATCCTTTTCAAGGGTACTAAAAACTTAAAGGTAGCAAAACAAAGAATCAAAGTGACACACACACCATAAAAATCATGCAATTCTTTTGAATTTAGACCAATGTTATTCTTTTCGACAAGTATCAGGCATTCAAAGCCTCATTGTACTAATTACGTAGATAATTTAAAGAGCTTTCCAAATATATTAACTTTGCAAAAAATCCGATGTGTATTTTTAAAGATATCTAAGTTTTAATTTTTTTGATCTATTTTTAAAACAATGGCATTCCTGTAAATATACAAATATTAACTAAAAGCTTAGTTAATGGGGTATTATTGTCATGTGAAAAGGCTTCACCAAAAATACCTCTTTTCTTTATATTAGTATAAGATTATCCTATCAATCACCCGCAATATTGCATGATCAAAAAAAAAATTGGTAAGAAAAATTAATATTTTTGAGGATGTGATTGGTTTTAATTTATTTCCTAATATAGTTACCAATTACTTAATCTAATTTTGGAAAAATCGGAATATCAACACAAGTCAAATGACGAAAACTTTGGAAAGTAACGTGATTGATGTAATATACATATATTTCTTGATATTCTCAATCACTAAAAGAAAGTCAAAGAAGAACTTTAAGTTGGCAATACAAGTAGAAGTAGAATCCTTTCTTCCTCCAATCATCCTCTTGGTCTTGCGTTTTATCCTAATGAATCTGAAGATGTGTTTGAAGTTATTCCGGAAGTGCTTATATCAGTACTATTAGTTGTTCTACATACCTGTACACGTAAAACCAGTCAAATTCTGCAATTCATCTCTTTAAATGATCTCCTTGCTGTACACATATAAGCACTTCCAGAATATCATCAAGACTTCTTAATAACGTCTTGGCTTCCGTAAAGAAATTGTATCCCCGATGCGGTGCCCCATCCGCACATTCGGCTGCTATATCCTTGTGCAAGAAGGTGTTTTTTTTTTTCCTATTATTTAGCTCTCTGGTACAAAAATCTTTCATAGAAGTCTAAAAGAGCATAAATGGTAAAGTGATCGCCTGCGCCTAGGCGGCGGGCTTGGCGCCTCGCCTCGGCTAGCGCCTAACACAAGTGACCCCATGTAGGAGTAGTGATCACTGATCACTGACTCGAGGGTATACCAAGGGAAAGTTGCTCCACACGTATAGTTGTTCACGCTAACCCTAAAATAACTTTCAAAAAAAAAAAAAAACACTAACCCTAAAATAAAGCTTTAATACACAAGACTATCAAAGACCATTACGAGTGGCATTCTCGTACTTACATAAAGGGAAGCAAAAACTACGTATATGACACGTAAAGGAAAAAAGGTGTCTTCTTCTTTTCTTTTGACACAAATTTCTTCTTTTGCTTGAGCGTCCCGACATTCTAGACGAAGCCAAGAAACCTCCTCAAAAATCACTGTTCTAAATTTCCTATCACATAAAGAAAATATGAATATATGATGATCGGTTCTCCTCTATCTTTTTATTCTTCCTCTTCTTATATGCAACCCCAAAATACAGATTTCATAATTCTGATATCTATCTATATTCTCCACTCAATTCAATCTATAAATTTGGTTTCTCGTACTTATAAAGATGATAAGTTTTCGAACTTTCGATTAAACACGTAGTCTTACGTATCAACACAGGAACGTAATTACTTGTCAATCAAACATACATCCCCTGTCGCTACGGGTAGATTTCAAGTCAAACAAAATCGGATTCTTCTGGAGATCATCTTTCCAATGACATATCGCACTGACACGTTACTTTATAACCCTTTACATTCTACATGTCACTGCCAAACAAAATTTCAACTAGGTCGCAAGTGTCACAACCCTAAAACACCAACGCCTCTGCCAAATATTTTCTTGAGCTCCAAATGGACCATATCTATGAAACGTACAAACTAGAAAATCTGCCAAATATCACGCGTCATACCTCAAAAACACCCACGATTCTACCAAATTGGTTTTTCACTAATCTATAAATAACAAATCCACATAAATCCTGATCCAACAACAAAATTACCAGTCAAAATCATCAGGAAAAAAACTACAGAAAACCAGTTAAAATCATCGGAAGAAACTACAGAAAACCAGTTAAAACATCAGAAACTACAGAATACTGAAGAAAATCAATATAAAATTTCTTTTCAAGTCATGGTGAACAAGAACCGTGCTAATAATACTGGTGGTAGGAATGGGGGAAATTCAGGTAAAAATGGGGGCAGTGGTTATAAAAGAGTAAGCATGAAGAAATGGGGGAAATCGGTATCTAAGATCAGAGTACCAAAGAGCAAAGCCAAGATTTGGTTGGGTTCATATGAGACTGCCGTGTTTTGTCAGTCATCATGGTACTAGTGGTGGCGGTGAAGGTAGAGGTGATGACGTGTTTTGTAAGTCATCGGCCCCGAATGACCCATATTATTGTTGGACATACTGATGACACCTATGGATTTATTTATTTTTCTCTCTAGGTGATGCGGGTTTTAAGCTATTGCACGGTAGTTTGATCAATTTTAGCAGCAAAATGCATCAATTTTCAAAAGATGCATGTTTTCGGGGAACAAATATTTTTGCTTCCCTCGGATTAAGTAGTATGTTTTTTTTGTTCCTCCTTCCAATTGATGACAATTTGGGGAGGTTGTAATGTTCCATGGTACTAGTATATGATAAATAAGGTATCATCTGCTATTTGGCAAAACTGATAAGAGTTTAGTTTTAGGCTTATCTAAGCTATTGCAGAACTTTCCGTAAGTTTTAAGCATGCATTTCACCAACAGTTCTTGGTTCTTATATACGCACCAAAAGGGACGCACTGCTAACCTGTGAAAACGAATATCAAACTCTTAATGCTGCAGGGATAACCCTGCTTGATGTGCTTTTTCTGTTGCAAAAATGCTCGTGTTGCAGACTCTTCCACTCCGGCTGCCACCTCATATTTCGAACATCTGCCGTTTTAGACCCCCCATCTTGACATTTTGCATTCCTTCACTAAACATAGTCTCACTTGACCATGGGTGGCCTTAAAAAGCTACGACGGCCCTGGTAAAGACTGATATTTTACCCTTCTCTCTTAATTATTTCACCTATATTTGGTAAGTGGGGCAGTAGAATTCATTTGACTAGCTTCACTCCTGCATTTCAAACAGATTTATCCCTGTCTATGGAAAGAGGGTGCACTTAAACTTCACCTATTCTGTGCACAATTGGGATATTGTATTTTGTTAAATTCTGTTTTTAATTTTATTTCTTGTCTACCTTTGGTAGACATTGTAAATTCTACCTTCATCTAATAAAACTCTCTTCTCAACAAATTTTTTTTTTATCCCTCTCTTAATTTTACAATCTCTTGATGTTGTTTGCTATGGATTGCTGATGTTTTTTGTTTGGATCAGCAGCAGGGGGGCACAGAACTCAAATGATTGGTTGTTATAAATTGGAAACTGGATCTCTATGGGATTGTGGTGGAAACTAATTTCAGCTCCCTGCAGATTGCATTTCTCAAAAAGTTCTCCGGCTGCATTTCACAAACACCACATTACCTGACTCTTGATATTTATATCAACACATACTAACAAACAATTACTGACAATTATAAGATATGCTGGTTCATGCGTAATGTAGCTCGAGTTCCCTGGGACGACGATTCGGTACATCGAGGAGCCGAAACAGTAAACAAATGCTTACAGCTACTGAATATAAGAAAACCTGCGAAACATAACTTTCTATAGATGAAGAAATGTAGAAACCAGAGAACTATAAGTGTATACTATACTATAGATATAAGAAAACTACTGTGTTATAAGTATTACTACTGTGTTTTGCCACAGTTATTTAACTTTCGGTAAGTTTTAAGCATGCATTTTGCCAACAGTTCTTGGTGCCTATATACGCACTGAAAGGGACGCACTGCTAACCACTCCAGACACTTTGCACTTTTTAGGTCCGGATATCAAACTCTTAATGCTGCAGGGAAACCACAGTTACTGAATATAAGAAAACCTGCAAAACATAACTTTCTATAGATGAAGAAATGTAGAAACCAGAGAACTACAAGTGTATACTATAGATATACTGTGTTATAAGTATTACTACTGTGTTTTGCCACAGTTATTTAATTACATATTTAGAACCTAAAATCTGAGTAGAAAAACTTATCAAAAATGTTTGGCCTTTGGTCGCCTAGACGAATCCAAATTAGAGCTTTTAATATGTAAATTTATCTCCTTCTAAACTAAAATTTTCTTTTAGCTAAAGAATATTTTGTGGATTGCTTCCGTGAATCGTCTTTTGGGTCATATGGTGACCGCATAATACAGTGAAGTTTGATCACAATTCTTTAGCAAAGTTAACTATAGAGTCAAGGAAGCTAGCCAAACTAATCCTGATTCAAAGCCAACTTTGTCACAGGGCCTTTTGCAAGGTCAAAAAAAAAAAAAAAAAAAAAAAAAAAAATCCACTCCAACTGAATCAAATTCAAGAGGGATATGGCCATACAATAAGTTTGTAAAACATTCATCTGTACTGAATGTACTGACACAAGTTCGTCTGTACTAGTCAAACATTCATCCCCTTTCACTACACGTAGATTTCAAACAGATTTATCTCTCTCTTAATTTGACAATATCTTGATGTTGTTTGCTTTAGATTGCTGATGTTTTTTGTTTGGATCGGCAGCAGAGGGGCACAGAACTCAAATGGGTGGTTGTTATGAATTGGAAACTGGATTTGTTTGGATTGCGGTGAAAACTGGATTTGTATGGGATTCTTCAGGAGACTTATCTTTACAATGACATCTAGCATTGTAACCCTGTACACACTACACCTAAGTTGTCAAACTAAATTTAACCTAGCTATAACGTGTTGAACTACCAAAGCCCACGGCTCTACCAAAGATACTTGTCCGCAACAAATGGATCAAATCTAAACTAGAAAATCTGCCAAATATGTTATAAGCACGTTGCATATCTTTGAAACACCCACGATTCAACTAATTTTTTTTTACTAATCTATAAATAAGTAAAATCACATAAATTCTTATCCAACAACGAAATTACCGGATAAAAAACTCGAGAAAAACTCCAGAATGAAGAAAATCTATAAAAAAATTTCTTTCCAAGTCATGGTGAAAAAGAGCAGTGCATCCAAAGCCTCATTGTCACAAATCTTAGAATCATTAAAACAAATGATAAATTCTTTTTGCTAACTCGTACTTAACGCTACGATAATTGGTCAGCTAGTTTTATAAAATCAACCATAACTAAAACAAGAGAAATCCAAAGGAAAATCAAAAGCAATAAAATAAAAAGTGTCATGAATATATCGTAAAATCGAATGACAATATGTATTAGAAACAATTTTTGGGAGTGAAATTAAGTAAGACTTTAGTGGTTGCTTTGAGTAAGTAAAAGTACATATTAGATAATTCGATTCCATTGCAGAGAGTAATGGCGTCGCAATGGAATCTGATGGCAGTTGGTGACTTGGTGTTGTAGTTGTTCCATGTACATAAATTGAATCTAATCGTAGTTGGTGTTGAGAGGTTCATATATATTTTTTGAATCTAATGGTAATTGGCATTGCCAATGGTTTATCTTTTTTGTTTGAAAATGCGTTGCTAAATAACATACAACAAAATTTTGAGATTCTTTTTTTACGCATGTAAATCGTTTTATCACTTTGGAAAATCAATTAATCCCAATCAAAGCTATGTGATCTATGCTTCATTATCAAATGCCTGGGACTTAATTAACAAGAAAACGTCTCTTTATTTCACAAATTTACAACACCTCTAAATCTTTGTCTCCAAATTATATTATTCTCACACTGTTCTCCTAAAAAAAAATGAAAAAAGAAAAATCTCACACGCCTTATTCACACCGACAGTAAATTTTATGTCCGAAAAGAGAGTAATCAATCTGATGATACGTTGGTATGAGAGTGATGCTGAAAAGTTTGAGAGATGAAGAGGAGTGAGGTTAGTCTGGTCTCTCGAAAACAGACTTTTCTCAAATGCTTGTTGGAATGCTCTTGAAGCACTTAATTGATGTTGCTAAAAAACTTACACTTAATTCACTTTATAAACCTTAATTCTAGGGAACATTATTTAAATACCCCTAGAATATAAGGCCTTCACAAATACCCCTGTCCATTTTATTAATAACCCTAAGTGGTATTTTTTAAGTGGATAATGAAAATGAACTAGTACTTTTTTGGATAATGAAAATGAACTAGTATGTTCTTGACGCGTGAAAACGTCAACCCAACCTCCTACGGAGGTTGAATTGACTTAATATAATTTTAGATGTGCCAAAAACTATACCCTAAAAACTTAAAATATACCCTTTAGGGGTATTTGTGAAATCCTTAAGGGTATTTGTGAAGACCCTTGAAAAGGAGGGGTATTTTTTCAATTTCCACTTAATTCTACGATTTTACATTTTTAGTAATCAAAACTTTGATGCTAAGTTTGAGTTTTGTCTTATTTTTTATGAGACTATGACATTGGAATTAGACTCTATTTGAAGAACTTCTAAAAAGAAGGGCTCAGTGAAGCATGCCGGTCCCTATAAATATAATGCCACACATTCAACGTTTTTAAAATAGGAATCTCTTCTTTCCTTGTGTACATTTACTATTACTTGCCGAAAGAGTAGTAAACGGAACAGCCTAAATGGGATTTTGATTTTGTGCCCCACAACAATGCCAATTTTCTTATTTTGTAGTACTAAAACGATAGTTTGCTGCCGAAAGTAGAAAATGAAGCTGATGTTATCATAGTTTTTTGAGAGGTAACATCATTGTGAGCGGCTTGTTGTTTTTGTTGATCTCGCCATGTATTTGATGTTTTTGTTTCCGTTGATGATGGATCATGATTAGAAATATCTATAACGAGATGTTTTTTAACGGCTCCACCGTAGCTCAGCCGTATCCATGACACTTAAAACACTTGTAATGTTTTTATTGTAAATGCGCCAACTCTTGATTAGAAAGAAAGCATCAAGGATCGATTCCTTACCTTCTACCATGACACTGAGAACTCATTCAGCATCATTTATGTAATCCATGCTTCATTCGCATAATTTTGTTTGTTTTACTAAACTATCAAATGTCAGGGACTGAACAAACCAGAAAGCGTCTCTTTATTTTAAAAATTGTTTAGTCACAGCTTGCAAAGTACAAAGTTCGTATGGCACTATGAAATTGTTGACAACAGTCTAGTAAAAACACAACTTATTTGCACCCGCTACACCACTGGCTTAGTTCAGGGTAGAAATCTGATGTGAACGAGGTGTGAGTAAAATCTGTGGGATGATGCCGTGCCTTGTCTCGTGGGCCATTTAATGTTCTCATTAGGCTTTAGGGTATCAACAAGATTTCCTTGCCAGTATATATATAAACACCGCACCAAACACTCGAACCAGTTAAGGCGGCGCATTCCCACAATCGACCCAGAATTTCTCCATTCACCATCTTCTACATTATCAACACAAGCACCACTACTGTTATCTACTACAGTACAACCACCATCACCAGGGATGAGCTGATTCGGAAATGCGGTTTTCTTCATCCAGGAGTTAAAGAGAGATTATTAAATAACTACTGGTCTTTCTTCCCGGATCTGGCGTCATACCTTTTTTATTGAAAATGGAATAGGAGTAGAAACTGGTAATGGTACTGCACAACATGTATGGCTCAAGTGAAGCATGCCCATCCCTACAAATATAATGCCACATTCAACGTTTTTATACATTTTCTTACTTGACGAAAGAGTAGAATTCAGAACAGCTTAACTGGGATTTTGATTTTATGCCCCATAAAAAGGTGGATTTTCTTATTTTTTAGTACTAAAACGATAGTTTGCTGCCAAAAGTGCTACTTTAGAAAAATGTGATGATTACTCATAAGCCTAATCTTTAACATACAAACTGAAAGGATTTATGATTAAGATGAGTCAATTAAAACAAAACAGGAAAATTATAATACTTCCAAATCTAAGAATAATATAAGTTCATGTCAAATTGATATTGTTGATTAGAAACAGAGAGATCTTACATATTTTGTTGTAATAATTAATAACAATCCAAAATGGAGAATTTTACAATTTAATGATATAAATTAAACCTAAATCTAATCCTAGTTCTTAGTGTGTCTCTGTTAAGAACATCTTATACGGAGAGAAGGTGTATCCGATGCATGAAATACTTCCGCACACAACTCCGATTTTTGATGGAAGAGAAATAATTGAGAGGAGAAATCATAATGCTGGGGGTGGTTAATTTGGTTGTGTAAGTGAGGATCATCATCTTCCCAGTAATCCATTTCGTGAAAAAAATGAAAGAGTTTTTAGAGGATTTGAGAGATCTAGAACCAAACAAGACGAGGACGGCGGAGTTGAGTAATGAGCATTTCTCTTTGTAGCTCAGTGTATTTATAAGTACATCGTTAAACCCTAAAATGTGTGCCCTTATCATGAGTAAGTGGGCCTAAAGGCTGAAGTCCTAAACCCTAATGAGTGCGCCATTTAGGGCTTTACCTCAATGCAGCAGAAGAGACCCCTAAAGTGACTCAGCCTATCTGATTCAATAATCATAATTTGACATTGGATATGGGGAGGCTGACCTTCTACTTTGACATTTTCCAGGTATCTACATTAAGTCCCCTGGCTGTTTGGGCAAGGCGTTAGTCTTCTCAACAGTCTATTGCTTCTCTCAGGTGGCCTGCCCTTGAAACTTGCCTCTTGGTCTTACAAGTCTCCCAGCTGGGCGTGTCCTCAGCTCATCGCCTAGGCAGGATGTTTCCTTTCTCGGGTTCGCTCGTCTTCAAACACGTGTACTCTCTTTGTAGATTCCCTTGTCTTGACTTCCTCTTTTTAAGTCCCCTTGTCTGATGTATCTTCGAATCGCTCTTTTCTTGGCATGTCTTGTATCTTCCACGGCAAAATCCTCTGCTAGGTTAATCTCCTCGTGGCTCAAATGACCCTTGTCGTTTGTGATATATGAAGATCTTTTGTGACTTTCCTCTTACCTTATTTTGAAACTTTTAATAACTTTCTGATATATAGGCGACTTCATTTTGAAACTTTTATTACTATTATTTTTATCTTGAAACTTTTATTACTAGTTGTGCAAACTTATTGGTAGTTTCATATTGGTGGTTGTATCTTGTTTAGACCAGGTATTATTGCTGGACCCATTAGCCATTGGTTCACGAACATGTTTGCATTTTGTTGTAAGCTTATTGAATAATGAACTGCGGGATTGTATTGGACTTGCAAATGGACAGAGCGAGGAACTCCAACAGAATTTTGTATGATGCTAAATGTTCCAATTTTTCATAAATCATTGTTGGAGCTTAAAGAAACTATTTTAGTGAGAGAACAAGCAAATAGATGCAACTAATTTTTTTTTATGATTATTGATCATTAGCCTGCTTTTTCACATACAAACGGAAAGGCTCTTTTGATTAAGATGGGTTAATTAAAACAAGATACAATTAAATCTCATTTGCAAAGATTGAACGAAAAAACAATACCACTCGGAGTATTATTGCTCATTTCCTTTACGAACTAACATCAATGTAAATGATCTTGCTTAGTAAATTCATCCTATTATTACTTCAGGCTTCAGCATTTGTTTTCCTGCTGCAATATGCTTTGAAACAATCCATGGAGTTGAATTTTTTTCTTTTGATCGGTAACGGGTAATCCATGAGTTGAATTGAATTGAATACGTTCAATTATTGTTGTAATAGAGCCATTGCCCATTGGTTGGCAAAACAGAAAATGTGCTATATAGCCAAAAAGGTAAGTTTCCTGGGTCAAATGGACGGGTAAGCTTTCCGTCTGGGTCAAATGGCCAAAAGAATCTTTTAGTTGAAATGGACACAACTACCCTGCCACGTCCACCAAAACCTTAACACGTTCCCCTTCTCTCTTCAACAAAACCACCAACGCCTTCATCTTCATCTTCTCTCAAACCAGATGAGAACCAAATTCCTCCACCGTCTACCATCCCACCGGAACCACCATCAACAACATAATCGTCTTCCACCTATGTTATCAACCCCCATTAATCCCATCTCCAGTACCAGAAACACCAATACCACCATCGACAGACATCAAGTTTCTCCACCAAACATCGACACCACCACCACCATCTCTACTACCAGAAAACACCAACGTCGCCGACAACATCGTGTTTATCCAACACCGTCACCGACCCCGCCACCACCACCACCGTCCATAAAGAAATTTCTGATGCCTTAAATCAAATTTCTCAAATTCACAATTTGAGAATTGAAATATCCAAAAAAGGGTTTTGTGTTAATTGAAATATGTGCTCAGATTAGTAAGCTTCAGACCCTAATTATCTTTGATTACATTGAAAATAGTTTAATTCATCGTGTTTATATGTTTATCTTGATTGGTATTGGAAATGGGTTCATCATGTACTAAGTTGGGGTGGATACGATTTCGTCTAGCTTTAAACTGGGATGAACTTGGTTTCACCCTATTTTAATTGATTGAATTTGGTTAGATGAAAGTGGTTAGATCTGGATTTAAGCTCTGTAAAATCTAGTTTGAAGTTGATTGAATTTGGTTTGGATGAAATGGGTTTCATCTAGGTTTAACTTTTGTAAAATCTAGTGTGAAATTGATTGAATTTGGTTTGGATGAAACAGGTTTCATCCTATTTTGGGTTGAACTGAAATTGTGTTGAAATTGTTTTGGTTTGGATGAAACTGGTTTCATGTATTTTTAAACTAAGATGAATATGATGGTTAATCTATGGTGTACATGGTTCATCCATGTTTTATACTAGGATGGAAGCAGTTTCATTCGGGTTGAATTTACGATTAATATGTGTTAATGCCATATTATATATGAGTCACGTCTTTGTTTCTTCCGACCATGTTAATATGTGTTAATGCCATTATTGTTGAATCATAAAAGATGAGATATAGAAACTGGGTTTCATCTAGCTCTAATATATACGTTGTATCTAGTTTTCATTTGATACCTACAGAAACTGGTTTTCATCCATCTTTAAAATATATGATGAAGCTGATTTTCATCCAACTTTAAAATAGGATTTAACTGGTTTTGATTTAAATTTTTGCAGGAAGCAATATCAAGAAGGGTGTTGGTGCTGAAAGAAGTACCAAGAATAGCCATGATGTGAACATGGGGTGGTGAATCAAGCAAAAGGAATATAGATGATGTGAATGTGGATGGCGAAGTGGATGATGTGAATGTGGATGGCAAACATATCTCACATATGAAATCCTCAATGATGAGAATAGTTTCTGGAAAGTTTGATGTATTTAGGTTGTTTAGAAAAATAGGTCGTTAGAATTTTTTTAATAATGTAGTTCATCTAGAAATACTTTTCTTTTGTTGAACTCTGTCTTCACATACATTTATGATCCGGGATTCGTCTATATCTTAATTGCAGGTTAATTAAATATTATTTTTTTACTGAAAATTGCCTATACTTCAATTTTATCAGTATAGGTTATCTGCACTCTGCATACGCGTTTGAATATGTTAGCCAGAAATGATTAAATTTGCAGGTTGAAAATATTTTTTTTTGTCAGAATGTAACCAAGCATGGATGAAACCCAGTTACATCCTAGCCTGTACAGAACTGCAATTTTTTGTCAGAATGTAACCAGGCTTGGATGAAACCCGGTTACATCCTAGCCTGTACAAAACTACAATTTTTTGTCAGAATGTAACCAGGCTTGGATGAAACCCGGTTACATCCTAGCATGTACAAAAACGGTTTTCAGAGTGTACAATTAAACTAAATCAACACATTCAATTTTTACAGTGAACACTGAAGGGAATGTACAATTAACCCAGTTACATCCTGGCCATAAATATCATTTTTTTAGTAATTCACTGGCATATTTTAGTAGTTAGACCTAGAGGTGTAAACGTCTGGCCAGCGACACTGACCACCACAGTCGCGTGCTTCACGTGCCATGTGCCGTCTGTGTCTTTGTGCCAACGATTTAAGCGTCTTTGTGCCGTCTTTGTGCTTTACTAGTCAAAAGCTAGGCACAGCCACATGACCACGAACACAAACACACGAATAAACGTGCCGTGCTGTGCCGTGCTGGCACACGTGTTATAAAAACTTTGAAATCACTTAATGTATACATTAAGTCGGCCATTATCACAAGAATTTAATTAGACAACATATCATTTGAAATTATTTCAAGTAAAATTAACAAGTTTATTCAATAAAAAAAATAACCCATCAAATATAAAATTGGATTATTGTCATGTAAATTAATGTTCTAGTTAAATATAGGTGACGACATTATAACAATGATATTGAAATATATTTTCCAAATATTAAGGTATTATATGTGTTGTTATAAATAAGCCAACATAAAATGTTAAAAACCAGCTAGAATAGTAACTCTTTTGTGAAATATACAAAAAATGTGATGTATTATGCCTTGTTATATGGTGTATTTGTACATGTTATGGCGTGCTCTGTTAACGTGTTGTGCTGGGCTGGGCCACGTGCTTATCCGTGCCGCGTCTTTGTCTTTGTGCTTTGTGCCAATTAGTGAAACCAAAGACGTCCCATTTAACAAGCGTCTTTGTGCCGTCTTGAGGCTAAGTCACGTCTTTGGGCTGGGCTGGGCTCAAATTTTTAGCGTCTTTGTCTTTGAAATTTGTGCTCGTGCTGGCACAGCCCAATTTACACCTCTAGTTAGACCAACAAACCCTGAATTACATACCATGGATACAATAATATGCTAAAGTTCCAAAACCTAACATATAAAAGATAAAATGTGCCGGAAAGTATAAAACCCAATAGCCGTACATAAAATCATGCTGAATCTAATAAGGATGAATTTGGATGCCAACGAAACAACAAACCTAAGCCAGGATCAATTTGGGGAATAAAATCCGAATTCTTACCAAACAGGAAACATTATAATATTTCCAAATCTAAGAATAAGATATTCACGTCAAATTGATATTATTGATTAGAAACAGAGAGATCTTACATTATTTGTCATAATAATTAACAATCCAAAATATAAATTAAACCTTAAATCAATCATAGTTCTTGGTGTGTCTCTCTGAACATCATCAGATGGTGTAGCCGGAGAACGAAAAGCTACTTATGCATCTGCGCATCTACTCCGACAGACAGCAGAAGAGAAATAATTGAGAGGACAAATCATAATGCTGTGGTGCTTAATTTGATTGTGTAAGTGAGGATCATCATCATCCCAGCAATCCATTTGGTGAAAAAAATGATAGAGTTTCCGGAGGATTTGAGAGATCTAAAACCAAACAAGACGAGGATGGCGGAGTTGAATAATGGACATTTCTCTTCGTAGCTCGGTGTATTTATACGGACATCATTAAACCCTAAAATGTGTGCCCTTATCGGAACTGAATTCCTAAACCCTAATGAGTGCCCTTTAGGGCTTTACCTCAATGCAGCAAAAGAGACCCATAAAATTAGCCCACTGTAAATGATTCTAAAGTGACTCAACCTATCTGAATTACACGCAGTGAAATCTAATGGCAATTGGATGTTGCCGGTGTTCCATCTTGTCTCCGGCATGGCACGAGTCAGCCCAAGGGTATCGTGGTTAAAGCTTTAGAGTTTTTCAATTAGAAGAAAGCATCAAGGATCGAGTCCTTACCTTTTATCGAAATGTCAAGACTCAAAACTCGACCAACAAAAAATGTTTCTTTATTTTACGTCTTACAAAATTCATATGGCACTATGAAATGGTTGACACACTGTAGCATCTCCAAATCAAATTATCCTCCCACCTTATTTGCACCATTTGGGTTTTGTTCACGTCAGAAATCTGATGTGAACGAGGTGTAAGCAAAATTTGTGGGCTGATGCCGTGCCTCATCTCGTGTGCCATTTAGGCCGTGCCTTGCCTCCCGGACCATTTAGGTTTCTTAGCAGGCATTAGGGTTTTGGATGAGAGCTCAGTCATACCCGTACCCGAATAACCCTCCAGAGACCATAGCATAAGCCTTGTCAACCCAAAACCTAATTTCAACAAAACCCTAGATAGACCAAGTTTTAGAACGATGCCCATAATTTTGCCGCCGCCATGACCACCACCACTGACGATCAATTGATTCAATCGTAACACCATTACGATCATCTACCCCAACAATTTCATCCAACACAACTATCGTCAACCATATTGAAACCTTTTCTTCGAACCCAGAAAAAAAAGAAAAGTTTTCTACAATGTTTTGACAGGTAATCGGAAGATGAACAGAGCATAGAAATCTAATCACTGCGGTCGGATTAGATTCCTGTTTGTTGTTCGACCAGGTATTATTGCTCTAGTGGAGCGGCATTAGCGATTCGTTCCAAAAGACAGGCTCAACATTTAGCATTCATAATGAACTGGAGGATTGCATTGGACTTGCAAATGGACAGAGTGTTGTGAACTCAACAAACAGCTAAATGTTCCAATTTTCATAAATAAACTGTTTTTCACCCATTGTTAGTGCTAAAAATAAACTATTTTAGAGACCAGTGAACAAGCACATAGCTGCAAACAACAATTAAATTTAGTCTTAAATTATGATAACTACCCTTTCAATGATGATAATTACCCTGCTTTTCACATACAAACCGAAAGGATATTTAGTTCAGAGTAGTAGTACAAGACCATCTAAGATGGGTCAAACAATACAAAAATTAAATCTCACTTGGAAAGTTGAATGAAAAAATAAAACCCAGATCTGTTGAACATTTGAGTATTAGTGAACATGAAACTTCTAGATACCGATGGAACAATCAAGAAATAAGAAACTTCTGAAGATCAATAACCAAATTCTTCCACTAGGTATGCTGGATATAGAAAAAGAATACATGGAATGCAATAGCTGCAATAAACTTCGCTCCAGTTTAATGATCGAGTTTGATTTCAACAATTTCGTTCATCAAACATTTTTGAAGCAAACAAGTCATGATTTCCCTCAGAGGTAAGAATCGAAATCATTGTTGAGTTTCTTTTTGTGCTGCCTTTGGATACATGATAAATTTTCATCCTAGTTGATACAACTTTGTGAAGTCTCTAGGATTAGGTTGATGCTTACGAAGTGGAAGTTTAAAGCCCTTCCGCCACCAATTTTTATTGTAAGTAAGAGGAGAATTAAGTTTGAGTTTTGAGGGTGTGCTCTGATTATTTTCAATAGTCAAATAGAAGTACCCTTATTAGTCTAAAAACTGAATTATGTGCAGTTTGAGGTAATATAAATAGCAGTACAACTCTAACTACGATCTTTTCAGTTTCATTATACTGCAAGTATTGATTAACATCTCTTGTTTTCTTACATATTGTGTTTTTTTCTCATTGATAGGCCATGCCAACAGATTTGAATTGCAAGGCTTACTCAACAAAAAAAATATGAGCTTCTCTCAGTACATGGATTTATGAGTTTAATGTCATTAATATTATGTCCCTTCAGATCGGCTCCAGATTAACAACCACCCCAGAATGGAGTGCAAATCAATACCAATAATTAAGAAAATAAAAACATAACCAAACATCACTGGCATATTTTAGTAGATCAGACCAACAAAACATCTCTAACACACTCCCACACAGCAATGGAAGAATGCATCGTTCCTTTAAACCCATCAATTAACATTATCCTGCCCAATTTAGTTGCCTAATACCAAGTACCAAACTTGGCCCAATAACCTATTCGAGGACATTGGGGATAGGGGCACACATTAGCGTTTAGGATGTGTTTATAAACTAAAGTTTCTCTCTTTATGTATTCTACTCTCACTGAACCAAAACTAAAACGCCGCCATCGTCTCTCTCTCTAATCTGAATCTTGCATCATTGTAACTCAAAATCTCTTTTCATTTTGATTCTCTCTTTTTGACGAAATGGATGATGATTGGGGTGATCCTGACATGATCGATATAAACAATCAAGGTTCAACCTGCACTATGATTTCTCCTCTCAAAAATAAGGTTTTGAATGCACCCTCATGCTAAGCAAGGTGGAGTGGTGGACATGAAATTCCACGTTCTGCAGCAGTTTAAATTTTTGATCTCCATGCACCAGGTTCAATTCAGATCTCCGTGTAGGTTAATCAGCTAGGGAGCTATAGATGCAATATTGAGACCTCTCGACTTCTTGTTCACCACATATGATGCTGGAGACTGGCGAATGTAGAGCACGACTAGTTATATTTGCTAAGTTTTCCCGTCTGATCTCGTGGAATTAGTCGGCGCCTGGAAATAGTCAGTCACTTTTATTGAATTTAGTTTCGATTGGGAATGATATCTCAATTTTTTAGCACGACAAGTTATACTGAACTGCTCAGTTTCGATCTCAGTTTTCGAGTTTTATATTTCGATCTCAATTTTTAGTATGTATTGATATTGGTATTGATTTGCACTCCATTCTGGGGTGGTTGTTAACCTGGAGCTGATCTGGGTGGTTGTTAATATTGCCTTCTCTTTTAAGGATAACATTAATACTTTTTCCGTCTTTTATAGTGTCCATAGATACGTTACAACGGTCTATTCACCTAGATTCAAAATGGATTAAGAGTTAAATCTTGATATAATATAGGTTCACGGAACAATTTCAAGAAGATACAAATAGTTATCATGATATAATTGAACAAAAAAAAGTGCTTCAGAAATCCGCTGCACCCAAAAATCCAAAATACTACAAAACTTGGATGCAATAGTAAACGTTTAGGTTGCCACAATTCAGACTGTTCCCTACCTAGAGTTGTAAATTAAGTATCCATTACTAGGCAACCACATCGTAAACGTTTGCATTTACACGAAATATCAACTTTTCAGTAATCCTTAATTCAACTCAATTCAAGACTTCAGTCACATTCTTTCACACTTGAATGAAGAGTTAATCACACACTAACGACCACCTAAAGGACATGTTTTCACGTTTTGTATCTAAACCTAGATTTTAAAGGGAAAAAAAAAATTGAAACCATGACTTTGGTATCACAGGGCATTGGCATAGTATTAGTACTGAACAAGTGCACAACACTAACATGGCTAATTCGTTCCAAAAAGAGATATTTGAATACTTCCAAATGCTTTAGATTACAAGAGCCGATGTCTTATACTTCGGCAGTTAAGTTACCATTTTCTTCTTCAACTAGTACTTGTAGAAATCCAAATTACTGTCTTTTCATGCCCTTTGCTTCTACACCATTAGTGTTTTCAAAGTATTTTAACCATGACTTTGGTATCACTACCCATAGTCAGATCTCTTCTATGCTTAACTGAGATTATATATGTCTTTCAAACTTTACTCTCTTGACTGTTGAAAATAACCAACTGTTTTATCAAACTTGATTTTCCTCTTTACTTGATTTTCCATAAACGTAACCACCCTACATCATTCATCACACCCACCATACCCCAGTAATATCTCTCTTTCAGCAACCCCAATTGTCCATCTCAATCTTCACCCAAACAATCCCAAATTTCTCAAACACATTCAAATTCTGTATGGGTAATCAATGAGGTTAACCGTCATTCGACTTGGGCATCAAGTTAGGTATTAGTTTCTCTACTATGCCTAACCATTCTAGAAAATACCTTATCTCTAGAATATCAAACACAGGACCTATTATAAAACCAAGTACCTATTCTTCCACCTGAAAATCATCCCTGAAGAAGATTTTGCAAGTACAATCTTTGGTGGTTTTAGATAATATTCATGATATCTCAGACCCATGAACCCAAGCAACAACATCCTTCATTAATGAATGGTGATGGCCTGGAAAACTCTTTCTGGTAAATATAGATTCCCGATCAAGATGATTCATCAACTGCAAGCACTCCAACATACCTACGGGTTTGAACCTTCACGGGGAAGAAGTTCAAGATGATACTTGTTCTACGAATCGCGTTCTTGACCTTTAGTTCCAAAGAGACTCATCAATGAGTACAAGAGGGCTCGGTATTTCAATACAAATTATTGGGACTCCAACAACCACAACTAAAAGAAATTCCAAAGGTAGGGTCAGTAAAGCTTCCAAATGAATCTTACAATTCTAACTTGGAATGTTAGAGGCCTTAACTCTAACATCAGAAGAAGCTGTCGTTAAGAAGATGATACACTTGATTAAAGCCCCAATCATCATTCTACAAGAAACAAAAATGATGCATTGTACAGCCTTTGACATCAAGCGATTTGTGGGTTTACAAATATAGGTTGGACTTTCCAACAATCGGTGGGTAGTTCGGAGGTATGATCACTATACGGAATAAAGATGTTGTACATGTTACGAGATTCTACGGGTGGGAGAATATACACTCTTTATTTCTACATCAACAAACAAGATAACTTCGCTTGGGTTCTCACTAATGTATATGGACCAAATAAACCAGCTGACAGAGCTGAGTTTTGGGAAGAATTAGACAACGTTTGTAGATATTGGAACCTGCCTTGGTGTCTTGGAGGTGACTTCAGCACCATAGTGAAGTGTGATAAGAAGAAAGGGTGCAGACAAAATCACTACAAGCATGAAACACTTTTCTGAGTTCATAATGCAGCACGATCTAATCAATCTTCCCTTGAAAGGTGATAGATATACTTGGTCAAATGGACAATCAAACCCTGTGATGTCCAGAATTGACAGATTCCTAATCTCCCCCTCTTTTGAAGCTCACTATCCTCTTGTTTCCCAGCTTGCAAAATCTCGACCCACCTCAGACCATATCCCCTTACTTCTAGACATATCTGACCCATCTTGGGGTCCTAGCCCCTTTAGGTTTGAAATTATGTGGTTCATGGAGAATGGATTCCTTCAATTATTGGAGGATTGGTGGCAGTCTTTTTGTTTTGCAGGTACACCGAGTTGTATACTTTGGCTCAAGTTGAAAGCACTTAAAGAAAAACTCAAGATTTGGAATAAAGAGGTATTTGGACACACTAATACAAAACTAAATATGTTTCTGTCAGAAATTCAGGCTATAGATGACTTTGCTGAGGATAATATCCTTACTGAAGATATGTTGAAGGAGAAAATAAAGTACAAGACTGAGTTTGAGAAAGTTTCACAGCAAGAAGAGGTGTTATGGAGAATCAAGTCTAACACTCAATGGTTGCGGGGAGGGAGATCGGAATACTTCTTTCTTTATAAATCATGCTTCTGCCAGGAGGAGATATAATAGGATTAAGCAGCTATACATTGATGGTGAACTTGTGTCAGATCGAAAAGAGCTTCAAGAACATATTGTCAGCTACTACAAGAACTTGTTTACAGAAGAAGAATTAATCAGGCCACAACTTGAGGACATTGAGTTTGATAAAATTAGCAGGGTAGAGTCAGACATCCTTGATGAAGATTTTAAAGAGGATGAAGTCTTCAATGCAATCAAAGATCTTGGCCATGATAAAGCACCCGGACCTCGATGGTTTTCCTATTATGTTCTTTCTTAAGTCTTTGGGACTTCATCAAAAAAGACATCATGATATTGTTGCGAGTTACGTACTAGGTAATATTGATATTAGACATAACTCAACTTTTATTACTCTAGTTCCTAAGAAAGATCATATTGAGACCATAAAAGATTGCAGACCTATTTGCCTTTTAACAAGTGTTTATAAGATCATTGCTAAGGTACTAGCTTCTAGACTTAAATTAGTGATGGATAAGCTTATTTCACCTGTTCAATGTGCACATATTAAAGGTAGGTAAATTGTAGTTGGGATTCTCATTGCTAATGAGCAGGTTGATTCAAGATTAAGATCAGAAAAGGCTGGAATTGTGTGTAAGATTGACCTTGAAAAAGCTTTTGATAGAATCAATTGGAGTTATCTTGAGTTTGTGCTAAGCAAGATGGGTTTTAGTAGAAGATGGTGTAGGTGGCTCAGGTTTTGTTATTCAACCTCCTCTTTCTCTGTTCTCATTAATGGCTCTGCATTTGGATACTTTAGGAGTTCGAGGGGTGTTAGGTAGGGATGTCCTATTTCACCTCTACTCTTCAACATTGCTATGGAAGGTTTTTCAAGATACTTGGATAGAGCTGCTCATCTCAACCTCTTTAATGGTTTCTCTGTTTCTCCATCAAGTATCAAGGTAACTCATTTACACTACGCAGCTGATACTATATTCTTCATTGATAATAAGAAGGAGGAATTACATAATCTCTTTTCTGCTCTTTATTGTTTTGAGTTCATCGCTGGTCTAAAGGTGACTACTTCTAAGACCAGACTTATAGCCATCGGAAATGTACCAGATTTACCTACTTGGGCAGCAGAGTTGGGTTTTGCAACAGATATCTTGCCTTTCTTATACTTGGGTATGCCTTTAGGTGCTAAATGTACGTCTAAATACATTTGGGACCCTATAATTGAGAAATTTGAAGCTAGACTTTCTACATGGAGAAGATGCAATCTTTCTAAAGGAGGTAAACTGGCACTTCTTAAGTGTATTCTCTCTTCCTTGCCCATGTATTACTTCTCTTTGTTTAAGGCTCCTGCTCCAGTAATCAAAATCTTGGAGAAAAAGATGAGAAATTTTTTGTGGGAATATAACTCCGGCTCTAAAACTTCTCATCTTATAAATTGTTAAATAGTTTGTGCGCCTTTACGTAAAGGTGGCTTGGGAGTCTGCAATCTCAAACTAATGAATATAGCTATGCTGGCTAAATGGTGTTGGAGATTCGGTATTGATAGGAACAAGCTTTAGTACAAAATCATAACGGACAAACATGGGGGCAATTATTCTTGTTGGGTACCGGGTAAAGTCAGTTCCACTTATGGCATCTCTTGCTGGAGAGTCATTCTTTGAACGAGTCAAGTGATTTCTATGAATTCAACTTTATATATACACTCTGGGAGACACATTTCTTTACGGAATGATCGGTGGATTGGCAATGATTCACTTGCGGTGTCATTCGCATCCTTGTATAAGATTGTTAGAGATAAAAATGCAAAGCGGCGAGATATGGTGACACAAGATGGTAACTGGAATTTCAATTTCAGAAGATTGTTATCGGACAGTGAAGCTAACACTTTGGCAGCTCTTTTCTTGCGCATTGGAGATACTCCTCCTATTCTCGACTCTTCCATGGACACTAGAAGATGGGCTCTACACGATTCGGAATATTTTCGGTAAAGTCTTTGTATTCAAAACTCATTGAAGATTCGGTGTTAACAACTTTCCTCACTCATTCATATGTAAACCTGCAATCCCTCCTAAGGTCAAGTTTCTTGTATGCGGTGTGCAATCCATGACAAGCTTAATACCATCGACAATCTTCGGACTAAGGGAGTAGATATTTACAATTCCTGCATCATGTGTGGTAATACCATTGAAACGCAAGAACATTTGTTCCTGCATTGTAAAATTGCACATAAGATTTGGTGTGCGGTCTCTCCAGGTGGTGATTGGGCATGGGTTTTTCCATTTTCTTTGAGACATCTTCCAGAAACATGGGATCACTCTTTTTTCTCACCTTCCGGTAACTTCATTTGGGGGATCATTCCAGCAGCAGTTATTTGGGTGGTGTGGCGTGAAAGGAACTGCAGGATTTTTGAAAAAGAATACAACTACAAGACAGATGATGAGCTAATAGTAGATGTTAAATCTCTGGTACTTAGCTGGGCTGTTGCTGCTGGACAAAGAGTTCATTTGAACTTCTCATATTCAGTGCACAATGATTGGGAATCAATTTATATGTAAACTTGTATTTTCCTTTTTGTTCTTTCTACCTCCGGAAGAATTTTGTACATTCTTCTCCATCTAATGAAATTCTTCTCTTTCGATCAAAAAAACTTCCATAGCATGAGCATGAACCTAATCCTTCAGATTTAACAAAGTTGTATCAACAAGAATGAGAAATTCATCATGAATCCAAAGCCAACACAAAAAGTAACTTAAGCAATGATTTTGATTCCTACCTCTGGGGAAAGTGAAGATATTAGTCCATCAGATAAGTTAACAAGCTGATACTCGAAGACAACAGGTAGTAGATGCTCAAGTTCTTTTAGACTAGCAGATTTGTTGAACTACCTTTGATTTGTTTGGTCGAAGTTTCCGATTCAGCAGAACAGAAAATAGAACGTTAATCACATATGTATAGAATTAAGTAGAATTGTTTTGATTAGATCTATGGTGGTTGTGACTGATGATGAAATAGAATTGTTTTGAGAGGAGATATCATAATGCTCAACAATTGAATTGAAAAGATGAAATAGAATTGTTCCGTTCTTCTTCTTCGATCTACCAGATTCCCATACAGAACTACTTTTACATACATCTCTGTCTTTGTTGATTATTTCAAAGCTGATCTTGAGCTTCTTTTTTTCTTCAGCAAATCTGGAGAAGTCATAACTCCATACAAAAAGGAAAATTGAAAATCCCCATGTATGGAGTTCATGGAAATGAAGAAGACCGAAAACTCTTTTCGGACCTAGAATTTGAACCAAGAATATGGGTCATGAAGACCGAAAACTCTTTTCGGACTAATACGCGTAAAAATGCCTTTATCACACAGCCGGTTGGCGTGTAACGCGTATGGGCAGAAATTACGGTCAGTCATAAAATATGTGTCAGCCGTTAAATTAAAATAAAATCAATGATCAAGATTAAGCCTTCAAG
This sequence comes from Papaver armeniacum, assembly GCA_023531295.1. Taxonomy (NCBI): domain Eukaryota; kingdom Viridiplantae; phylum Streptophyta; class Magnoliopsida; order Ranunculales; family Papaveraceae; genus Papaver; species Papaver armeniacum. The sequence goes on from JAJJWW010005274.1 coordinate 150,039, forward strand.
CTGGACGTCTATAAGAGGATGAATTGTTCTTCTCAAAGTTTATTCCGCCTCCTCCATTCTGTTGATTAGTGAAAGAAAAAAATTTCCAAACCCTAACCCTGAAAATTAACATACCAGACAGATCTCTCTAATGTTCATCTTCATGATCCATCATCAATGGAAACAAAAACGTCGAATACTACAACAACATGCCGCTCACAATGATTTTTCCTCTCAAAAAACTATGATAGCATCAAATGCATATTCTACCCTTTTCTTAGATTATTTTCTAATGTCATCACTTCTGATAGAAGAATTCGGTTATTGAACCCTAGGTGAAACGGAAGGTGCGTATTTCTTGATGGTTTCATTGTCTAAAAGGTGCATGTGCACGAGTGCTAAGCGGCAGAATCCGGCTAAAATGTTAAACAAGGTTTTGTTTTTTCATTACATCTTCGCAAGTGAGATTTGTTTTTAATGTTTTAATTAAGCCATCTTGATCAAAGATCCTTTCAGGTTGTACGTGAAAAGGCAGGCTAATGAGTAATCATCATAATGTAAGATTAATTTTAATTGTTATTTGCATCTATGTGCTTGTTCTCTCAATAAAATAGTTTTTTTAAGCACCATGTTCTGATTTATGAAAAAATGGAATAATTATCATCATTCAAAATTCTGTGGAGTTCCTCGCTCTGTCCATTTGCATGTCCAATACAATCCTGCGGTTCATTACACAATAAGCTTACAGCAAAATGCAAAATGTGAGGCCTGTTCGTGAACCAATGGCTAATGGCTCCATTACAGCGCAATAATACCTGGTCTAAACAAGATACAACCACCGATATGAAACTATCAATGAAGTTTGCACAAACTACTCACGCCAACTTATTTACCACATACAGTTCCTGTGAATGCCGAAAGCCTGAAGTAATGACATGATGAGTTTACGAAGCAAAATCGCAGCTGAAATTAACAATTCACATTGCTGTTAGTTCTAAACAGAGAGGAGTTGTCGTGGGCATAAAATCAAAATCCCATACTAGTCATTCGTCAAGTAGTAAAATGTACATAAAAAAAGAAGAGACTCCAAAAGACGATTCTAAGGAAATTCATCCCGTAACTGATACTGGCTTTTGTATATAGCATTATGTGGCACTAGAGGTGTAAAACGTGCCGGCCCGGCACAGCCCGGCACACAAAGTCGCGTGCTTCACGTGCCATGTGTCGTGCTGTGCTGTGCCAACGATTTAAACGTGTTGTGCCGTGCCGTGCTTTACTAGTCAAAAGCTAGGCACAGCACAGCCCACGGGCACAACACACGAATAAACGTGCCGTGCTGTGCCGTGCTGGCACATGTGTTATAAAAAATTTGAATTCACTTAATGTATACATTAAGTCGGCCATTATCACAAGAATTTAATTAGACAACATATCATTTGAAATTATTTCAAGTAAAATTAACAAGTTTATTCAATAAAAAAAATAACCCATCAAATATAAAATTGGATTATTGTCATGTAAATTAATGTTCTAGTTAAATATAGGTGACGACATTATAACAATGATATTAAAATATATTTTCTAAATATTAAGGTATTATATGTGTTGTTATAAATAAGCCAACATAAAATGTTAAAAAATAGCTAGAATAGTGACTCTTTTATGAAATATACAAAAAATGTGATGTATTATGCCCTGTTATATGGTGTATTTGTACATGTTATGAGTCTTATGACGTGCTCTCTTAACGTGCTGGGCTGGGCTGGGCCACGTGCTTATCCGTGCAGCGTCTTTGTCTTTGTGCTCTTTGTGCCAATTAGTCAAACCCAAGACGTCCCATTTAACAAACGTCTTTGTGCCATCTTTGGGCTAAGTCACGTGCTGGGCTGGGCTGTGCTCAAATTTTAGCGTGTTGTGCTGGGCTGTGCTCGTGCTGGCACAGCCCAATTTAAACCTCTATGTGGCACTAGGAATGGGCATCCTTCGCTGAACCCCTACATGTTGTGTCGTACCATCACCAGCTTGTTCCATAAATCTTTCTATTCTTTATTAGTTCTTCAAACAGAGTCCAACAGTCCAACTCTAACGTAGAAATCAGAGACACAGTTATTGTCAGAAATGTAAATTGAGCAGGCTAACAAAGGCACCAGAAAAAGTAAGAATAAGACAAAAATTAAACTTAGCATCAAATATTCAAAGTTTTGATCACTAAAAATGTAAAATCACAGACTTGGGGTTTATAAAGAGAATTAAGTGTAAGTTTGTTAGCAACATCAATTAAGTGCTTCATCCAACAAGCATTTGAGAAAAGTTTGTTTTTGAGTAGGGATGGCCATTTGCCCCACCCGAACCCATCCCCGTGGGTACCCGCCCCTATTGGGTAGGATTTTACCCGTATAAACGGGGATGGGTTTGGGTACGGGTAATACCTGAAATTAGTGAAGCGGGGATGGGGAGCGTATGGGATTCTAGGTACCCGCCCCATACCCGCCCCGTACATTTCCCATTTTAGGGTTTTAGATTTTTAGTTTAGGTCACATAGGATTGTTGCGTTATAAAGAAAGTATAAAAGAAATTGTTAAAGTTTTGCGGCCTATGAAATGATAGAGAAGTTTGAAGAGTATTGGCTTGTGATCAATGGAGTAATGGAGGTAGCAATCATGTTGGATCCAAGGTTTAAGATGAAATTGATTGAGTTTTATTTTCCACAAATTTATGGTGCAGCTTTCTCGAGAGTCGAAATTGATCGAGTACGCAATTTATGCGTCGATTTGGCAACGGAATATGAACTGAAAGTAAAATTTGCTGAATCATCGCTTGGCCAAAATGATTTGTCTTTCACTTCGGAGATGCATGGTTCTAACGATGATGTGGATCCTCTGGATAAATTTGATATGTTTGTCTCTAGTACTGCTCCTACTAGTACTGTTAAGTCAGAATTAACCGATTATTTAGATGAAGATCTTTTACCTAGGGTTGGTAACTTTGACATACTAGCATGGTGGAAGACAAATGGGATCAAATATCTTGTGTTGCAGTGTATGGCTAAAGATATTTTAGCGATTCCAGTATCAACGGTAGCTTCTGAATCTGCTTTTAGTACCGGAGGTAGATTTGTGAGTATCCAACGTAATAGACTTCATCCAAAAACGTTGGAAGCTTTGATGTGTGCTCAAGACTGGTTGTGGAATACACTAAAAGGTATTATAATTCTACTTCTATTAAAATAATTTTTACATTTAATACATATGGTTATATGATTCGCTTTTTTATTTTGGCTAGGTGGATCAAAATTCGATGGTGAAACATTTTGGGAAGAAATTAAAGCAGATGATGAGATAGTTAACATGGAGGAAGATACTCCTTAATAAGGAAGAATTAAGAACTAAAAGGAGTGATACTTAATTATGGACCCCAATTATTCTTTTTTTTTTGTTTTGTTTTAAGGTGACTTTTTGAGATTTTAGAATTTTTTTTTTTTTTTTGAGATTATTATTATTGTTTGGAACATGGTATTTAAGTTGTGATTATTAAATTAACTCACTATATAAGAACTTAATGTTGTGGTTAACCCACGGGGAACCCGCCCCGCACGGGTATTCCCCATACCCGCCCCGCCCCAAACTATGCGGGTAATGGGGAGGGTATGGGTGTTTTTTTTTTGAACAGGGCAGTGACTGGGATTGGCATACCCGCCCCATACCCGCCCCATGGCCATCCCTAGTTTTAAGGTGACTTTTTGAGATTTTAGAACTTTTTTTTTTTTTTTTGAGATTATTATTATTGTTTGGAACATGGTATTTAAGTTTTGATTATTAAATTAACTCACTATATAAGAACTTAATGTTGTGGTTAACCCACGGGGAACCCGCCCCGTACGGGTATTCCCCATACCCGCCCCGCCCCAAACTATGCGGGTAATGGGGAGGGTATGGTTTTTTTTTTTTTGAACAGGGCAGTGACTGGGATTGGCATACCCGCCCCATGGCCATCCCTATTTTTGAGAGACCAAGATGTGTAAGTATAGACTTGGAGTTGCTCTTGGTCCAGTTTTCGGTCCCAGTTGTTCATAGAAATTGTGAAATTTATATAAAGACGATTTACTCACTTTTTCAAACACAAGTTTTACTTATACCTCGGTTCACATCATATTTGGAACCGGAGCAAAGCCAAAGTCCCCTAAGTGACGTACCCTTCTAAATGCTGAGCAATGCTCGACTGCAAGAGTTATGAAGGGCAAAAGCCTTATAATCTAAGCCTTCTTAATGGATATTAGGTTCGTTGCAAAGAGAAACTGATAATTTTATTATCTTGTAATTCTTAGATAATCAGATCTAAAAAACAAGAAAATGATTAATATTGAATTAATCTGTCATAATAATCAAGAGGTTTTACAGACAACTATTTATATAGACAGACTTGACAGATCAACTGTTTGTCACAACGATTCTCAGATCAAACACTAAGTACAGATTAGAAAAGGATAAGGGGAACTAACTACAAACACATAAAGATATCAAGTGTTCTTATACTCCCCCTCAAGCTTAGTATGCACAAAATACATAAGCTTGGACACAAGAGTAAAAAACAAATCAGGAGCTAAACCTTTAGTAAAAATGTCAGCAAGTTGTAGTAGAGAAGGCACAAACTTGATAACCAAAAATCTGCATTGCACCAAGTCCCTAATGAAGTGATAATCTATCTCAATATGCTTAGTTCTAGCATGAAAAACAGGATTACATGCCAAACTACTAGCACTGAGATTGTCACACAGTAAAGTATATGCTCCAGATGAAGAAATACCCAATTCTCTGAGCAGATAAGACAACCACAACAATTCAGAAGAAGTATTGGCCAAAGATTTGTATTCAGCCTCTGCAGATGACCTAGAGACTGTAGGTTGTTTCTTTGAAGTCCAGGAGATAAGAGAAGATCCTAGAAATACTGCATAGCCAGAAGTACTCCTTCTAGAATCAGGGCAACCAGCCCAATCAGAGTCTGAGTAAGCTGTAACTGAAGTAAGATCGGAAGAGCCAAGAGTGATACCAGAACCTAAACTTCCTTTGAGATACCTTAAAATCCTCTTAACAAGTTGTAAATGTTCTGTAGTAGGTTGATGCATGAATTGAGACACATAGCTAACAGCATAAGTAATATCAGGTCGTGTCATGGTAAGATACTGTAATCCCCCAACTAAACTTCTGTAATACAAAGGATTTTGTAAAGGTTCACCATCATACATAGAGCATCTTGGACCTTTGGCTACTGGAGTAGAACATGGTTTACAATCTACCATATCAGCTTTAATTAACAAGTCCATACAATATTTCTTCTGAGTAAGTAACAAAGTATTTGTAGAAAAACTTCTAATGACCTCAATACCCAAGAAATAATGGAGAGGACCTAAATCCTTCATTTTGAACTCAGCATGCAAGGCAGTAATAAGACCAGTAATTAACATACCTGAACTGCCTGTGAGAATAATGTCATCCACATAGAGTAATAAGTACATTACTCCTTTAGCAGATTGAAACAAAAATAAGGAATGATCACACTTGGACTGTTGAAAGCCAAATTTGAGAAGAAACCCACTAAATCTTTGAAACCAAGCCCTTGGTGCTTGTTTTAATCCATAAAGTGACTTCTTTAAATGGCACACATAATCTTCTTTTCCTTGTTCTATGAAACCTGGTGGTTGCTCCATAAAAACACATTCATTCAATTGCCCATGTAGAAATGCATTTGATATATCAAGTTGTTGGATTTGCCATCCTTGAGAAGCAGCAAGTGTTAGAACAGTTCTAATAGTAGGAGCCTTAACCACAGGGCTGAAAGTATCAGTATAATCAACACCATCCAACTGCTCATATCCTTTTGCAACCAACCTGCTTTTATGTCTTTCAACAGTTCCATCTGCCTTCAACTTAACTTTGTATACCCATTTACAACCCAGAACATGCATACCTGGATGATACTTCACTAAATCCCAAGTATCTGCATCTTTTAAAGCCTGACATTCTTCTTTCATGGAGAAAACCCAGTCAGGAATCTTCATAGCTTGCTTGAAGGTTTTAGGCTCAGTAGGTTGTAATAAAGAGCTAAATGCTGTAGCTACAGGATGTTTAACAACATTGTTAGTTACAAAATCAGGTAAAAGCTTTGGTTTTCTAATACCAGTTTTGGATCTGGTGACAGGAGCAGAATGAGTTGAAGAATTTAAGGCAGGAGAGCTGAGTGGCTGACCTGAATTAGGAAGCACCAACTGAGTTGATGGAGGAAGTAAAGAAGAGTCAGACTTGTTGAGTTGTTGATCATTCATAGAAGTGGGAGATGAAGTAGTAGAAGTGTGTAAAAAAGGAAAGAGTGTTTCATGAAAAATTACATGCCTGGATATATAAACTTTACCAGAAGAGTTCTCATAACACCTATAGCCTCTATGAAGAGGACTATAGCCAATAAAAGTACACAATGAAGATTTAGGAGATAGTTTGTCTTTCCTATAGGCTCCCAAATATGGATAACAAGCTGAACCAAAAACTTTTAAAAAAGTATAGTCAGGTGGCTTATGAAACAACACTTCAAAAGGTGATTTAAAATTCAACAATTTTGTAGGAAGTCTATTTATGAGGAATGTAGCTGTATGAAAAGCATCATACCAAAAATGTTTGGGTAAATGAGCCTGAAATAACAGAGTAAGACCAACCTCAGTGATATGTCTATGTTTCCTCTCAGCAAGTCCATTTTGCTGAGATGTATAAGGACAAGACAGCCTGAGGGTAATGCCAGATTGGTCTAGAAATTGTTTAAAAGGACCTTTACACAATTCATAGGCATTATCACATTGAAAAGACACGATTTTGGAAGTCAACAAATTTTCATTTATTTGTTTGAAATGTTGAAAGGATACAAGAGCATCTGATTTTGCTTTCAATGGATATATCCAATGATACCTACTAAAATCATCAATGAAAACAATATAGTACTTGAATCCTAACAATGACACTTCAGGGGAAGGTCCCCATACATCACAATGAACAAGTTCAAGAGGAGCAGTAGAGACTCTACTAGACAATTCAAAAGGTAATCTTTTGCTTTTACCTAATTGACAAGAAGAACAAACTGTATCTAAAGACTTAGCTGAGGAAAGCTTTATTGATTCAACTGAATGAAGTCTGTGTAGGATGGCAGCACCAGGATGACCAAGTCTGTTGTGCTAGAGTGTAGATGGAGCAATAATGGAAGCATGGAAGAAATGAGCTGATGAAGCAGGTGATGAAATGATAGGGTAAAGATTATTAAGGATTGAACCTTTAGCTAGTACCTGTTTTGTAACAACATCCTTAATCAGATATCCCCAAGCATAAAGTTCAAAAAGGCAATTATTATCTTTAGTGAACTTAGCTATAGATAGTAGATTAGCCTTTAGAGAAGGAATATGCAAAACCTTTTTCAACTGAAAATTGGTAGTTGAAGTAGATAAAATGGCATCACCTGTTTGTGTAATAGATAGAAGCTTACCATTACCAATCATGACATTGGATGATCCAGTATAAGGAGTAGTGTTGTTGAGTAGGGAACTATCACTTGTCATATGATTAGTAGCACCTGAATCAGGAATCCACTGAGTAGCAGTTGGTGTTGGAGTAGTTTCTTCAGTAGGAGAGATTTCCATTCCTGCAAAAGCTCTTTGCACTGAACTGATAGAATTTCTATCTGGCTGATATCTATAGTAGCACCTACTAGCAGAATGTCCTGTCTTTCTGCATATTTGACACTCAACTGTAGACCAATCAAAAGAACCAGAAGATTGCCTGGAATTATGACTAGAATGTCTTGCAGTATGACCTGAATTTCCACCTGAATTATGACCAGAATTACCACCTGAAGTATGACCAGAATATGCACTAGAAGAATTACCACTGCCAGAGCTAGAACCAGAAGAATAGACACTATTCTTGAAATTTCCATTATTCTTGTTTTTCTTCCCATTTCCACCACCAGAAGAAGTATTCTTACCATACATTGCTGAAGGATTTTGATTATCAAACATATTAGTCATTTCTGAATCTTGATCTTTAAGCCATTGTTGATGATTGATTAAGCGAGCTTTTATCTCAGCAAACGTAAATGGAACTTCACGGTTTTGAGCAGAGATAACAAAATTATTATAATCACGACCTAAGCCATTCAAAATATGCATTATGATATCTGAGTTACTAACTCTTTCATTGATAGCTGCAAGATTATCAGTAATAGACTTAATCTGTTGTAAGTACTCTTCCACAGATCGATTTCCTCTCCTAATTGATTGAAGCTGATGAAGTAACATAGAGCGTCGTGCAGCAAATTGAGTAGTAAAAGAAGTTTCAAGAAAATCCCAGATTTCATGAGCAGTTGAGAGACCAAGAACATCACCTGAAATTGACTGAGTAAATGTAGCCTTCAAACAACTGGAAACAAATCGATCTACCTTTCTCCAATAAAGCCAAGCTGGATTGTGAACTTGAGCACCATCAACAATTGTGTAGCGAGGTGGTTCTTCAATTGTACCATCCACATATTCAAACAGATCAACTGAAATCAATACAGACTCGAACTGATCCTTCCATAAAAGAAAATTTGTGTGATCTAACTTCAAGGAGATGAAGTTTGCAATATTGGTAAACGGAAGACGAAAACTATAGCGATCTCGAGCAGATCCATCATCTGATTCATCTTGTGATTGATTAGCGGAAGCAGAGGAGCGAGTTGAAGCTTTTGAAGGCATATTGGGAACAAGAAACTCACAGATCATAAGATGAATAGCAAAACACTCTCAAGAACAGAAATCTTGATAAAATGAAGAAAAAAAAAGATCGAAGTAGATGAAATGATATGAAATTCTACTCAGAAACTGAAAATTATGCAATACTTTGATGTAAAATCAAAGTTGAAATGTGTAGTAATACGAAATTGAAGATCCGATTTTGCAATGGTGAAAAAGAATCTAACCTAATCTGATACCATCTTAGATAATCAGATCTAAAAAACAAGAAAATGATTAATATTGAATTAATCTGTCATAATAATCAAGAAGTTTTACAGACAACTATTTATATAGACAGACTGACAGATACAGGCTGTCACAACAGTTACAGATCAAACACTAAGTACAGATTAGAAAAGGATAAGGGGAACTAACTACAAACACATAAAGATATCAAGTGTTCTTATAGTAATACAAGCATAATTTCAGAAGCAAACCAGTTGAAGGGAGAATGTCTAGGGTGACCGTTTATTCGCACTTGGCAGGATAAAGATAACGAGAAATTCATAAGAATTCTCTCCTTTCATCACTATCTTCCAAAACTTAGAAAAAAATCAACGGAATTCAGAATACCAAGACTTACGGATGAGAGATGTCAGTATGGCGGACACAAGGGGATTCATAAGAGGTTTAGCGAGCTTGACAAATATCATTGACGGAGCCACTGATTTTTTGTTAATATCTCCTTGAAACGAAATCACATTTTCTTCCAACTTCCTCTATTGGTTCAGAGGCAAGGGGTTTCATGAGAGAATTCATCCACGATGTCATCAGCTTCACAAGCACTGTCTGTCTTTTCAACAGAAATTTGATCTCCTTATGTTCACTTGCAGAAGAAGAAAGAACCATCTGTAAGGTATTTCGAAGCTATTGCATATCCATGTTGTTATGCATCTCTGCACACAATAAAAGCCATGATAAGTATATGTTCACCGAAGAGTTTCAAGAAGATACTTTTCATGATATAATTGAACAAAAAAAGGGTACAAAGGACGTCAATCAAACAAATTTAGTTTGAAATCCAGTTACATCCGACATACTACAAATCTCAGATTTAACATTGTTGTTTGTTGGGTCCTCCTAAATAAAGTACACTTATGTTGAAACAATTAGAACTGTGCTATAGCTAAATTTTTGATTTCTGAATCACCCATTACATGACAACCACAAAGTAAATGCTCAAATATACATGAATACTCAAAGTTTCTAACTCTTACTGTGAGACAATTTCCTCTCTTCACTAAATTCTTCCACTAAGTTTCTAACAAAACAAAGCATGATGTTGTTGATGGTGGTTTTTAGCTTAGGGTTAAAATTGTAAAACCTTGCATCTGATGTGACGTCACTCTGTAAGAGAACGGAGCCGTGAGTGTCAACCTCTTCACTGGAAAATTTATTGAGAAACTCAATATTTTCTCATGAAATTTACCCAGACTTTCGCATGTAGCAACCGTCCCAAATGTTCTGTAAATTTCGGCGCCTTGCCTATATTAACTTAATATAAGTTCCTTTGAATACTTTTTGTGCTATGTTCCCCGGCTGAACCCTCAATTTTGATATGGCATGACAATTTGTGTTCACTTGCAGCAGAGTAGCACGAAATTCCAAGTATCAAGGATAAAGTCTTTGCATAAGGTATTCAATCAGAAAGCATGCTGCTCTCTGGCAATGAACTTAAAAGAAATCTGTTCAACACATAGAATTCAATCAATTATCCTGACTAATTTTCAAAAGTTAGGGTTTTGCGCCTTGCGCAGTATATCAGACCTTGCTTGTCGAAATTAAGCCTAGAAAAACTAGGTAATTAATCCGTCATGGATTGGCAGGTGCAAAATCTTGCCCAGAATCAGAAAAAAAAAAGGAGCCGCAAGATAGGAGTAGCAACAAAGGGAGGCGTGTCCATGCCTTAGGCCAACCAACGCCATTGGCCACGCCCCATCCTAAACCGGTCCCATCTCCCTCGACCAATCAGGTTGCTCTAAAGCCGCCACACTCATACCAGAAGTGTATCCACGCCCATGCTTGGTCGGCCCCTCTCCTTCCTACCGACCAATCATGTCACTTTCAAATGCGCCACGAGCACTAGAGGTGTGGCCGCGCCTTATGTTTGGCCGGCCACTTTTCTTGACCAATCAAGTCGCTCTAAACTCGCCATCATACATTAAAGGCCAAACGCACCCTGACGCGCCACCATACTAACAAGCCAAACGCGCCCTGCCGCAACAACATATTAATTGGCATACCAACATGTCATTCTGCCGCAGTAACATGCCAACATGCCACTTTGCCGTAGTAACATGCCAATGTGCCATAAATGACGCCACTACGTGCTAATCCACATTTTATTCATGGCTAATGCCATAAAGGACTCCAATAAGGATTTCGTGATCGAAACAAAGACTTTTTAGCCGAAACCCTAATTTTTGGTCATAGTCCACAACATGCCACGAGCCACTTTAGCCTTGGCCATGCCTCCAATCCCTAACTTTGATCACGGCGCCAAATCCTAGCCTTGGCCACGCCGCCAAGACCTAACTTTGGACACGCGCCAAATCCTAGCCTTGGCCACGCCGCCAAGCCATAACTTTGGCCACGATGCCAAATCCTGGCCTTGGCCACGCCACCAAGCCCTAACTTTGGCCATGGCGCAAAATCCTGGCCTTGGCCATGCCGCCCATCCCTAACTTTGGCCACGACGCCAAATCCTAGCCTTGGCCATGTCCGCAGGTATGGGTTATTGGGCCAAGCACTATCATGACCCGTTTTGTTTTTTGGGTAAGACATTAGAAGTAAATCTAGGTCGCCCCTTATCTAAATATTTATATTAATACCAAAATTAAGTTAGTGTAATGATTAATTGTATCATTAGGTTAATATAATTAGTGATTAGTGCAAAATTAGGTCAAGTTACCGTTCTAGTCTTCTTTTTAAGAAGTTCAATCTGTTCTAGTCATTGTATCTGCATGGGTTCTCATGTTGAAAACATAAGTCTCCAAGTTGTTTCGTGCATCAATCGTCTTCTTGAACTTTATATCTTCCCCGACAAAATCCTCTGCTAGGTGGAATTGACCCTTGTCGTTTGTGATATATAAAGGTCTTTTGTGACTTTCGACTTGCCTTATTTTCGGCAATGCATCCAAAATACCTTTGGGTGGTGCCCTGTTCAGAAATCAAAAACATCTGGCTGTACTGCACTCTATGTATTATATTCTATGTAATACACATGCCTCAACAAATAAGGTGTAGCAATGTTTGTAGGGGCAATGTCTGGCTAACAAGGGAACCATGCTGCACTACTGCACCAGATAAAGGGGAAAAAAATGTAGTACCAGTCATACTACTTGTCAACAACAATAGACGTCTTCATTTTGAAACTTTTATTGCTATTATTTTTATTTTTTGAGATCTGTAAAGAATTTGGTGTCACCCATTGACTTTACCACCGTAGTAACACCATTTTCGTTACTTTTTTTTTTTTTTTTTTTTTTTTGATCGGTCAAATACAAGTTTCATTGAAAAAAGGCACTTAAGAGGGGTGTCTTAACCCAATGGTTACAACCGAACAAAAAAGGGGAACCGAAAGGGGATTCGGCTACCCAAAAACAAAAAAACAAAAATTACGGAGGCCGGTATAATGAATCTCATAAAGCAATCACAATATTTGCCATAAGCCCTGTTTGATTCGGCCCAAAAGAACGCTTGTAATTTGATATCTCTAACTTCATTACTATTGTTTAGAATGCACCTTTTGAAATTTGTCTTTAATAGGGCAGATATTTTTTGTCAAGTAAAAACGCGAGGGGGGTGTCTAATCTAATGTCCAAAAGCCTTGCAAATACTTTGGGTTAATCGTTTTTGCTTGATGAAAATGCACCACCAAATAAGACATTTAATATTTCAGAAAGGGATTAAACATGGTAATGAAATCTTACATGTGCTCAAGGAGTAGTGCTAAAATGCAATAGCATCACCAATCATCACCATAGGGGGATGGGTTGGCCGGTTAGTTTCCCATGCAATGTAGCACCCTTACTTCATCCATAAATTCAATAAAATGAGAATTTCAATAAACATAAGAATTCAATTACTGCTGCATAAGAACATTTCCAAATTCATTCTAACGAGTACTAAGATCAAAATGTAATAGTATAGATAGGGGATTCAGATCAAAAACAACATACTACATAGAAACAAGAGAGTTTTAGATGAACAGAATTGAAACATTTGGAAAGTGAAATTTTTGGTTTTACATTCAACACTTGGATTTGGAATTTACAAAAAGGAAATTACATTTGATAGAGAATTCTTCCATGGAGTTTGAATCTTTACTTAGATTTGCAATCCACCAGGCTAATTTCAGATCTCTTGATTATTGACCGATTGAAGATGTAGATGGGAGACTACTTTACAAAGTGTTGGGGATTTATCAATACAAGATCTCTGTATTAAATCAGGCTTGCCCGTTTTTTTGAGAAGTAAATTTCCATCTCTTGGTATGGGTATGACTTATTTTTTGAGAGGAAAAATCATAGTGCATTTGGATTCTTGAGGAGATGTGAGGAGGATGTTCCCAATAATCCATTTGAGTTTGAGCGAATTAAAATGAAAGATGAAAGAAAAGTAGGGATACTTTTTTTGGAGATTCATAGAGAGAAGAAAGACGCCGAAGTTGTCTTAGTTTTGTGAGAATGAGATAGAGGGAATGCAGGCAGTTAGCAAGTTTATAAACAAAGAAAACACTAAAGTGTGCCCCTTATCCTATCAAGAACTTTAATGTAGCAAACAAAGGCCCATATACATACACCATCAAAATCCGGAAAGATTGTCACAAATCCTTGTTATTGGTCGATAAGTATGGGGCGTTCAAAGGATGGAAAGATTGTCACAAATCTTAGAAATATTAAAAGCAAATTACGAATAATCAATTCTTTTTGTAATGATACATCAAATTCTAATCCATCAAATCCAAATTACGAATAATCAATTCTTTTTGTAATGATACATCAAATTCTAATCCTATCGTAATGATACATCAAATTCTAATCCATCAAATCCAAATCCAAATCCAAACACATGAAGAGTAACTCATCAAACGTCACTGATTCTTCTGATGGTCACGGACATCCGATTCATCACCACCAACATAGTCAATTGATTTTTGTCTAAAATTTTGATGTCTACTTATTTTTGTGAAGTTGCTTTGTAGTTTTTTGACTTCTTATGACTCTGAATCTGATTGTGTAATATAATTGGTTCAAATTTAATTTCCACCAAGTACACTAGGAAGTTCTTGCTAATTTGCTACAGACAGTATAATCGGATAGGAAGATAATCATGAAACTGAGATTTCTTATGTTTTTCTCATGGACATTGTCTTGCTTTCTGTGGCAAGGATTTTAGGAAATCATTAGAAAGCTAAGATGTTAAGGATGGAGCAAGAGAGAGGAGAGCATAAACGCGGAAGCGTAAAAGACTACATTGATAATAATCTTGGTGTCTTTCTCATTAATTCTTCGACCTATTTATACAATCACAAGACTTGGTTCTTACGACACAAGACTTGATTCGCAAGATATTCAATTCCTAATATAACTCACAACTTAAAGTGCATATCTCCTAAATATAGACGCTCATATATTATTTCCTATTACCCTCCCTCAAGATGGAGCATGTAGATCACGAATGCCCATCTTGGACAAAAGAAATTTAAACTGAGCTTTTCCTAACACTTTTGTGAAAAAAAAAAAATAATAAAAAAAATCTTCCGATTTCGATCCTCATCGTAGTTTTTGGACATTTCGGTCCCGATTGTAGTTTAAGAACATTACGGTCCCATCTTCATAGTTTAAGGACATTTCGGTCCCCTTCGTAGTTTAAGGACATTACGGTCCCATTTTCATAGTTTAAGGACATTTCGGTCCCCTTCGTCGTAGTTTAGGGACATTACGGTCCTCTTCATAGTTTAGGGACATTTCGGTCCCATCTTCGTAGTTTAGGGACATTACGGTCCTCTTCATAGTTTTAGGACATCTCGGTCCCAATTGTAGTTTAAGGACATTACGGTCCCCTTCGTAGTTTAGGACATCTAGGTCCCATCTTCATAGTTTTAGGACATCTCGGTCCATCTCGGTCCCTCAACAGCAACCTTCACCATCTTCTTCGTCTCAGTCATAAATTGTGACAACAACCATCCTTATTCCCGGTTTCACCTGAGCTCCATCGGTCACATCTCTGTTTTCTTTATTTCGTCTCCTCACCGGATCAGCAGCAACACAAGTCTTCACAAGTCCTTCACAGCCCGAACTCTTGAATCTTTTCTTTCTCTCTTCCAAGTTCTCATAGGAACAATATCATCATCAGCCCGAGACCTTCTGATATCAGCATCCATATCTCCTCGGCATCAAACCTTTTTTTTTTTTTTTCAAGTCCTTTTTCCTTCAAATCACGAACAAACCCACACGAACATGACTTGACAGCCACGTCACGGATCTGTAACCTAAGGCAGTTGTAGACCTTACAAAACCAAACGGGAAACAACCCTTGTTCATCCAATCAAGCCATATTTATTTTTATTTTTATTTTTTTTATTTTTCTTCTCAGCAACAGTATCTCGCCTGCCTTTACGAAACCAACATCAAGCTTGTCACAATAACCATCAAACTATTGGGCACTTTATGAAAACATCTAACTTCTCTTCCTCTCCTCTCTCCCTCTCACCTTGCTCTGATACCATGTTAAGGATCGAGCAAGAGAGAGGAGAGCAAAAACGCGAAAGCGTAAAAGACTACATTGATAATAATCTTGGTATCTTTCTCATTAATTCTTCAACCTATTTATACAATCACAAGACTTGGTTCTTACGACACAAGACTTGATTCTCAAGATATTCAATTCTTAATCACAACTTAAAGTGCATATCTCCTAAATATAGACACTCATATATTATTTCCTATTATAAGAACATTGATAAATCTGATTAATGGAGGTCAGAACTGGGTCGGATATAAGTACTAGTGGTTCTATTTCTTTCTGTTACAAATTTTGGTTCCACTTGCAAACCAGTTGAAAGCATTGACATGTCATCTGGCTAGTGGCTAGAGTTATTTTTTATCCACATGTTTCTCGTCTTGTTGAGACTAAGTCTTATGGGGTGCTAGTCTAGCACCTAGATTAGCAGTCAGAAATACCTACTAAGTCTTATGGGAGTGCTAATCTAGCAGCTAGATTAGCAGTCCACGTCAGCCAAGCGCTGAACCATTCCGCGCCCAGCACTGAACCATTCAGCGCCCAGCGCTGAACCATTCAGCGCTTTAAATCTCAGCCGTCAGATCAAAAATAAACCCCTCAGCGCTGAACCATTCCGCGAAAAGGTATTTTTTCAAGCGTTGAACCATTCAGCGTAACTATCTAGCATGCTACTTCACATGCTAGCTACTGCTAGGAGAGAGAACTAGTGTTAACTTTTTTGAATTGCAACACTTAAGTGCTAATCTAGCACCTCCAATCTAGCCCATAAGACTTAGTCTGAGAAGTGGGTTTAATGTCTTTAACTTTTGATCTTTTTTCACGGAGAACTTTGACTGCAGTCCTCTCGCTGCAGTCAAATTTCATTGCAACTTGTGTTGTCGTAATCCAACGATCGAAGAAATTTAACAATTAAAAATTGTTGAATGTGTTAAGGGTTTGGTTTTGGTATGACTACTTACCTGGTCAGCGCATCATTCATTCATGAACAATAATTTTGACCGGTAAATATCCAGTTGAAACGTAATTGGTATGAATACTACTCGTTCAGCGAACCCTCTACTAGCCCTTTCCTAAGATTTGATTCTGAATCCATTTTGAATCTTGGTGACAACACACTTTACAGTCACATTTTGTGTGCCTTCTTCTTAATCATGGGATGAGCTCCCAATGTTGACACAGTAGGGTGAATAAAACACTTAGATACGTTATCGTTGTAAATGCTGCGATTTTCAATTAGAAGCTTCAAGGATTGAGTCCTTACCTTATAACATGTCATTGAGAAGTCATTGAACAATATCTCCGTAGACCCTCCACTAACTATCAAATGCCGGGGACTCAATAAGCAAGAAAATGACTCTTTACTTCACAGTTTGCTTAGTATAAAGTTCACCTTCAAAAAAAAAAAAAAAAAAAAAAAAAAAAGAGGATGGTAGGATTTATAAAACAAGCTGGTGATGTACTGCACAACATGTAGGGCTCAGTGAAGCATGCCCATCCCTACAAATATAATGCCACATTTTAAAGTTTTTAATATTGGAATCTCTTCTTTTCTTGTGTACATTTTACTACTTTCCGAAAGAGTAGCATTCAGGACAGCTTAACTGGGATTTTGACAACAATGTAGATTTTCTTATTTTGTGGTACTAAAACGATAGTTGGCTGCCAAAGGTGCTACTTTAGAAAAATGAGATGATTACTCATAGCCTAATTTTTCACATACAAGCTGAAAGGATTTATGATTAAGATGGGCTAATTAAAACAAAACAGGAAAATTATAATATTTCCAAATCTAAGAATAATATAAGTTCACGTCAAATTGATATTGTTGATTAGGAACAGAGAGATCTTACATATTTTGTTATAATAATTAACAATCCGAAATGGAGAATTCTACTATTTAATAATGAGATAAATTAAACCTTAAATTAATCCTAGTTCTTAATTGGTGAGTCTCTGTGAAGATCATCAAATATGCAGAGAATGTGTAGCCGGAACCTTAAATGCTACTGATGCATCATCTGCTCCCACACACAACTACAAGACTTATATCGAAGAGAAATAATTGAGAGGAGAAATCATAATGCTGGGGGTGGTTAATTTGATTGTGTAAGTGCGGATCATCATCATCCCAGTAATCCATTTGGTGAAAAATATTTGAAAGAGTTTTCGGAGGATTAGAGAGATCTGGAACCAAAGAAGATCAGGACGGCGGAGTTGAGTAATGAGCATTTCTCTTTGTAGCTCAGTGTATTTATAAGTACATCATTAAACCCTAAAATGTGTGCCCTATCATGGGTAAGAGGACCTGAAGTCCTAAACCCTAATGAGTGCCCTTTAGGTTTTACCTTAATGCAGTAGAAGAGACCCATAAAATTAGCCCACTGATTCTAAAGTGACCCAGCCTATCTGATTCAAGAAAAGAGTTGAATTACATTTACACGCAATGAAATCTAATGGAAATTGGATGTTGCCGGTGTTCCATCCTAACTTCGGCATGCCACGAGTGAGCCCAAGGGCCTCGGTTAAAGCCTTAAAGTTTTTCAATTAGAAGAAAGCATCGAGAACTCATTCAAACACCATTTACCAAATGTTAAGACTCAACAAACAAAAAATGTTTCTTTATTTTACATTGTTTAGTTACTTCTTGCAAAGTGCATATGGCACTATGAAATGGTTGACACACTGTAGCATCTCCAAACCAAATTATCCTCCCACCTTATTTGCACCATTTGGCCTTTTTTTTTTTTTTTTTTTTTTTCGGAAAAGAGGCAAGCCTCAGTTGCATTGATAGAATATCTCCGTTTCAAAGACGGGGTAGTTTACATGATTGAGATTTACAGGACTGACCAAGAGGTTTCTAACCATCACAACAATTTCAAACAAACAACCAACATTTTGAAGCCTAACAACATTGTTCCAGCACATTATCCAACTTAGAATCCTAACCACTCCATACGATTTAAGTAACAGAACTAGTTTAAATGGCCTAGTTTGAATTGGAAGTTGCACAACCAAACTATATAACAAATCTACACGTAGTAGAGGTGTTAGGATCCAAAAATCCAACCATTTCTCAAGGTTTTTCTAGAAATATAGTAAAACATGTGACATGTGTAACAAAGGATCCATAAATCTACCCAAATGTCTATTGTTTTTTCAAGGTAACAGAATAAGAATGAGAGATAACCTGAATAGGTCATCATGGAACGAAATCGATCGGACTCGGTCTGGGTCTTCATCGAAATTGTACTCTGGAACAAGTTGTTTTGGTATCTTCGGTAGATTTATAGTTGTTGCTGGTGTCTTTGGTGAGCATGTTGTTTCATCTAGTGACTTATGAGAACCTGGTGCCGCTACTTCTAATGTGATAAACATTAAATCCATACATGAAAGAGATAACATAATTAAAAAAGCACAAAAACTGGAAATAAAAGATATAACTAGATCCTTAACCAACCCCAGGAGAGGTGTTAGAGAACAAATGCAGTTGTTGATCGACCATGAGAAACACATAGTCGCCGGAGTAGGATCTGTTGGAGGGACTTTTTTTGAGATTTGAACTGAAAAAACTTGTAAATCCTGATCTCTTCTATGAAGCACATCTTTTTCCACACAAAAAGTGCTAGAAGACCAGATCCGATACCAAACATCCCTAGAAGTAAACTTTGAACCCGCCGGAAACATCCTCGGAGTTCTTGTTCTGTTATCGGAGATGATGTTGTAGCCGCGAAATTCTTGGATATACATGATGTTTTTTACTGCTCTCTTCTCTTCATCAGACCTTCCTTGAATCACTAACAACTATAGCTCTCACCCTAACCTAAAACACACCGATCGGAAAAAGAGAAAGCACAAAAAGGAAACAACTAAAGTTGGGTAAAAATTAGATCAGACTACAAAGAAAATAATGATTTAGTTTAAGGTGGTGGTTGTTCTGCTCCGACCAGCTCTTAAAGAGCCGATCTGAGCAGGGCGGTGTCAGGAGAGAGGGACTATAGTTACGTTTTTTTGGTCGCTGCTTTTTTTTTTTTTGGGTTTCAGGAGAGAGGGACTATAGTTACGTTTTTTTGGGTCCATTTGGCTTTGTTCACGTTTGAAATCTGATGTAAGCAAAATATGTGGGCTGATGCCGTGCCTCATCTCGTGTGCCATTTAGGCCGTGCCTCGTGGACCATTTAGGTTTCTCAGCAGTCATTAGGGTTTTAGTAGGACTACCTTTCTATATATAGATACCACTCCAACAAAAAAATACAACTGGTCTTTTTTTTTCCTTGCACATCATGATTTTATTATCGAATAGGGACTTTTACCATTAATTGAGATGGAATACAACTGGTCTTTCTTCTTCTGCAAGTGAACATAAGGAGATCAAATTTCAGTTGAAAACACAGACAGTGCTTGTGAAGCTGATAACATCGTGGATGAATTCTGTCATGAAACCCCTTGCCTCCGAACCAATAGAGGAAGTTGGAAGCAAATGTGATTTCGTTTCAAGGAGATATTAACAAAAAATCAGTGGCTCCGTCAATGCGGTCCAGCTAGTATGAGTACGGGTCTCATACTCAAAGTATGAGACCCCCTCTCTACGTGTGACACGTCATGCTTCTGAAAAATGTTTGTTCCATAAACGAGTAACCGCAAATACATGGTATTCAAAATCTTTAATGACTTTATTACCCTTCCCAACTTATCAGAGACCTAAGCTAAATGATGTATGGTTGGAAGGATCTTGCTTGTGATTTAATCAAGATGGATCATATTTCTTCTATGATGAAAAGTGTTAATTTAGTAAAAGAAGCAGGAAGAATTTCGAAGAGAATTCTCATCCAATTTTATGTTTAAAGGGCATTATTAATTGTAGGATGATTAATGCGGAGAGAAAAAAATCGCATGATGATCAAAATATATACACAGGGTTTGATCCCATCTTGGACTTTTGAATCCAAAAATTTTTATCCAAATTTAAACCCTAACTATATAAGATGATAACCCTAAACCCTAACTATATAAGATGATAACCCTAATTACTAAATCATAACAAGGGATAAAAACCCTTGACGCTGATTCAAAATTATGGAATCAACAAACTCCAATTTTAATACCCTTCAATCTAATATGTTAAATATTCCAAATGATTTTGGTATAAGTGTTTTACGGTTGTTTTACTATTTTACTGTTTTACGGATTTAAAGGTCAATATAGTCATATAATAAACAATCAGGTGAAAAAGAAGCGGAAAAAGTGACGAATAATATTTCCCTAACTTCCCTTATACGTGGCACATAAAGAGGAGGGGTTTCATACTTTAAGTATGAGACCCGTACTCATACTAGCCGGACCGCCGTCAATGATATTTGTCAAGCTGGCTAAACCTCTTATGAATCCCCTTGTGTCCGCCATACTGACATCTCTCATCCGTAAGTCTTGGTATTCTGAATTCCATTGATTTTTGTCTAAGATTTGGAAGATAGTGATGAAAGAAGAGAATTCTTATGATTTTCTCGTTATCTTTATCCTGCCAAGTGCGAATAAACGGTCACCCTAGACATTCTCCCTTCAACTGGTTTGCTTCTGAAATTATGCTTGTATTACAAGATAATAAAATTATCAGTTTCTATTTGCAACGAAACTAATATCCATTAAGAAGGCTTAGATTATAACGTTTTTGCCCTTTATAACTCTTGCAGTCGAGCATTGCTCAGCATTTAGAAGGGTACGTCACTTAGGGGCCTTTGGCTTTGCTCTGGTTTCAAATATGATGTGAACCGAGGTATAAGTAAAACTTGTGTTTGAAAAAGTGAGTAAATCGTCTTTATATAAATTTCACAATTTCTATGAACAACTAGGAGCGAAAACTGGACCAAGAGCAACTCCAAGTCTATACTTACACATCTTGGTCTCTCAAAAACAAACTTTTCTCAAGTGCTTGTTGGATGAATCACTTGATTGGTGTTACTAACAAACTTACACTTAATTCTCTTTATAAACCCCAAGTCTGTGATTTTACATTTTTAGTGATCAAAACTTTGAATATTTGATGCTAAGTTTAATTTTTGTCTTATTTTTACTTTTTCAGGTGCCTTTGTTAGCCTGCTAAATTTACCTTTCTGACAATAACTGTGTGTCTCTGATTTCTACGAGACTATAACGTTGGAATTGGACTCTGTTTGAAGAACTAGTAAAGAATAGAAGGATTTATGAAAGAAGCTGGTGATGGTACGGCACAACATGTAGGGGTTCAGCGAAGGATGCCCATTCCTATAATGCCACATAATGCTGTATACAAAAGCCAGTATCAGTAACGGGAGGAATTTCCTTAGAATCGTCTTTTGGAGTCTCTTCTTTTCTTATGTACATTTTACTACTTGACAAAAGACTAGTATGGGATTTTGATTTTATGCCCACGACATTGACGACAATGTGGATTTTCTTATTTTGTAGTACTAAAACGATAGCTAGTTTGCTGGCAAAAGTACTATTTTAGACAACTCCTTTCTGTTTAGAACTAACAGCAATGTGAATTGTTAATTTCATCTGCGATTTTGTTTCGGAAACTCATCATGTCATTACTTCAGGCTTTCGGCATTCACAGGAACTCATCATGTCATTACTTCAGGCTTTCGGTAAATAAGTTGGCGTGAGTAGTTTGTGCAAACTTCATTGATAGTTTCATATTGGTGGTTGTATCTTGTGTAAACCAGGTATTATTGCGCTATAATGGAGCCATTAACCATTGGTTCACGAACAGGCCTCACATTTTGCATTTTGCTGTAAGCTTATTGTGTAATGAACCGCAGGATTGTATTGGACATGCAAATGGACAGAGCCAGGGAACTCCACAGAATTTCGAATGAGACCTTTTAGACAATGAAACCTAGTGCGGATTCTGCCGCTTAGCACTCGTGCACATGCACCTTTTAGACAATGAAACCATCAAGAAATACGCACCTTCCGTTGCACCTAGGGTTCAATAACCGAATTCTTCTATCAGAAGTGATGAAATTAGAAAATAATCTAAGAAAAAGGTAGAATATGCAGTTGATGTTATCATAGTTTTTTGAGAGGAAAAATCATTGTGAGCGGCATGTTGTTGTAGTATTTGACGTTTTTGTTTCCATTGATGATGGATCATGAAGATGAACATTAGAGAGATCTGCAGCGACGGAACCAGGATTTTATGTTCGGGTGGGCTATTTTTTTTTCTTCATGAACTCCCAGTTTCGTTCATCTCAATTGTAATAAAGATAAATGCAGTACAATACCTAAAATGGGCAAGGTGCGCACCACATTGCCTTTCTGTTCACCTTAAAGCTTACAGTGGAATTACGTTAACATTATATATACGGGAGGGCAGGGATGGAGACATAACTTAAAAATTTGTTTATCAAAAGTCATAGCCCTGATTTGTTTATGCGGCCGAAGGCCGCCAATTTTTTTTTTTTTTTTTGGGTTTTGTTAGTTAATTTTTAGTTCGCAGCAACATTCAAGTGATTGTTAAACTGTAAGCGTATAAGCATGATAACTTACAAACATTTTCATAATCTTATTGAATTTTAGCGTTTTCAATTATTTAAAACAATGAAATTAGTTCCATGGAATGTGCACCCCGGTTTTAGAAGGGTGCACAAAGTTGGACTCGGTAATATAACTTCAAGTTCTCGTATTATAAGTAACAAATGTGGTTAAATCCAAAATATGGACATATATGTAATTTGAGAAACATGTGATAATAAACGGCTGTAATTTGAGAACGTGTCCTCGCTTTTCTCTCATGTCAAAGTAAACTATGTAATAAGTCGTTAGATCTTAGTTATTACATCTAACAACATTATATGTCGTTAGATTTTCATAGAGATTGCATTAGAAGCTATTGGGCTATCCTGATTTCTACCCGGGCTATTTCTATTTGCGCTAAGCAATTACCATGGCACAAATAAGGTTTCGCTGGTTTTGGGGGGGGCTTCAGCCTAGGTAAGCCACCCCCACCTCCGTCCCTGGAGATCTGTCTGGTATGTTAATTTTCAGGGTTAGGGTTTGGAAATTTTTTTCCTTCACTACTCAACAGAATGGAGGAGGCGGAATAAACTTTGAGAAGAACTATTCATCCTCTTATAGACGTCCAGCTTGAAGGATTAATCTTGATCGTTGATTTTATTTTAATTTAACGGCTGACACATATTTTATGACTGATCGTAATTGCTGCCCATACGCGTTACACGCCAACCGGCTAGTAAGGCTTCCCTGTGACCGAAAAAAGAGTTTTCGGTCTTCATTTCTTTGAAGTCAGACATTACTGTTCTTCAAGACCCCAAGAGGGTTTCAGTTTTCAGTTTTCATCTTTGTATGGAGTATCAGCAATGTTACCTTAAAGTGAACCATCTACTACCTGTTGTCTTGGAGTATCGACTTGTTAACTTATCGATGGACTAATATCTTCACTTTCTCCAGAGGTAGGAATCAAAACATTGCTAAAGTTCCTTTTTGTGTTGGCTTTGGATTCACGATGAATTTCTCATTCTTGTTGATACAACTTTGTTAAATCAAGGATTAGGTTGATGCTCATGCTATGGAAGTTGAAATCTCCTTTCTGCACCAAATTCTAAGTAAAGAGGAAAATCAAGTTTGAGTTTCGAGGGTGTTCTCTGGTTATTTTCAACAGTCAAGAGAGTAAAATTTCTCTGGTTATTTTCAACAGTCAAGAGAGTAAAGTTTGAAAGACATATATAATCTCAGTTAAGCATAGAAGAGATATGACTATGGGTAGTGATGCCAAAGTCATGGTTAAAATCCTTTGAAAACACTAATGGAGAAGGGTGTAGAAGCAAAGGGCATGAAAAGACAGTAATTTTGATTTCTACAAGTACTAGTTGAAGAAGAAAATGGTAACTTAACTGCCGAAGTATAAGACATCGGCATTCTTGTAATCTAAAGCATTTGGAAGTATTCAAATATCTCTTTTTGGAACGAATTAGCCTTGTTAGGTTTCAAAAAAAAATTTTCTTTAAAATCTAAGTTTAGATACAAAACGTGAAAACATGTCCTTTAGGTGGTCGTTAGTGTGAGATTAACTGAGTTTTAGTAGCAGATTTTTCAGAACTAATATTTCAAGTGTGAAAGAATGTGACTAAAGTCTTGAATTGAGTTGAATTAAGGATTACAAAAAGTTGATATTTTCGTGTAAATGCAAACGTTTACGATGTGATTGCCTAGTAATGGATACTTAATTTACAACTCTAACACACTCCCACACAGCAATGGAAGAATGCATCGTGCCTTTAAACCCATCAATTAACATTATGCTGCCTAATACCAAGTACCAAACTTGCTCAATTGTTAGATATACCCAAAAATGGAGATTTAGATCAAACATATATACATACTTAAAATTACTGAAATATAAAACTCTAAAATTGAGATCGAAACTGAGTAGTTCAGTATAACTTGTCGTGCTAAAAAATTGAGATATTATTCCCAATCGAAACTAAGTTCAATAAAAGTGACTGACTATTTCCAGGCGCCGGCTAATTCCACGAGATCAACGGGAAGACTTAGCAAATATAACTTGTCGTGCTCTACATTCGCCAGTCTCCAGCATCATGTGTGGTGAACAAGAAGTCGAGAGGTCTCAATATTGCATCTATAGCTCCCTAGCTGATCAACCTACACGGAGATGGGTGCGATTCAAAACCTTATTTTTGAGAGGAGAAATCATAGTGCACTGGTTGAACCTTGATTGTTTATATCGATCATGTCAGGATCACCCCAATCATCATCCATTTCGTCAAAAAGAGAGAATCAAAATGAAAAGAGATTTTGAGTTACAATGATGCAAGATTCAGATTAGAGAGACGAAGGCGGCGTTTTAGTTTTGGTACAGCGAGAGTATAATAGATAAAGAGAGATACTTTCTCTTTGGAGTAGTAGTTTATAAACACATCCTAAACCCTAATGTGTGCCCCTATCCCCAATGTCCTCGAATAGGTCTTTGACGGTCCGCAAGTATAGGTTATTGGGCCAAGCACTATCATGATTTTAGGAGGTACACATTAGGGTTTAGGATGTACACATTGGGATTTTAGGAGGTACACATTAGGGTACCGTACACAAGAACCGTGTTTTCTGGGACCAGCCTTTTTTTTTGGGGATCATGGTTTTATTTTGGGTAAAGACATTAGAAGTAATTCTAGGTCACCCCATATCTAGTTATTTATTTAATACCTAATCTACCCTTTTAATTAATTTTAGGTTATGATTAGTGAAATGATTTAGTTAAAAACAATTAGTGAGATTAAATTAAAAGATGGGTTTATTATTAGTTGAATAGAATTATTGTGAGAGTAGAGTTAGAGAAGATGAAGGAGAAAAACATGAAAAATATTTTTTTTTTTCCAATTCACCCCTTTGAGTATTCAAATGATGGATTTTATCAACCACAACCGGAGGAAGAGTATTTGGGTGAACAAGTATGCTCCAAACTTAGATAATGTATGTTGAATTGGTAAAAACTTCCCCAAAAATGTAAAATTTTGAACTGGATTTTGAACAGTTAGGTTATTTTATATGAAGAACAAGTAACCGAACTCATCTGAAGGTGTAGTTCGGTTGCTTTGTGAGGATGAACAAGTAACCGAACTCAGTTGAATGTGTAGTTCGGTTTCCTTGGGAGATAAACAAGTAACCGAACTAGTTTGAAGGTGTAGTTCGGTTGCTTGATCCAAACACGCAGGTTACCGAACTCCATATTAATGGAAGCTCTGACATGCTGCGTTATGTTCGGTTGGTTCGCAACTAACCGAACTTTACGTATAAATAAATTTTAACCAAGTGTATAAGGTTCGGTTGGTTCGCAAAAGCATGCTTTTGCGATCCAACCGAACTAAGTTTAATAAGTTCGGTTGTTTCGCAAACTTGAGATCAATTGCACAACCAACCGAACTTAACAAACAAAAATTTCTTATGTTTTTAACCGTAGAGTTAGGTTACATGGCAGTTTTAAGAATTTTGCGAAATAACCGAACAAAGTTGATAGAGTTCGGTTATAAGAGAAATAAAAATAATGGGAAAAACAGTAAGGTTCGGTTACATGGCAACTTTTTTTCTTATGTTTTTAACCCTAGAGTACGGTTACATGGCAGTTTTATACATTTATGCGAAACAACCGAACTCTTCAGTTCGGTAACATAGTTATAAAGCATATAGAACCGAACTCATCTGAAGGTGTAGTTCGGTTGCTTTGTGAGGATGAACAAGTAACCGAACTCATCTGAATGTGTTGTTCGGTTGCCTTGTGAGATGAACAAGTAACCGAACTCAACACTGTAACCTCCATTAAACCTCTCCACAACTTCCATTTTCAACTCATTTTGATGATTACTTCTCATTTTTTCAACCAAAAACAAACGAAAAGTAATGGGTTTCTGAGAATATCTTTGCTAAAGATTTAAATTAAGCTATATATATATAGAGGTGGTGGTGGTTGTTGGTGGTGGTGGTAATCGGTGGTTGGTGGTGGTGATAATCAGAGGCGGTGGTGGTGGTAATCGGCGGTAGTGGTGGGAGGAGGTGGTGGTGGTAATCGGCGGCGGTGGGCGGTGGTGATGGTCGGAGGTGGTGGTGGTAGTAATCGGCGGTGATGGGCGGTGGTGGTGGGAGGAGGTGGTGGTTATATATAGAGTGAGAGAGAGGTGGTTATTAGGTTGGTTTTAAATTAAATTAGGTTAAGGGTAGGTTAGTAATTTCAACGCATTAGGACACCCCTTATAACTAGAGGGAAGGTGGCCTAATAAGATCATGGTACCCTCAAAAAAACCATGGTCCCAAAAAAATGGTTCGTACACAAGAGGGTACGGTACCTCCTAAATC
The DNA here is from genome assembly GCA_023531295.1 of Papaver armeniacum. Classification (NCBI taxonomy): domain Eukaryota; kingdom Viridiplantae; phylum Streptophyta; class Magnoliopsida; order Ranunculales; family Papaveraceae; genus Papaver; species Papaver armeniacum. The sequence continues at coordinate 177,433 of JAJJWW010005274.1, forward strand.
CTAATTACTAAAACAAGGCCTAAAGAACTACCAAAAGAAAATAAAACAGTTTCTTCCAATCCTCCGGAAGTGTCACTCAATTCCACTGTCATAAGGTGCTTTGGTTTCATTTGGCAAGTAATTCTCACCTTCGTTTGCAATCTGATCAGGTCCACACTCTTTCCTTCGAGAACACTCGTAGATCAATTGACTCTTCGTTGTTTTTGCAGCACATTGATACACACCGGTGATGATTAGATTCCAACAGGCTTCTACTTGAGTTACCGTTCTAGTCATTGTATCCGGGTTCTCATGTTGTAAACATAAGTCTCCAAGCTGTTTCGTGCATCAATCGTCTTCTTGAACTTGGTATCTTCCACGGCAAAATCCTCTGCCTCTTAAAGTAACCACTTGCTCAAATGACCCTTTTCGTTTGTGACTTTCCACTTGCCTAATTTTCCGCAATGCATCCAAAATACCTTTGGGTGGTGCCCTGTTCAGAAATCAAAAATATCTGGTTGTACTGCACTCTATGTATTATATTCTATGTAATTCACATGCCTCAACAAATAAGCTGTACATTTTGAAACTTTTATTACTATTATTTTTATTTTTTGAGATCTGTAAAGAATTTGGTACTATAGTGACACCGGCTTTGTTACATTGTTTTGAAAGCACCTTTAGAAACTTGTCTTTGATAGGCCAGACATACAAAAATACACTTGCCTTGATCAAAGAAGTGGGAGGCACCCTATCACTGCTGCATAAGAACATTTCCAATTGCAAATTCATTCTAACGAGTACTAAGATCAAAATCTAACAGTAACAACAGGTACCCATAGATTCAGGGTTCAAGATCAAAAAAAAACATACTACATAAAAACAAGAGAGTTTTAGATATTTGATCAAAAAAATTAATATTACAAATACAAACAGAATTGAATCACAAAACACAAACATTTGGAAATTGAAATACTTTAACGATTTTTGGTTTTAGCGTAACACTTACAAAAGAAAAAATAATAAGAAAAAATATATATATTTGATAGAGTGTTTGAATCTTTACATAGATTTGTAAACCACCGGGCTAATGGTTGATCTTTATATTAGATAAGGCTAGTTTCAAATCTCTTGATTATTGACCGCTTGAAGATATCACTGCGAGATCAGGCTTGCCATTTTCCGAAACAGATGTTCCCAATTACCATCTCTTGGTATGAATATCCCTTATTTTTTTGAGAGGAAAAATCATAGTGCATCTTGATTGTTGAGTAGATGTGAGGAAGATGGTCCCGATAATCCATTTGAGTTAGAGCAAATTAAAATGAAAGACCAAGAGGATTTTTTTTTGAGATCCAAAACCAGAGAGAGAGACAAAAGACGCCAAAGTTGCAGTAGTGTTAGTTCCGTGAGAATGAGATAGAGGGAGTGTAGCCACTAGAAGCAAGTTTATAAAGAAAGAAACCCTAAAGTGAGCCCCTTATCCTTTTCAAGGGTACTAAAAACTTAAACGTAGCAAAACAAAGAATCAAAGTGACACACACACCATAAAAATCATGCAATTCTTTTGAATTTAGACCAATGTTATTCTTTTCGACAAGTATCAGGCATTCAAAGCCTCATTGTACTAATTACGTAGATAATTTAAAGAGCTTTCCAAATATATTAATTTTGCAAAAAATCCGATGTGTATTTTTAAAGATATCTAAGTTTTAATTTTTTTTGATCTATTTTTAAAACAATGGTATTCCTGTAAATATACAAATATTAACTAAAAACTTAGTTAATGGGGGTATTATTGTCATGTGAAAAGGCTTCACCAAAAATACCTCTTTTCTTTATATTAGTATAAGATATAAGATTATGCTATCAATCACCCGCAAAATTGCATGATCAAAAAAAAAATTGGTAAGAAAAATTAATATTTTTGAGGATGTGATTGGTTTTAATTTATTTCCTAATATAGTTACCAATTACTTAATCTAATTTTGGAAAAATCGGAATATCAACACAAGTCAAATGACCAAAACTTTGGAAAGTAACGTGATTGATGTAATATACATATATTTCTTGATATTCTCAATCACTAAAAGAAAGTCAAAGAAGAACTTTAAGTTGGCAATACAAGTAGAAGTAGAATCCTTTCTTCCTCCAATCATCCTCTTGGTCTTGCGTTTTATCCTAATGAATCTGAAGATGTGTTTGAAGTTATTCCGGAAGTGCTTATATCAGTACTATTAGTTGTTCTACATACCTGTACACGTAAAACCAGTCAAATTCTGCAATTCATCTCTTTAAATGATCTCCTTGCTGTACACATATAAGCACTTCCAGAATATCATCAAGACTTCGTAATAACGTCTTGGCTTCCGTAAAGAAATTGTATCCCCGATGCAAAGGCTCCCATCTCGCTTTCGACTGCTATATCCTTCGGGCAAGAAGGTGTTTTTTTTCCTATTATTTAGCTCTCTGGTACAAAAATCTTTCATAGAAGTCTAAAAGAGCATAAATGGTAAAGTGATCGCCTGCGCCTAGGCGGCGGGCTTGGCGCCTCGCCTCGGCTAGCGCCTAACACAAGTGACCCCATGTAGGAGTAGTGATCACTGATCACTGACTCGAGGGTATACCAAGGGAAAGTTGCTCCACACGTGTAGTTGTTCACGCTAACCCTAACATACCTTTCAAAAAAAAAAAAAAAAAAACACTAACCCTAAAATAAAGCTTTAATACACAAGACTATCAAAGACCATTACGAGTGGCATTCTCGTACTTACATAAAGGGAAGCAAAAACTACGTATATGACACGTAAAGGAAAAAAGGTGTCTTCTTCTTTTCTTTTGACACAAATTTCTTCTTTTGCTTGAGCGTCCCGACATTCTAGACGAAGCCAAGAAACCTCCTCAAAAATCACTGTTCTAAATTTCCTATCACATAAAGAAAATATGAATATATGATGATCGGTTCTCCTCTATCTTTTTATTCTTCCTCTTCTTATATGCAACCCTAAAATACAGATTTCATAATTCTGATATCTATCTGTATTCTCCACTCAATTCAATCTATAAATTTGGTTTCTCGTACTTATAAAGATGATAAGTTTTCGAACTTTCGATTAAACACGTAGTCTTACGTATCAACACAGGAACGTATTTACTTGTCAATCAAACATACATCCCCTGTCACTACGGGTAGATTTCAAGTCAAACAAAATCGGATTCTTCTGGAGATCATCTTTCCAATGACATATCGCACTGACACGTTACTTTATAACCCTTTACATTCTACATGTCACTGTCAAACAAAATTTCAACCAGGTCGCAAGTGTCACAACCCTAAAACACCAACGCCTCTGCCAAATATTTTCTTGAGCTCCAAATGGACCATATCTATGAAACGTACAAACTAGAAAATCTGCCAAATATCACGCGTCATACCTCAAAAACACCCACGATTCTACCAAATTAGTTTTTACTAATCTATAAATACCAAATCCACATAAATCCTGATCCAACAACAAAATTACCAGTCAAAATCATCAGGAAAAAACTACAGAAAACCAGTTAAAATCATCCGAAGAAACTACAGAAAACCAGATAAAACATCAGAAACAACAGAATACTGAAGAAAATCAATATAAAATTTCTTTTCAAGTCATGGTGAACAAGAACAGTGCTAATAATACTGGTGGTAGGAATAGGGGAAATTCAGGTAAAAATGGGGGCAGTGGTTATAAAGGAGTGAGCATGAGGAAATGGGGAAATGGGTATCTGAGATTAGAGTACCAAAGAGCAAAGCCAAGATTTGGTTGGGTTCATATGAGACTGCCGAAAAAGCCGCCAAAGCCTATGATGCTGCTGTTTTTTGCATGAGAGGAGGTGGTGTTGGAGAATTTTATAACTTGAACTTTCCTCAAAATCGATCAGCATTAGAGACGTTATTATCATCATATGCGCCTTCGTCGTCGTCATCATCGACCCAGATGATCGTCATCAGTATAATCGTTTTCCAAGTTATTTGACACGGTCGCAAATACAACTTGTGGCTTCAAAATATGCAAATAGTACTAGTGATGTTACAACAATGGCACCGGCGGTACCAATTAATTCAGTTGTTTTGTCATCTGCCTTGCCTGTAGCGGATGCAAATTTGGCATTTCCAACTTACTTGATTTGTCTTCTGCATTGCCAACTAATTCACTTGATATGTCTTCTACATTGCCCGTAGGGAATGCAAATTTGATGCTTTTATGTCAGGGAGAGAAGGTTTTAGCACCATCACCAATGGAAATGTCCGTGGTTGAAAATTTGCATGCACCATCACCAATGGAAATGTCCGTGGTTGAAAATTGGCATGCAAATAGCAGCAATTGTAACTATGGTTTGGGTTCTAATCAATTTTATGGTCGAGATTTTCATGCAGCCATGGAGAAACATCATTCACCGGTGGTAGAGGCAATTGAGGGTCAACGAGGAAACGGATTGCTAGAAGATGCTATTGCTCCTCATGGTACTAGTGGTGGCGGCGAAGGTAGCGGTGATGACGTGTTTTGTCAGTCATCGGCCCCGAATGACCCATATTATTGTTGGACATACTGATGACACCTATGGATTTATTTATTTTTCTCTCTAGGTGATGCGGGTTTTAAGCTATTGCACGGTAGTTTGATCAATTTTAGCAGCAAAATGCATCAATTTTCAAAAGATGCATGTTTTCGGGGAACAAATATTTTTGCTTCCCTCGGATTAAGTATGTTTTTTTTGTTCCTCCTTCCAATTGATGACAATTTGGGGGAGGTTGTAATGTTCCATGGTACTAGTATATGATAAATAAGGTATCATCTGCTATTTGGCAAAACTGATAAGAGTTTAGTTTTAGGCTTATCTAAGCTATTGCAGAACTTTCCGTAAGTTTTAAGCATGCATTTCACCAACAGTTCTTGGTTCTTATATACGCACCAAAAGGGACGCACTGCTAACCTGTGAAAACGAATATCAAACTCTTAATGCTGCAGGGATAACCCTGCTTAATGTGCTTTTTCTGTTGCAAAAATGCTTGTGTTGCAGACTCTTCCACTCCGGCTGCCACCTCATATTTCGAACATCTGCCGTTTTAGACCCCCCATCTTGACATTTTGCATTCCTTCACCAAACATAGTCTCACACTCTCACTTGACCATGGGTGGCCTTAAAAAGCTACGACGGCCCTCGTAAAGACTGATATTTTACCCTTCTCTCTTAATTATTTCACCTATATTTGGTAAGTGGGGCAGTAGAATTCATTTGACTAGCTTCACTCCTGCATTTCAAACAGATTTATCCCTGTCTATGGAAAGAGGGTGCACTTAAACTTCACCTATTCTGTGCACAATTGGGATATTGTATTTTGTTAAATTCTGTTTTTAATTTTCTTTCTTGTCTACCTTTGGTAGACATTGTAAATTCTACCTTCATCTAATAAAACTCTCTTCTCAACAATTTTTTTTTTTTATCCCTCTCTTAATTTTACAATCTCTTGATGTTGTTTGCTATGGATCGCTGATGTTTTTAGTTTGGATCAGCAGCAGGGGGGGCACAAAACTCAAATGATTGGTTGTTATAAATTGGAAACTGGATCTCTATGGGATTGTGGTGGAAACTAATTTCAGCTCCCTGCAGATTGCATTTCTCAAAAAGTTCTCCGGCTGCATTTCACAAACACCACATTACCTGACTCTTGATATTTATATCAACACATACTAACAAACAATTACTGACAATTATAAGATATGCTGGTTCATGCGTAATGTAGCTCGAGTTCCCTGGGACGACGATTCGGTACATCGAGGAGCCGAAACAGTAAACAAATGCTTACAGCTACTGAATATAAGAAAACCTGCGAAACATAACTTTCTATAGATGAAGAAATGTAGAAACCAGAGAACTATAAGTGTATACTATACTATAGATATAAGAAAACTACTGTGTTATAAGTATTACTACTGTGTTTTGCCACAGTTATTTAACTTTCGGTAAGTTTTAAGCATGCATTTTGCCAACAGTTCTTGGTGCCTATATACGCACTGAAAGGGACGCACTGCTAACCACTCCAGACACTTTGCACTTTTTAGGTCCGGATATCAAACTCTTAATGATGCAGGGAAACCACAGTTACTGAATATAAGAAAACCTGCAAAACATAACTTTCTATAGATGAAGAAATGTAGAAACCAGAGAACTACAAGTGTATACTATAGATATACTGTGTTATAAGTATTACTACTGTGTTTTGCCACAGTTATTTAATTACATATTTAGAACCTAAAATCTGAGTAGAAAAACTTATCAAAAATGTTTGGCCTTTGGTCGCCTAGACGAATCCAAATTAGAGCTTTTAATATGTAAATTTATCTCCTTCTAAACTAAAATTTTCTTTTAGCTAAAGAATATTTTGCGGATTGCTTCCGTGAATCGTCTTTTGGGTCATATGGTGACCGCATAATACAGTGAAGTTTGATCACAATTCTTTAGCAAAGTTAACTACAGAGTCAAGGAAGCTAGCCAAACTAATCCTGATTCAAAGCCAACTTTGTCACAGGGCCTTTTGCAAGGTCAAAAAAAAAAAAAAAAAAAAAAAAAAAAATCCACTCCAACTGAATCAAATTCAAGAGGGATATGGCCATACAATAAGTTTGTAAAACATTCATCTGTACTGAATGTACTGACACAAGTTCGTCTGTACTAGTCAAACATTCATCCCCTTTCACTACACGTAGATTTCAAACAGATTTATCTCTCTCTTAATTTGACAATATCTTGATGTTGTTTGCTTTGGATTGCTGATGTTTTTTGTTTGGATCGGCAGCAGAGGGGCACAGAACTCAAATGGGTGGTTGTTATGAATTGGAAACTGGATTTGTTTGGATTGCGGTGAAAACTGGATTTGTATGGGATTCTTCCGGAGACTTATCTTTACAATGACATCTAGCATTGTACACACTACACCTAAGTTGTCAAACTAAATTTAACCTAGCTATAACGTGTTGAACTACCAAAGCCCACGGCTCTACCAAAGATACTTGTCCGCAACAAATGGATCAAATCTAAACTAGAAAATCTGCCAAATATGTTATAAGCACGTTGCATATCTTTGAAACACCCACGATTCAACTAATTTTTTTTTACTAATCTATAAATAAGTAAAATCACATAAATTCTTATCCAACAACGAAATTACCAGATAAAAAACTCAGAAAAACTCCAGAATACTGAAGAAAATCTATAAAAAAATTTCTTTCCAAGTCATGGTGAAAAAGAGCAGTGCATTCAAAGCCTCATTGTCACAAATCTTAGAATCATTAAAACAAATGATAAATTCTTTTTGCTAACTCGTACTTAACGCTACGATAATTGGTCAGCTAGTTTTATAAAATCAACCATAACTAAAACAAGAGGAATCCAAAGGAAAATCAAAAGCAATAAAATAAAAAGTTTCATGAATATATCGTAAAATCGAATGACAATATGTATTAGAAACAATTTTTGGGAGTGAAATTAAGTAAGACTTTAGTGGTTGCTTTGAGTAAGTAAAAGTACATATTGGATAATTCGATTCCATTGCACAGAGTGATGGCGTCGCAATGGAATCTGATGGCAGTTGGTGACTTGGTGTTGTAGTTGTTCCATGTACCTTAATGGTGTCCACGTATTTATAGCCTGATGTCCACATATTTATAGCCTGATGTCCACATATTTTATGAATAGTGTTCGATGTCTAGACTTCGAAACATGGATGTCCACATATGATTACGCCTAGATTTTGGATGTCTACATATAATAACTACACATCGGGGTATCAGTGTGTCTATATGTACACATCCATGAAGGGGTGTCTACACATCCTTACCCGATGTGTACACCTATGTTGTCGATATGTACACATTTGAGGATAAAATCCGGTATTTCCGTAAAAGAGTAGGGCATATATGTCGGTTGACCGGTCATTGTCACACTTTTAGAAGAATTTTCAAATTGGTCACACTTTTGGAAGAAATGCACATTTCAGACATAGTTTTAGGTAAGTTCCCCTTTTAATTTCTTCCAGTAAGTGCTTGAGTTTGTTGGTGTTAAGACCAAATGTGTCTCTATTCCAAACTTTCAGTTTCTCCTTTAGGGCCTTTAGTTTCAACCACAATGATGTACTTGGACTACTTGCAAAAGAAAAAAACAACCACCATTCTTCTAAAAGTTTTTAAAACACCATTCTCCAGAAACCACATGACTTCAAACCTGAAGGGACTAGATCCCCAAGAAGGATCAGAGATGTCTAAGAGGATTGAAATATGATCAGAAGTGGGTCTGGCTTGAGCAAGTTGAGAGGCTAAGGGAAATTGAATTTCAAAAGAAGGAAAAAGAAGGAATCTGTCTAATCTGCACATAACAGGATTAATTTGACCATTGGACCAAGTATACGTGGCACCCTTTAAAGGAAGGTCAATGAGATTGTGTTGAGTAATGAAAGTGGTGAAATCTTTCATGCTCTTTGTAATTCTGCTGCAATTTTTCTTCTGATCACAGTTTTTGATGGTGTTAAATAGAGAGATTCAGATCAAACAGATATTATTACTTCGAAGCAAAAGTCTTACATACTTAAAATTACTGAAATATAAAACTCAAAAATTGTGATAGAAAAAATCTAAGTTTATATTAAATCTAAACTGAGTATGAAACAAAAAAAGTGATTGACTATTTTCAAGGGCCGGCTGGTTCCACCTGATCAGATGGGAAGACTTAGCAAAGATAACTTCTCGTGCTCTACATTCGCCCCTCTGCGGCTTCTTAAGTGGTGAATAAGAGGGTCAGGTCAAAAGGTCTCAATATTGCATCTATTGCTCCCTAGCTCAACCTACACGGAGTCACAAGATTCTCAAGGGATCTGACTTGAGTCTGGTGGATGAAACACTCCAAACTGCTGGAAGCTGTGGAATTTCCTGTCCACTTTGCTTGGAATGTGGATGTGGTTCAACACCTTATTTTTGAGAGGAGAAATCATAGTGCCGGTTGATCATTGATTATTATGTATATGGATCATGTGAGAACCATCTCAATCATCCATTTCCTAAACAAAGAGAATCAAAATCAAAGAGGTTTTTGGGTTACACAGACTCAGAAGAATCATAACATAGAGAGAGACAACGGGCGACCAAGTTTTTGTTTATCTCAGTGTGAGGGTGAGATAAAGAGGGAAACTTTCTCTATTTATAAATACATCTGAAACCCTAATATGTGCCCTTATCCGCAACGCCCACATATTTCGAGTCAAACAGGTCTTTGACTTAGCATTTCTTCATCTGAATTCTCAAGTCAACTTTAATCCATCTAAAGTATTACATCTGGTTAAACTTTAAACGTTAAAATTCGTTAACCAAGAAATCAACAGATTACATTCGTTTACCAAGGAGTATTAAGTTTAAACCAGCGTCACTTGAAGTTTTAGGGTGACACAAATTCGTCGGCATTGACAGTTTCAGGTGCGACTTTTGGACGGTGGAAAAACGAACAGTCGAACTAGTTGGTGGACTGTTCTGACAGTTATACTTTTTCTTCTAATGACATCCCATCTTGATTCTTCAGCTAACTCAACTGGCCATGGAATGTCGAAACTTACGTACATCACATGACAAATGAGAATCCAGTTAGCAAAATGGAAATACAGTAAACACACGCCGACTAGATCAATTTTATAGACTCATTGATAAATAACTCATATGGCACACTGGCACTATTGACCACCCCAAGATCTTGTAGAGTCTATACGAATTAAATTATTCTCACAACTTATTTACACCAACAACACCTTTTTGGTAGGGGTGTTCATGGTTATTGGTTAACCGAGAAACCGAACCAAACCAAACCGATTAGGGGGAAACCGAACCGAACCATTAACTAATGGTTGGTTTTGGTTTAGAAATATGAAAACCGAGATTAATGGTTTGGTTTTGGTATGATAGAGAAACCGAACCAATAACCAATGGTTAACCGAATATTGATAAAAAAAAATCATTGATTAAATTTTCATTAGAGATGTCACTGTCATTAGTTAAATCTTCTTTTGATCTCTAGATTTAGAGTAAGCTTTAATTACTCTTGATATTCTTTTTATTTATTTTTTGTCTGTAAATTTTTGTAAACCAATACTATTTTTTTCTGTAAATTAGTGTAATTTTTCTTTTTGGTTTGACATAATTATTGGTTAACCAAAAACCACTGGGAAAAATCGAAACCGGCTGGAACCATTTGGAAACCTAACCAATGGTTAATGGATTGGTTTGGTTTCAAATTTTAGAAACCGATAGTATTGGTTTCGGTTTTGGTTTGGCTTGAAACCGAACCAAAACCGACCATGAACACCCCTACTTTTTGGCCTAATGTCAATGAGGTGTGTGCTGATGCCGTGCCTCGTCTCGTGGGCCATTTAGTTATCTCAGTAGGCGTTATGGTTTCAGTAAAATTACCTAGCACATCAAACAATTGCGGCGGCGCATTCCCACTAGTTAGAATCCCCTCCTGCCTTCCTCTAACCATCTTCTTAGTTATCAACACCATCATCACTGGTATCTACTACACTACAACCATTGGATCATTGAAATTCTTAGTTCCAAATCCAAACATAAAGTCTCCGAAATTAAAACCCAATAGCCGTGCAATCAAAACTCTACTGATTCTTGTCAACTTGTTATATATTGCATAATACCAAGTACCAAACTTACAGCTCCAATTCTTACTCAGGTTGTCCAACAAATAACAAGTACTACACTTAATTGTTCAATTTAGAACCAACAAACCCAAGATCAAATTTGTGCATGGAAACCTCAAACTCATATAAAACCGACACCAAACAAAAATCTAACTGCTACCAGATTTTTTTTTTTATATATAAATCTAACAGAGATACCCAAAAATGGAGATCCAGATCAAACAGATATTATTACTTTGACGCAGAGTCGACCTTGCTTATAAATATATCCAAAACCCTATATTCAAAATTAGAGAGAGACGGAGGCGGCGTTTTAGTTTTAGTTCACTGAGAGAGAAACTTTCTCTATAGAGTAGTAGTTTATAAATATATCCAAAACCCTAATGTGTGCCCCTATCCCACAATTCCCTCAAATAGTCTTTGACGGTCCATAAGTATAGGGTATTGGGCCAACTGGCCAAGCACTTGCCTTGTCTTCGGCCATGCATCCAAAACATCCAAAATACATTTGAGTGTGCCCTTCAATCTGTGTGGTGGTCCCTTGTTCAGGCATCAAAAATATCTAGATATAACTAATGTATTCTATGTATCTATGTATTAGACAGAGATATTTAGTCTTGTAGTACACATGCCTCAACAAATAAGATGTAGCAATGTTGGTAGGGCAATGGCTGCTAACATGGGCACCATGCTACACCAGAGAAAGGGCAATGGCTGCTAACAAGGGACCAAAAGAAATGTCCGAAAAAAAAAATGTAACAATGTTGGTATGGTATGGCTGCTAATGGGGCACCAAACTATACAACTGCGAGCAACTCTATAAGACAGACAAAAACACTCTTGCCTTGATCAAAGAAGTGGGAGGCACCTTATCACTGCTGCATAAGAACATTTCTAAATTCATGCTAATGAGTACTAAGATAATAGAAAACTCTATATAGTAACAATAGGTACCCATGCCATGGATTGGGGGTTCAGATCAAAAACGACATACTGCACAAAAACAAGAGAGTTTTGGATATTTTATCGAAAAAATTAAGGGATATTTAATGTTTGGAACCCGGCAAATGTCCAACCCATTGCTTTGGTACCCAACATTTAAAATATTAAGGGTTGGTACCTGGGTCCGTCATTGACCGTGAAGTCAAGTCGTTGACTAATTAGTCAATTAGTTAAATGATTAAAATTAATAATAATTATTATTATTTAACAGTGTTAACTGTCCGTTAACACGTGAATGTAAAGGAAAGGTTGAACCAAAAACTTTGATCTTGTGGTTAGAAATGATTGACCCAGAGGCTTACATTTTTTTTTTTGGATAAACCGGGAACTGTATTACTTAAGAAGTTTCAGGCACCGCAAGCCTATGAAATAAAGAGGAAATCCATGGAGACTAATCCACATATTCTTCTAGAAGAAGTTTGTCCTTCCTAACTCTTTTAGCTACACTATTAGCTAAATTATTGAAATCTCTCTTTACATGAGAGATTTTATAAACTTTAAAAGTAGAAATAAGAGATTTAATATTTTTAATCAAATGGTTATTCTCCCATCTAACTAACATATTATTTGAATAAATAGACTGCACAACCACTTCTGTGTCTGCCATGAGTTGGACTTCAGAGATGTTAAGATTTTTGATCGAACTTAGAGCCTCCAGTATAGCCATGCATTCTGCAGCTTCTGAGTCGATTACTCCGTCTGCATACGATCCCTAAACTCCATCAAAGGTACCTGCAAAAGATAATATCACCATGCCAGTGCCAGAAGTGAGCGTCAGGTAATCAAATGAAGCATCTACAAAAATCTTTGTAATATTATCTAACTTTACAGGTATGTCGGCAGGTATTGTTTGGACATGCATGCTATTCCTGGCTGCAAGAGAGAAATTATGAAGATGGAGATTAATTCTAGAAACAGTAGAAAGAGGGTTTAGAGATTTTTGTTGAAAGACATGTTCACATCTTTCCTTCCATATAACCCAACAACCAACCATCAAAGTAATTAACCAGATATGGTTTGCATCTCTTCCATTTGTGTGTGATGGATTGAACCAGGAGATAATCCAATCTTTGATGCTACCACAGTTTAGAGCAACCTGATCCACATTAATACCCAAGTGTCTCCAGACTATTCTTGCATGCTGACATTGAAGCAAAAGATGAAAGATGGATTCATCATGTTGATTGCATATTGTGCAAGTAGTTTCCACATCATTATGATATCTTGAAACCTTATCTTTTGTTTTCACAATTTCTTTAAGACACTTCCATATAAATAGCTTGACCCTGTGAGGAATGTGTAACTTCCATAGTGCTTTCCAAACATCCTTGGGGACTGTATTAATGGCTTCTTGTTGCAGAAAATTACTTCCAACCAACTTGTTGTATGCACTTTTAACTGTGAATAACCCATCTCTTGTATGCCTCCATCTGATTATGTCTTCCTCCTCCAAATGAACTTGCATTTTTAATTTATTTTCCACAACATCAGAAGAGAAGAGAATATGGAGTAATTTTGTATTCCATTCTGCACTATTGGGCTGTGGTAGTTCAGAAACAAACTCAAACCCAAGATGCATAGGACAAGATGTAGTTGTCTTAGACTCCAGATTAATAATCCACTTATCATACGATTCTTGTTTTCCTCCCATTTTTATTTCCATATAAACATTCTGTTGTAGATTTTGAAGTCTGATTTACACACCCTTCTGGATCCAACTAGAGTTGTTCTTCTCTTTTTCCATATGTAAAAATTCCTCATCCTTGAAGTACTTTGCTTTCGGTATCTTAACACATAATAAGTCAAGCTGAGTACTTATTGTCCATGCAACCTTGGTTAAAAGGGCATGATTAAGTTTTTCAAGATTTTTGAAAGCTAACCCTCCAATTTCTTTTGGAACACATAGACTATTCCAAGAAACAGGATTATGACCTCTATTGGATTTATAGCCCCAGAAAAATTTCCTTTATTGAGTGTCAAGCTTCTTAATTAGTTTTCCTGGTATTTTGAAAGTACTCATCTAGTACATAGGCACATCATTTAAAACAACTTTAACCATGGTGCCCGTCCCTGCTTGACACATAGTACCTCCCTGCCAATTAGCCAATCTTCTTTCAAATGCCAAATTAATGTCTTCAAAAGAGTTAAATTTGGATTTACCAATAAGCAAAGGAGAACCCTGATACTTCTCTTTGTTGTCCATGTTCTTTACTCCAAGAATGTGACTAAGATCATCACACTTAGAAGGATCCATATTACTACTAAATAAAATGGAAGATTTGTCAAAATTTATGACTTGACCAGATTGTGAGCTAAAATCTTCAATATTTTGAAGGAGATTAGTCACACTGGTTAAATTGGCATGAGTAAAGATAAGACAATCATCAGCAAAGAGAAGATGATTAATATGAGGGGAATTTCTAACAGCTTTAATGCCCGGGATATTCTTGGATATGTGAGCTTCAGATAGAGACCTCTAAAACCATTCCATTGCCAAATTAAAAGATAAGGAGACAACTGACAACTGACAACTGAGCTATATCTTCTCACTGACTTAATGTGAACGGGCTGTGTAAGGAAAATTAGTGGGCTGATTTCGTGCCTCGGCTCGTGGGCCATTTAGTGTTCTCATTAGATGTGAACGAGGTGTAAGTAAAATCTGTGGGCTGATGCCGTGCCTCGTCTCGTGGGCCATTTAGTGTTCTCATTAGGCGTTAGGCTTTGAACAAGATTTTCTTGCCAGTGTATAAACAACACCCCAACAAACACTCGAACCAGTTACGGCGGCGCATTCCCACAATCCACCCAGATTTCCTCCGATTCACCATCTTCTACATTATCAACACAAGCACCACCACTTTTATCTACTACAGTACAAAGACCACCACCAACACCAAATAAATAGGGATGAACTGATTAGAAAATGATGTTTTCATCCAGGAGTTAAAAGGGATATTATCAAATAAATACTGGTCTTTCTTCCCGGATCTGGCGTCATACCTATTTATTGAAATGGAGTAAGTATTGCATCTGGATTTAGAAAAGAGACCAAAGCCTGGAGAGTAAATTACGTACATGAAGCTGATAATAGTTGTTTTCCCCAAAAGTTATCTAAATGATACATCAAGCAAATCCAAAACCATTTGAAGTATTGAGGTTACTCATACTCATAATTTCGAACGTCGCTGATTCTTCTGTGGTAACGGACATTAGATTCATCAGCACCATCATGATCACCGACATCGCCATTATGGTCTCGGACATCATCCTGTAATCTGCTTGCATGAAGTACTTTCAGTGCAATCAAATTTCATGGCAACTTGTGTTGCCGATGTCCAACGTTACTCGGCAATTTCATGAGAGAATGAAAATCTTACAACCACACATAACTACAAGACTTACATCGAAGAGAAATAATTGAGAGGAGAAATCATAATGCTGTGGTGGTTAATTTGATTGTGTAAGGGAGAATCATCATCATCCCATAATCCATTTGGTGAAAAAAATTTGAAAGAGTTTTCGGAGGATTTGAGAGATCTAGAACCAAAGAAGACGAGGACGGCGGAGTTGAGTAATGAGCATTTCTCTTCGCAGCTCACTGTATTTATAAGTACATTATTAAACCCTAAACTGTGTGCCCTATCATGGGTAAGAGGACCTGAAGTCCTAAACCCTAATGAGTGCGCCCTTTAAGGCTTTACCTCAATGCAGCAGAAGAGACCCATAAAATTAGTTAGTTACAGCTTGCAAAGTATAAAGTATAAAGTATAAAGTTTAAAGTATAAAGTATAAAGTCCTAAACCCTAATGAGAAAGCGTTTCTTTATTTCAAAAACTGTTTAGTTACAGCTTGCAAAGTATAAAGTTCCTATGGCACAATGAAATTGTTGACAACACTGAAGTAAACACGCGACTTATTTGCACCGGCTACGCCACTGGCTTAGTTCAGGTTAGAAATCTGATGTGAACGAGGTGTAAGTAAAATCTGTGGGCTGATGCCGTGCCTCGTCTCGTGGGCCATTTAGTGTTCTCATTAGGCGTTAGGGTTTCAACAAGATTTTCTTGCCAGTGTATAAACAACACCCTAACAAACACTCGAACCAGTTACGGCGGCGCATTCCCATAATCCACCCAGATTTCCTCCGATTCACCATCTTCTACATTATCAACACAAGCACCACCACTCTTATCTACTATAGTACATCGCCATCATGGTCTCGGACATCATCCTGTGAGGATCATCATCACCCCAGCAATCCATTTGGTGAATTTTTTTTGGAAAGAGTTTATGGAGGATTTGAGAGATCTTATTTCTTGGTGTCTCTGTGAAGATAATCAAATATACGCAGAGAATGTGTAGCCGGACCCTTAAATGCTACTGATGCATCATATGCTCCCACCCATAACTCTAGAACTTTAATGGAAGAGAAATAATTGAGAGGAGAAATCATAATGCTGCTGGTGATTAATTTGATTGTGTAAGTGAGGATCATCAACATCCCAGTAATCCATTTGGTGAAAAAAATGAAAGAACCAAAGAAGACGAGGACGGCGGAGTTGAGTAATGAACATTTCTCTTTGTAGCTCAGTGTATTTATAAGTACATCGTTAAACCCTAAAATGAGTGCCCTTATCATGGGTAAGAGGACCTGAAGGCTGAAGTCCTAAACCCTAATGAGTGCGCCCTTTAGGGCTTTACCTCAATGCAGCAGAAGAGACCCCTAAAGTGACTCAGCCTATCTGATTCAAAAAAAATATTTACGCTACACAAAGTTTGTTTTGCTAACTCAGTAACACTGCAATGAAATCTAATGGGAATTGGATGTTTCCCATGTTCCATGTATATTTATGTATGTGGCTTCACTAATCTAGACTCACTAAGACTGGCCATAAAAAATTTCCGATGTTCTGGCCATAAAAAAATTCTTTCAAGACCTACATATATATCAGGCTATCCCACTCCGTTGAAACCAACAATATTTCTAGTGCTAAAACAATATTTGGCTACCAAAAGAGCTACTTTAGGCAATTTTAGTCCCATCCTGTTACCGTGAGTCTTATTGCTCATTTTCTTTAAGAACTAACATCAATGTAAATGAGCTAGCTTAGTAAATTCATCCTATTATTACTTCAGGCTTCATCATGTGTTTTCCTGCTGCAATATGCTTTGAAACAATCCATGTAGTTGAATTTTTTCCTTTTGATCGGTAACGGGTAATCCATGGAGTTGAATTGAATTGAATACGTTCAATTATTGTTGTAATAGAGCCATTGCCCATTGGTTGGCCAAACAGAAAATGTGCTATATAGCCAAAAAGGTATCTTTCCTGGGTCAAACGGACGGGTAAGCTTTCCGTCTGGGTCAAATGGCCAAAAGAATCTTTTAATTGAAATTGACACAACTACCCTGCCACGTCCACCAAAACCTTAACACGTTCTCCTTCTTTGTTCAACAAAACCACCAACGCCTTCATCTTCATCTTCTCTCAAACGGACAGTTGAACTACTGCTAGACTAGTTGGTGTTGGTGGACTATTGGACGGTTGTACTTTTTTTTCTAATGACATCTCATCTTGATTCTTGATCTAACTGGCCATAGAATATATTGTAGAAACTTATGTACATCACATCACAAATGAGAATCAAGTTAGCAAAATAAAAATAAAAAAAACAGAAAACAAAGTTGAATAACTGATATGGCACATTGGCACTATTGACCACCCCAAGATCTTGTGGAGTCTACGAATTAAATTATTTTCACACCTTATTTACACTGACAACACCTTTGGCGGCCTGATGTCAACGAGGTGTGGGCTGATGCCGTGCCTCGTCTGGTGGGCCATTTAGTTTTCTCAGTAGGGTTTCAACTTTCAAGTAGGGACTTTACCTTCTTTATATAAATAAAACAATTTCGGCGGCGCATTCCAACTAGTTACAATCCCCCCCCCCCGCCGCCCTCCGTTATCCACAGTAACCACCAGAATCACGATGGGTTACGAATTGAATATTGGTTTTGTGTCTCATACATCTTGGAGGGAAGAGTGGTTGATTTGGGTAATTGGTATGAGCGACTTCGGAAATGGGGTTTTCATGAATCAGCTGAAGAGCTTATATCAAAATACAACTGGTCTTTCTTCTTTAAGCATCATGATGATTTATTATGAAATAAGGACTCATACCATTAATTGAGATGGGATATGTGTTTCCTCTAGAGTTATTCGAAGTAGCAAAAGATTATCTTCTCTGGTGTTTCTTGGAAATGATACTTAGATGCTACAGTACTAAAATCTGTAAAACATCCTCTTTGAATCAGAAGCTAATGTAACGGGCAATATATGAATCACCTTTTGCTTCTTCTTTATGTTGGATAATGTACAAATTTGATTCCACTGGTAAAGCAATTGAAAGCATATGCATTTAAAATACAGTTACAAAATAACTGTTGAAACAATGAGAGAAAATTTGATGTAAGAGCCGACGTAAAATCTGCATCCTTCTCTAAACCACTCGATTCTGTTCATGCCAGCTATGCCAACAAACTGTTGGAAACCAAGCATAAATAGCTTTAAGATTTGGCGGATATAAGCAATTGACATGCCTGTAGCAGTGTTGGTAGGGCATGACTGCTAATGGAGCACGAAACTACACAACTCCAACTGTATTGAACGGACAAAAGCACACTTAGCCTTGATCAAAGAAGCGGGAGGCACCTTATCACTGCTGCATATATAAGAACATTTCCAAATTCATTCTAACGAGTACTAAGATCAAAATCTAACAGTAACAACAGGTACACATAGATTCAGGGTTCAAGATCAAAAACAACATACTACATAGAAACAAGAGAGTTTTAGATGAACAGAATTGAGTCAGAAAACTACATTTACAAAAAGGATTTGGAATCAGAATTGAAAGTGAAATTTTTGGTTTTACATTCAACACTTGATTTGGAATTTACAAAAAGTAAATTACATTTGATAGAGAATTCTTCCATGGAGTTTGAATCTTTACTTAGATTTCTAATCCACCAGGCTAATTCTTGGTATGGGTATGACTTATTTTTTTGAGAGGAAAAATCATAGTGCATTTGGATTCTTGAGGAGATGTGAGGAGGATATTCCCAATAATCCATTTGAGTTTGAGCGAATTAAAATGAAAGATCAAAGAAAAGTAAGGATTTTTTTTTGGAGATTCAGAGAGAGAAGAAAGACGCCGAAGTTGTCTTACTTCTGTGAGAATGAGATAGAGGGAATGCAGCCAGTTAGGAAGTTTATAAAGAAAGAAAACCCTAAAGTGTGCCCCTTATCCTATCAAGGGTACTAAGAACTTTAATGTAGCAAACAAAGGCCCATATATTAACCCACTTGACATGCTCCAAAAGTGAATTTCTCCCTTTCATTCTTGCATATACCGTTGCCCTAGCAAAAAATAAATAAAAAATCTTGCATATACCATCAAAATCTCTGCAATTCTTTTGAATTTAGACTAATGTTATTGGTCGATAAGTATGGGCGTTCAAAGCCTAGAAAGATTGTCACAAATCTTAGAATTATTAAAAGCAAATTACGAATGATCAATTCTTTTTGTTAACTCGTGCTTAGCGTTACAATAGCTGGTCAACTCTCGTTATATATAAAAAGAAAGTTATTATTGGGCGTCACATTTCAATAGAGGGATTTCACTAATAAAACAAAAATGAGTCACCCGTTAGTAATTTCAAAAACCCGTTATCTTAAATATTTTCATAATGACTACATAACCCTCATTTACTTAGTGCTAACCATCTAATCAGATTAGCTAATCTAATAATATTAGTTATTAAATTAATTTGATTTATAGATAGAGATACAAAAATTAGAGTTAGTGTTTTGATTTGTGGAGGGAAGAATAGTAGAAGGAAAAAAAATAGAGATATTGTGCTCCTCAACAATGTGGATTTTAGAGAAGTATAAAAACTACTCCCTATGTTCCATTTTACTTAATGTTTTACGGTTTTTTTACTATAAATTTATGAGGAATCCAAATTTGGTACCTCTCTTTCAGAAACCTATCATTAAGATGGTATATATCTATAGCCCAAAATACAAGATCTACGGTTAAGATTAATAGTTTTAGATTAAATTTATAGTTTCACATTTTATGTGTGACTAAATTAACCTTAATTAGTTACACATTAATAACAAAAATATATTAAGAAAAATATGTGATTAACCGGTCAATTAGGCATTAGCGTTTTTCTTGGGCGTTATTTGTGGGTAGTTTTGGCTCTCTCTCTCTTTCCAAACTTTCATAATAACTCTTGAAAGGTTTGGCAATGGAACTAATTTGTTTTAATACAAAACCTAATCCAAATCAACCCTAAGCAGCACAACTGTGCATTATAGAGTCCGAAGAGATCCGTCCCATCGTTTTGTGTGAATTTGATTAAGAGAGTGAAGAAAATAGAGCAAAAGCATATTTGGTCCCGGAACGAGGGGAACATAAAACCTCAAAGCGACGATCTCTCGAATAGACTCAAATCTCGTGCATCTTATGATTTTAACAACAAGTTTCGGCTATTGAGGAGTGGAATAAGCGGAAGATGGAACAAACTGGGCAAAGGAAACTTGGGAAAAATGGATTTGCCACTTCGTAAGCATAAAAGAATCTTGATTATTCACCGTGTATTTCATTTTCATCCATATCTAAAGATGAATGTATGAATATCCAAATTTACTAGTATAAATTTAAAGAAAAATGTATGGATGTTATTTAAGCTATTGATAAGGTTGGATCTAGCAAAGGCTCCAAGTCAGTAGTTGTTGGTTTGTTGCTCGTTATGGTCAGCTCACATTTTACTCTATTATAGAACCTGGTCTCCTAGTTTAGAGTAAATATTGCGACTATCACAAGTCTAACTTGTGAAAACTAGATTATTCATTGAAAAGTGAAAATTTTAGAGTGATAACTGATATTTTCACAATCATGCGCATGGTGACAACTACATCTTTCACGATAAAGAATGTGAATACTAACAATTTTCATACCATTTAGAAGTGAAAATTGCATTTTTCACAAATAATTGAAGGTGGCAATTAGATTTTTCACTAATCGCGAACCATAAAAACTGAAAAATTCACTAGTGGTGGATTTATGAGAATTGGAATTTTCACAAGTCTCATCTCAAGACTAATTTAAATTGAATGGTGAAGAAGCTTGCGATAGAGAAATATAGCACTTTTTTATCAAGGGAAATTTTTTATGGTTGGAAGTGAAAATTTAGTACTGAATAATGGTAACATTATTGAAATTCGGTGAATTTTGTTTGTTCTTTTTTGCTAAAGAGTAGATAACCGGGAACAATGGAGATATTTAGTTTTTTGGTCGGCGGCGGTATATTTAGGTTAGTGGAGAAGATAGTCAAACATGTGTGGTCTTCAAAAGCGTTATTTTAGCTAGGTCTTTTCTCTCGGATTCCGAAACTCGGAGTATCATTAGGAACTGTCTGGTTAGCAACATCTGTTTTTCTAAAATCAAAATTAATTTTTGTGGAAGGTTTTTTTTCTGATGTGGAAGGTTATTTATGTAATCAAGTTTTTTCTTAACTAATTTTGGGTCATTAATATACACAATCTAAATGGTGGGTTTTAGATAAAGATTTTTTTGTTTTTGGGCTACATATAATTTTCCCCGTTTTTTTTATGTTCCAAAATAGATGAGTGTTTAGATATTTTTTTCCAAATTCTCACTAACTTACCCTTGCTTTGGAATCATTATCATACCATTAATTTTCATTGAAATCAGTAAATGATAATTAATCTAAAATTTAAATCCACTCCATAGAGGACAAGTATTCTATCCCAAGTAAATTACAACGGGAGTAGGTACTTTAAATTTTTAGAAAGCTATGAATATGGGTAAATTTGGAAAAAATTTACTCTCTATGTTATTTCTTAATCTGCGTGAAAAAACTCTACAACATCAAGTAAAATAGAATGGAGGGAGTACTATTTAACAAAAGAGTAGGGTTGGGATTTTGATATTGTGCTCCTCAACAATGTGGATTTGTTTTATTTTGTAGTATTCTTTCTCAAATGATTCATTCACCAGTACTAAAACGATAATTGGCTAAGAAAGGTTCTTTAGGCAATTTTGATCCCATCCAACGCTGGGTCTTCCCATTTCTGGTAACAATGTAAATAGTTAATAAATGCTGCGATTTTGCTTAAAAAAAATCATAGCATTACCTTCAGGCCTGAAATAATCCATGGAGCCAAATCCATTCGACCGGGTATCATTGCCCATTGGTTAAAACACAAAGGCAGCCACCATGAAGCATCATATTTCAGGCTTTCTGCTAATCACTCTATTTTTGATCAACAAACCTTTTGCATTTCTTCAATAACCACCAATTAGCTATTTGGTAGGATAATGAAGACGAGAAATGAACTGAAGTGCGGAATTCCACTGGAGTTTCAAATGGGTACACGGTGAGGAACTCCAAAAAAAATTGAATGAAGCTAACTGTTCCAATTTTCATAAACAAGATATACTTTACCAAGTGTTGGTCCTAAAAGAAACTATTTCAGACACAAAACAAGCAATAGATGCAAATAACAATGTAAATTAGTCTGGAATTATGATGATTTCTATTCAAACTGGTTTTCACATACAAACTGAAAGGATCTATAATTCATAGTAGTACAAGACCATCTAAGATGGGTCAATTAATACAAAAATTAAATCTCACTTGGAATGAAAAATAAATAAAAGCCAGATCTGTAAATCTGTTTCTGTTTAACAGCCGCAACTTTTAGACATCAATGAATGAATCAAAGGAATATGGGTCATCCACAACAGAGGAAGTTCGATAGTCAAATTGTTTAGTCAGGTAGCTGTTATTTGAAAAGAATCTAAGAAATGGCAGGAAATGTTGGAAATGAACCATAGTTTTTCTTAGAAGAAAAATCGTTGCGAGGGGCGGCAAGTTGTGGTTGACCAAGAATTTGATGTTTTTTCTTTCCATTGAGAAGAATGTATGAAATAACAGGACATTCATGTAAAGGAATCTTACTTTTTTTGAGGAAAAATCATCGCGAGGGGCGGCAAGTTGTTGGTTTGAGTATTTGATGTTTTATTATTTTTTTCCTCATTGATGAAGAAAAACATGAGAGTATCTGTTTGTTGTTGTCGATTTAGGGTTTGGATTGTTTTTTCACTACACAGATGGAGGAGGATATGAATTGAGGACAACTATTCTTTTCTTTTATAAGGCTGGATATCTACCCAGGTCAGTTTAGAGCTAAATTTTGATCGTTGATTTCTTTTCAATATTAGATTTAACGGCCCACACTTATTTTATTACTGACTGTAATTTCTGTCTGAACTATCTTATTTTACAGCTATAATAGTTTGATCAAAAACCTAAATTTCGTATCTACACTGATAGTTACAGATTTACCGTGCACATAAAAAAAATTAAGAGTTAAAACAACTTGCTGAATGTATTGAACAATAATTTTGTAGAAGTACTATACTGTTTTTAAATGAACCCTCTATTAGGCCTTCCCCAAGATGTGACTCTCAATACATTATGAGTCTAGGTGAATAGATATACAGGTTAAATTTAACACATAGAACGATTTTGTTGTGAATGTCATTACGAACTCATTAAACATAACAGGAGCAAAAAAAAAGGTTATTTGGTTTTTAGTACTTACTTTTTGACCTAAACCTGGGTTTGGTTTAACATTTGTTCAGGCTTTGTGTTTGGTTTAAAGACCAACGTTGACCCGCATTGACCAGGTTAAGTCATGACGTGTCTAAATATTTGGTTAATTAATTCGTAATTACTAAAATATATTTATCTTTAGTAACAATGACTGACATTGTCCTAAACCCATCAAACACGTGGGTGAGCCATATTACATCTTAACACAACTATGAAATAAGCGGCTAAGATCTCGTAAGTCTTGGTATTCTGAATTCCATTGATTTTTGTCTAAGTTTTGGAAGATAGTGATGAAAGGAGAGAATTCTTATGTTTTCTCGTTATCTTTATCCTGCAAAGTTCGGTAACCCGCGTGTTTGAAATTATGAAATTATGCTTGTATTACAAGATAATAAAATTATCAGTTTCTATTTGCAACGAAACTAATATCCATTAAGAAGGCTTAGATTATAACGCTTTGCCTTTTATAACTCTTGCAGTCGAGCATTGCTCAGCATTTAGAAGGGTACGTCACTTAGGGGCCTTTGGCTTGGATCTGGTTTCAAATATGATTTGAACCGAGGTATAAGTAAAACTTGTGTTTGAAAAAGTGAGTAAATCGTCTTTATATAAATTTCACAATTTCTATGAACAACTAGGAGCGAAAACTGGACCAAGAGCAACTCCAAGTCTATACTTACGCATCTTGGTCTCTCAAAAACAAACTTTTCTCAAATGCTTGTTGGATGAAGCACTTAATTGATGTTGCTAACAAACTTACACTTAATTCTCTTTATAAACCCCAAGTCTGTGATTTTACATTTTTAGTGATCAAAACTTTGAATATTTGATGCTAAGTTTAATTTTTGTCTTATTTTTACTTTTTCAGGTGCCTTTGTTAGCCTGCTAAATTTACCTTTCTGACAATAACTGTGTGTCTCTGATTTCTACGAGACTATAACGTTGGAATTGGACTCTGTTTGAAGAACTAATAAATAATAGAAGGATTTATGGAACAAGCTGGTGATGGTACGGCACAACATGTAGGGGTTCAGCGAAGGATGCCCATTCTTATAATGCCACATAATGCTGTATACAAAAGCCAGTATCAGTAACGGGAGGAATTTCCTTAGAATCGTCTTTTGGAGTCTCTTCTTTTCTTATGTACATTTTACTACTTGACGAAAGACTAGTATGGGATTTTGATTTTATGCACACAACAATGTGGATTTTCTTATTTTGTAGTGCTAAAAACGATAGCTAGTTTGCTGCCAAAAGTGCTATTTTAGACAACTCCTTTCTGTTTAGAACTAACAGCAATGTGAATGGTTAATTTCAGCTGCTATTTTGTTTCGTAAACTCATCATGTCATTACTTCAGGCTTTCGGCATTCACAGGAACTGTATGTGGTAAATAAGTTGGCGTGAGTAGTTTGTGCAAACTTCATTGATAGTTTCATATTGGTGGTTGTATCTTGTGTAGACCATGTATTATTGCGCTGTAATGGAGCCATTAGCCATTGGTTCACGAACATGCCTAACATTTTGCATTTTGCTGTAAGCTTATTGTGTAATGAACCGCAGGATTGTATTGCATTTTGCTGTAAGCTTATTCTGTGTAATGCACAGTATTTCATAAATCAGAACATGGTACTTAAAAACTATTTTAGTGAGAGACAAGCACATAGATGCAAATAACAATTAACATTAATCTTACATTATGATTATTACTCATTAGCCTGCCTTTTCACGTACAAACTGAAAGGATCTTTGATGAAGATGGCTTAATTAAAACATTAAAAACAAATCTCACTTGCGAAGATGTAATGAAAAAACAAAACCCAGATCTTTTTAACATTTTAGCCGGATTCTGCCGCTTAGCACTCGTGCACATGCGCCTTTTAGACAATGAAACCATCAAGAAATACGCACATTCCATTACAGCTAGGGTTCAATAACCGAATTCTTCCACCAGGAGTGCTGAAATTAGAAAATAATCTAAGAAAATGGTAGAAAGTGCAGTTGAGGTCATCATATTTTTTTGAGAGGAAAAATCATTGTGAGCGGCATGTTTGTTGTAGTATTTGACGTTTTTGTTTCCATTGATGATGGATCATGAAGATGAACATTAGAGAGATCTGTCTGGTATGTTAATTTTCAGGGTTAGGGTTTGGAAATTTTTTTCCTTCACTACTCAACAGAATGGAGGAGGCGGAATAGACTTTGAGAAGAACTATTCATCCTCTTATAGACGTCCAGCTTGAAGGCTTAATCTTGATCGTTGATTTTATTTTAATTTAACGGCTGACACATATTTTAGGACTGACCGTAATTGCTGCCCATACGCGTTACATGCCAACCGTCCGAAAAGAGTTTTCGGTCTTCATTTCTTTGAAGTCAGACATTACTGTTCTTCAAGACCCCAAGAGGGTTTCTACTCCTCTTTCTTCTTCTTAGATATGAACTCCATACATGGGGCTTTTCAGTTTTCCTCTTTGTATGGAGTATCAGCTTGTTAACTTATCTGATGGACTAATATCTTCACTTTCCCCAGAGGTAGGAATCAAAATCATTGCTTAAGTTCCTTTTTTGTGTTGGCTTTGGATTCATGATGAATTTCTCATTCTTGTTGATTCAACTTTGTTAAATCTGAAGGATTAGGTTGATGCTCATGCTATGGAAGTTGGAAGCCCCTTTCTACACCAAATTCTAAGTAAAGAGGAAAATCAAGTTTGAGTTTCGAGGGTGTTCTCTGGTTATTTTCAACAGTCAAGAGAGTAAAATTTCTCTGGTAATTTTCAACAGTCAAGAGAGTAAAGTTTGAAAGACATATATAATCTCAGTTAAGCATAGAAGAGATACCAAAGTGATGGTTAAAATCCTTTGAAAACACTAATGGAGAAGGGTGTAGAAGCAAAGGGCATGAAAAGACAGTAATTTGGATTTCTACAAGTACTAGTTGAAGAAGAAAATGGTAACTTAACTTCCGAAGTATAAGACATTGGCATTCTTGTAATCTAAAGCATTTGGAAGTATTCAAATATCTCTTTTTGGAACGAATTAGCCTTGTTAGTGTTGTGCACTTGTTCGGTACTAATACTATGCCAATGCCCTGTAATTACCAAATGATTAAGCTATTTGAGATCTGGGTTTCAATTTTTTTTTTTCTTTAAAATCTAGGTTTCGATACAAAACGTGAAAACATGTCCTTTAGGTGGTCGTTAGTGTGAGATTAACTAAGTTTTAGTAGCAGATTTTTCAGAACTAATATTTCAAGTGTGAAAGAAAAGTTGATATTTCGTGTAAATGAAAACGTTTACGATGTGGTTGCCTAGTAATGGATACTTAATTTACAACTCTAGGTAGAGAACAGTCTGAATTGTGGCAACCTAAATGTACTCTAATCAGTAGAGACGTATTCAAACAGTGTTGCATCCAAGTTTTGCAGTATTTTGGGTGCAGCGGATTTCTAACGCACTTTTGTTCAATTATAACTATTTGTATCTTCTTGAAATTGTTCCGTGAACCTATATTATATCAAGATTTAACTCTTAATCCATTTTGTATCTAGGTGAATAGACCGTTGTAACGTATCTATGGACACTATAAAAGACGGAAAAAGTATTAATGTTATCCTTAAAAGAGAAGGCAATATTAACAACCACCCAGATCAGCTCCAGGTTAACAACCACCCCAGAATGGAGATCGAAATATAAAACTCTGAAAACTGAGATCGAAACTGAGTAGTTCAGTATAACTTGTCGTGCTAAAAAATTGAGATATCATTCCCAATCGAAACTAAATTCAATAAAAGTGACTGACTATTTCCAGGCGCCGACTAATTC
Organism: Papaver armeniacum; assembly: GCA_023531295.1. Lineage (NCBI taxonomy): Eukaryota > Viridiplantae > Streptophyta > Magnoliopsida > Ranunculales > Papaveraceae > Papaver > Papaver armeniacum. The sequence continues at coordinate 204,678 of JAJJWW010005274.1, forward strand.
CACGAGATCAGACGGGAAAACTTAGCAAATATAAAACTCTAAAATTGAGATCGAAACTGAGTAATTCAGTATAACTTGTGCATGGGGATCTGAAATTTAAACTGCTGCAGAATGTGGAGATCTGAATTGAACCTGGTGCATGGAGATCAAAAATTTAAACTGCTGCACAATCTGGAATTTTGATGTCCACCACTCCACCTTGCTTAGCATGAGGGTGCGATTCAAAACCTTATTTTTGAGAGGAGAAATCATAGTGCAGGTTTCACCTTGATTGTTTATATCGATCATGTGAGGATCACCCCAATCATCATCCATTTCGTCAAAAAGAGAGAATCAAAATGAAAAGAGATTTTGAGTTACAATGATGCAAGATTCAGATTAGAGAGAGACGAAGGCGGCGTTTTAGTTTTGGTTCAGTGAGAGTAGAATAGATATATAAAGAGAGAAACTTTCTCTCTGGAGTAGTAGTTTATAAACACATCCTAAACCCTAATGTGTGCCCCTATCCCCAATGTCCTCGAATAGGTTATTGGGCCAAGCACTATCATGGGCCTTTTTTTTTTTTTTTTTTTGTTGCTTTTTTTTGTTATACAAACAAGAGAGTACGGTACCTTGTAAATCCTAATTACTAAAACAAGGCCTAAAGAACTACCAAAAGAAAAGAAAACAGATTACCAAGTTTCTTTCAATCCTCCGGAAGTGTCACTCAATTCCACTGTCATAAGGTGCTTTGGTTTCATGTGGCAAGTAATTCTCACCTTCGTTTGCTATCTGATCAGGTCCATACTCTTTCCTTTGGGAACACTCGTAGATCAATTGATTCTTTGTTGTTTTGGCAGCACATTGATACAAAAAAGTGAGGACTGGATTCCAACCGGCTTCTACTTGAGTTACCGTTCTAGTCTTCTTTCTAAGAAGTTCAATCCGTTCTAGTCATTGTATCTGGGTTCTCATGTTGTAAACATAAGTCTCCAAGCTGTTTCGTGCATCAATCGTCTTCTTGAACTTTATATCTTCCTCGGCAAAATCCTCTGCTAGGTTAATCTTCTCGTGGCTCAAATGACCCTTCTCGTTTGTGATATATAGAGATCTTTTGTGACTTTCCACTTGCCTTATTTTCGGCAATGCATCCAAAATACCTTTGGGTGGTGCCCTGTTCAGAAATCAAAAATATCTGGCTATACTGCACTCTATGTATTATATTCTATGTAATTCACATGCCTCAACAAATAAGCTGTAGCAATGTTTGTAGGGGCAATGTCTCGCTAACAAGGGAACCATCTTTGCGCCACTTGCACCAGATAAAGGGGAAAAAATGTAGTACAGTCATACTACTTGTCAACAACAATAGACGACTTCATTTTGAAACTTTTATTACTATTATTTTTATTTTTTGAGATCTGTAAAGAATTTGGTGTCACCCAATGACTTTACCACTGTAGTAGCACCAACTTCGTTACTATTGTTTTGAAAGCACCTTTTGAAACAGTCTTTGATAGTTCAGATATTTTTTGTCAAGTAAAAAATACTTTGGGTTAATCGTTTTTCCTTGATGAAAATGCACCACCAAATAAGACATTTAATATTTCAGAAAGGGATTAAACATGGTAATGAAATCTTACATGTGCTCAAGGAGTAGTAATAAAATGCAATACCATCACCAATCATCACCATAGGGGGCCGGGTTGGCCGGTTAGTTTCCCATGCAATGCAGCCCCTTTACTTCATTCATAAATTCAATAAAATGAGAATTTCAATTTCATGAAATAGAAGCTGTAACAATGTTGGTAGGGCATGGCTGCTAATGTGGCATGAAACTACACAACTGCAACTGTAGTCTGTATTAGACATACAAAAATACACTTGCCTTGATCAAAGAAGCGGGAGGCACCTTATTACTGCTGCATATATAAGAACATTTCCAAATTCATTCTAACGAGTACTAAGATAAAAATCTAATAAGATAGATTAGGGGTTCAAATCAAAAACAACATACTACATAGAAACAAGAGAGTTTTAGATGAACAGAATTGAATCAGAAAACTCAAACATTTGGAAAGTGAAATTTTTGGTTTTACATTCAACACTTAAATTTGGAATTTACAAAAAGGAAATTACATTTGATAGAGAATTCTGCCATGGAGTTTGAATCTTTACTTAGATTTCTAATCCACCAGGCTAATTTCCGATCTCCTGATTATTTCCCAAGCTATTATCTCTTGGTATGGGTATGACTTATTTTTTTGAGAGGAAATATCATAATGCATTTGGATCATTGAGGAGGTGTGAGGAGGATGTTCCCAATAATCCATTTGAGTTTGAGCGAATTAAAATGAAAGATCAAAGCAAAGTAAGGATTTTTTTTTTTGGAGATTCAGAGAGAAGAAAGACGCCGAAGTTGCATTTGTCTTCGTTATGTGAGAATGAGATAGAGGGAGTGCAGCCACTAGAAGCAAATTTATAAAGAAAGAAAACCCTTAAGTGTGCCCCTTATCCTATCAAGGGTACTAAGAAATTTAACGTAGCTAACAAAGGCCCATATATTAACCCACTTGAAGAAAACCCTAAAGTGTGCCCCTTATCCTATCACGGGTACTAAGAAATTTAACGTAGCAAACAAAGGCCCATATATTAACCCACTTGACATGCTCCAAAAGTGAATTTCTCCCTCTCATTCCTGCATATACCGTTGTTGTTGTTTTTTTTTTTTTTTTTTTTTTTTAATGGGTTAGTACACCGGTTGGTCCCTAAATACTATTAGCAATTACAAGGTCCAGGGTTCGAACCCTTACCTCCTCCAAGGGAGGGAGCATGAGAACCATCAGGCCACTTAATGATTCTCCTGCATATACCGTTGACCTAGCAAAAAAATATCTTTCTTATACCATCAAAATCTCTGCAATTCTTTTGAATTTAGACCAATGTTATTATTGGTCGTTAAGTATGGGGCGTTCAAAGCCTCCAAAGATTGTCACAAATCTTAGAATTATTAAAAGCAAATTAAGAATGATCAATTCTTTTTGTTAGCTCGTACTTAGCGTTACAATAGCTGGTCAACTCTCGATTATATAAAATGAACCATAACTACAACACGAGAATTCCGAAGGAAAATCAAACCAATAAAGTACAAAATTTCATGAATATATAGGAAAATTGAATGACAGTTTGGTAGAAACAAGTTTTGGGAGTGACTTTAAATAGAAGGACTTGAGTGGTTGGTTTGAATAAGTAAAGTGCATATTGGATAATTCGATTCGGTCGCAGTTGGTGTTGTAGTTGTTTCATGTACATTTTATGGAATCTAATCGTATAGTTGGTGTTGAGAGGTTTACATATATATTTGAAAATGCCATGCTATATAAGCTACAAAATATTTTTGATGGAATTTTTTTTTTACCGATTCACCAAGTACGATATATCGTTTATTCACTTTGGAAAATCACTTAAGACCAATCAAAATTATGTGACCTATGCTTCATTATCAAATGGCTAGGACTTAATTAACAAGAAAACATCTCTTTATTTCACAAATTGACACAACCTCTAAATTTTCGTGTAGCATCTCCAAATTAAATTATTCAAACACTGTTCTCAAAAAATAAAATAAAAAATCTCACCAACAGTAAATTTTGTGTCCGAAAAGAGAGTAATCAATCTGGTGATACGTTGGTCTGAGAGTGATGCTGGAAAGTTTGAGAGATGAAGATGGGTGAACCTGAAATCGGCTGACTCAACTTACACATCCGGTCTCTCAAAAACAAACTTTACCCAAATGCTTGTTGGGGGAGACTACTTTAGAACGTGTTGGAGATTTATCACTACAACAAGTCTTTATTAGATGGTTTCCGTTCCTTGTAGGAACCAAATATCCCAATCTATTATCTCTTGGTATGAATATCACTTATTTTATTGAGAGAAAAAATCATAGTGCGAGTGGATTCTTAAGTAGATGTGAGCAGGATGTTCCCAATAATCCATTTGAGTTAGAGAAAATCAAAATGAAGTGAGGATTTTTTTAGAGTTCCAAAACGAGTGAGAGATGAAAGACGCCGAAGTTGTTGTAGTCTTAGTTCTGTTAGAATGAAATATATATATATATATATAGTGAAGTCACTAGCAAAGGTTACAAAGAAAGAAAACACTAAAGTGTGCCCCTTATCCTTATAAAGGGTACTAACAGTTACATAAAATGAACCATAATTAAAACAAGACAAATTGAAAGAAAAATCAAATCCAATAAAATAGAAAATATCATGATTATACCGTAAAATCTAATGACAATGTACAGTACAAACAAGTGGGAGTGACTTTTAACCGTAGAATCCAGTAGAGATTTCTCTAAGATAGAAACACTACCACACGTTCGTCTCGAGTAAGATGTTCCTTGAAAAAACTCTTACACAAAAGATTCGATATACAAAAGATTTCACTAATTCCTTGAAAAAACTCTTACACAGATTTCCTCACAAGAACTAGTCACTCAAAGCTCTCCCACAATAACAACCCTAGCTGCTCTTTTGTTTTTTCACAAACAGGCCATTTGTTTTTCTCTAAGAAGAAGATATCTGAACCTTGATACTAAGGACCTCTTTTATAGATGACACAAACTTGTTCCACATGAACTTCCTAGCTTAGTTTTCTACCTAAAATAGATGACTGACTCAACTAGGAAACCACATAACTTGGGAAACACCCAAGTAATGTTTTTGACCCGTTCAGGAATATTCCAGAACTTAACGGAACAAAACCTAACCATCACCACCTTTTGTGACGTGAACAAAACCAACAGCGTCTTCTTTCTTCTTCACTTTGCATACGAACATCTTCTTTTGTCTCACCCTTATTCAGGGCCACCCTCCCTTAAGGCTCTCAATTATCTAGGTTGATAATTAGGCCATGTCCAACAAGTACATTGTCACTGACACCTTCCATCGAGTTGTCTTGAACATGCGTCTAGAAGTACCACCTAAGCCTAACCTCCTCCTTGTTGCATCAGCACCACCAGAACATATATTTTTTAAACTTCTAGCACCACCACAAACAACTCTTCCATGTAATCTATACAAGTTCCTGCACCGTCTTGCCATCAAGATTACATCGTTGAAATGATATATGCTCATTACTCCATCTTTAGTAGAGTATCTCATTCCAAGTGATTCTAATCTAGGTAAACTAATTAGATTCCACTTCATCTCCGGCACATGTCTAACATTTGTGATTGTTTGAACTGAGCCATCAAACAATTCCATGCGAACTTCACCAACTCCATGAACCAACAATCTAAAGCCATTCCCCATGTAGACAAACCCGCTGCAATCTTCATAATTGTTGTATAATGAACGATTGCTGCAAACATACACAGCGGCACCACAGTCTAATACCCATACTCCCTGACTTTTAAGATTTGCAGGAGTTAGTAGGACCTCATCACGATCACCTTCTTCTGATAGCATCGCTAGGGATGCAGTATCTTTAGAAAAGTTTGCCGAAGCTTTCCCAAAACCTTCCTTCTTCCTAGGACAATCTCTAGCACAATGCCCTGGATGACCACACTTGTAACTTTCACCTTTGAAAACAATTCGTTTTCCTTTGTTGTTACCAACTCTCTTCCCATCAGCTACAAACGCATCTTCAGAATTATTACTAACCCGATCTCTCTTTCTCATCATCTCCTCCGCAGCTAAAGCGTTGTAGACTTCTAATGTAGTAAATGACGATCGACTCATAAAACTATGTGACAACGTCTTGTATCATTATGGAAGTGTCCAAATCAGCTGTAGAGCTTTTTCTTGATCATTCAAATTGTCACCAACAGCTTCAAGCTTCGATATTAGTGAATCAAAGGCAGAAATGTGATCCATTACCGGAGTATTCTCTTCCATCCTCATATCATGTAAAATACCCTTAATAAAGATCTTATTAGTCATTGTTTTATCCATGAACAAAGTTTCAAGGGAATCCCATAGCTGTTTTGCTGATGTAGCACCCTTGATCGCTGCATGACCTTGCACCTTTCTAGCAAGATGAAGACTAATCTCCGACAAACGCTTTTTATCCATCTTTCTCCATGCATCAGTAATATCTTCTGACGACTCCGCCTTATTAGAATCTTTCTTTTCATGTTGCCTCACCGGTGGACCTTTTAGGGCATCATCCAAATCTAACACGACAAGATAATCTTTCATATACATCAAATAGTCTTATCCACTATCCAGCTTAATATGTACAGGTATTTGGAGCATGAAATTGCCGAGTTGGGAAGCTTCATGATTAAATCCATCCATTGTCATGAGGATGGACATTGTGAAATACCTTATATTCTGGTATCCCAATGGATAAAGAATGCCCTAGAGACATAATCTTGGGAAGGATACCGACCTTCGAGGTTGTGACATCAAGAAAGGAACTAAGGTACTTCTTTCGGCTAGGTTAACGGGTGAAGGACTTGCTTTTTTGATCCATCAGTTTTTAGGCTAGAGACGAGTTCCATGAACATCACTTTTTGGTTTGTTATGGCATTCGCCTACAGTAGGAGTCCTACTAAAGTTTACAGTTTTATATATTCAATCGTCTATTGATGTTTGAACGCTGAACATAGTGTAATTCACATTCTCTGTTTACGACTTAACTGCTCGGGATTAGAATCACACAACAGACACGCTATTAAGACTCTTGCATGCTCAGTCTCATTTACATAAATTATGTTAAGTTGAGAAGACGACAGTGTATTACTGTAAGGGGCTCCCTAAGTTACATCTTAATAGTATCTTTGATAAGTTGTGTGCTTATCAGAAAGTACCAGCCCTACAAGGGTTTTATCCTTGAGCTTGTCCTTTAATATACATCTTCCAGTTATAAATGTTTGGTGTTTTATTTCCTAGATTTTTGTGGTTTTGTACTTTGGAAGAAGCTAACTGACATGTAGGTTTCGGTATAATGAAGTTGTCAAACTTGTGTCTGACTTGATTGATACTACGTGTATTCAATTAATAGAGTAAAAAGAAGCAGAAGATCAAGAAACAGCCGGCGTTGAAATCAGAGGTAAATTGAAGGCATGAAAGAGAGAGAGTTTGACAAATGGTAAGTGTCTATACTATGCTGATCCTTGTGTTGTAATTTTTCCCATATTTATAGTACTTGCAAAAGGTTTTTTTGTGGCCTAAACTGTAACATTACACTAGCTTTTGGTCGATCATCCAAAGCATAGCTTCTCCTACTGCCATTGCTTCAGCATTTCAGCACCTCTTACTTTGGTTTTTATGGGCTTTGCAGCGTAGGAGACCCTTGCACTCTTGCAGCATAGGAGACACTGGTGCATCAAGAAGAAAGAATACTAATGTATATAATCTGAAGTGATCTGCAGCAGCATTTTGACACTGAAGCATATTCGTTTCCTTCTTTTTACCAGTCAACTTGTGGTGTTGGGTTGAGTGTTACCCTGATTAGAGGGATGAACCCGGTGCATTTTTCATTCTCCATTTCAAGTCTTCCACTGCAGAGAGTATCAAGAGTCTATTGATGGGTGTTAATATTGTACAATAATTTGCCTTCCCACTCCGCCTCATCCTAAAATATGTATTGCCCTGGGCTTCCCTCAGTAATATTTTTATATCTTTGATAAGTTGTGGGCCTTGCAACACTGCAAACAAAAGAAGGCAATCAAGTACTATCCAGCTTGTCATCCACCACCACAATCACAATTTTCATCATGAATGTAGTAATTGCATCCATGGGTGATCAAACTTTAGTCACGTTCACGTTACGGTGTTTGGCAATTTGGGTTTGGACTGAAGAAGAATTAATCTTCTTCTCTCTGGATTCCCGCCTGCCTAAGCATCGGTGTTAAGCAGGGATGGACTTAGCCAGGGCTAACCCGGGCTATATAGCCTAAAAGTATTTATCCCAACAAGAAATTTCTATAGAAAAGTTGTCAATTGTATCTTAATTAGCAAATGTAAATTTGTCTTTCATCCAATGTTATGAGAAACTTACGGCTAAATTCATACCCAAAACGATAAACCTTCTTCACACGCTGTCTATCCATCTAGTATTTTATTGGTAAATTAGAGTTGCATGGTACGTCAACAAAAGTTACCACAACCTTAAACCCCATGGCCCCTGAGTGGACATTCCATCTCCACCCGAAGAATAATCTCATGTGTTAGCGCGTTTTGAAGCCTTTGACCGTGGTAGCTTTCAAAACAATTTCATCCGAAGCTCCCATGATACCAAAAGTAGAATTCAGAAACAAAACTATTTTGCTTTACAAAAAGTTAATTTTTATAGAAATCGTTTTGAAATTTGCAACCCAAATAAACTTTGACTTCTAGCTGGCTCTGATGCGGAAATGATTGGTATTCCGGGTTAGATCCCACGGGCCATCCCGACAAGGGAATTGTGAGAGAGAGGGGTGGGACCACACTTAGCCCACCCCTGCAAACCGTCGAGTCATAGAAGTGATGCTACAACTACCGTCCTTGGGGACCATAAGAAATATCGCGTCTCACATCCCCCGGGACCCGCTGGAGCTAGCAGGTGGTGGGTTTATGGGACCCATCGTGGGTCCCTCAATTTATGTGTGTTGCGGTGATCTCACGGGATTTAATCCCTCAGAAGCTGTAGAATTATCACGGACCTGCCTTTTTTTTCTCTATGCGGGACACACCGCGGGACAAAGGCGTAATTGCAACATATAGGAAATATTTTCATTTAATCAAGTACATGCTTATGAATTTTTTTTAGGTATTTCATTCCAACTGAAAGTCTAATTGCAAGTATTTTCTTTTACCCGTAGTTTGGAGTTGTAATTAGCAGATTTTATTGTAAAAACTGTAAATGGATATTGGATTTTTTTTTTATTCGTATGATTGATTTAATTTTACGATGAAAATTGCATATATTATTTTATTTTGTTATGATGAAATCGTTTTATTTTGGTAATGTTGAGGTTGTGTATATTTGTTTTGATATGTTTCTAAGATTTAATAAATTTAGGAAATTATTTTCTAAAATTTGATTCGCCAGATAATATTTTTTTGGGTCCAAAAAATTTTAGTGAAATTCTATTGGCTGAAATTTAGACTGGTGGGGCCAGAATTAAGAAGCTCCGATTAATCACAGAGAGCTCGAAAAAACTCCGTTTTTATATAAAGAATGCATGCTTCAAAAAAATAAAAAAATAAAGTAATTTTTTGAATGGTATACGAACATTCTCTACTTAACCCGACCATCGTCGCTGATGGTACTACACCTTGAGATAACCATTAAAAAATCATCCAACGGTTAAGACAACAAATTTTGTCCCAAGGTTAAATATCGAATGGAAATTTACCAGCAGATCCCTTTTAACACACTCCTTTTTCAATTGATCTCTAGGGTTTTCCATTTCGCTCTCTCTACGAACAAAACAGTGAGAGAGGTCGCTATTTTCTAGGGTTTTTCGCTTTCGAATATTTTCTTTTCATTAAAGATCCTTAAATCAAAGAGGAAGTTCTTAGTTGCAGAGAACAATGGCAGGGTATGGAATCAACTCGATGCTTAAAGAAGGCCATAAACATTTCTCTGGACTTGATGAAGCTGTTATGAAAAATATTGATGCTTGCAAGCAGCTCTCTACTATTACTCGAACTTCTTTTGGTCCTAATGGTAATCTCTATTATCTAATCTGAGTTTTTTTTTTTAAGTATTTAGTCTTTTATTTCACTGTGATCTAGACTCGTGATTTGGTTTTGATTTGTTTTTTTGAAACCCTGGAAGTCTTTTCTCGTTTTAAATTTCTGTTTTACCGTGGGTATCCATTGTTAGGCATTATGGATGTTTGATGAGTTTTAACCGAAGTTACATGCTGTAAACGATGAGTAAGAAGTGGTTCCTACAAAGGAAATAGGTTTAGTGGTGAATCATGTAGTAGCTGGTAATAGTAAAAGTGGTAACACTAGATGTATGATCTATCTTGTTCAAGATCCAGTTGAAAAGAATTGATAACACATGCAAAGGAACTTAAAGTAGGTTTGTAGCTGAGATGGAGTACTGTGAAAGATGTTTGTGTTGGACTATCCGCGTTAAATTCTTATTCAAGTTTTTCTTGTTACATCTCCAAAATTTTAACATATCGAAGGATTGGTTCTTTCTCTCATTAAATAAACCTTTGCTAATGATTATGTTTAGGTATGAATAAGATGGTCATGGATCATTTGGATAAGCTATTTGTTACAAATGATGCTGCAACAATTGTCAATGAACTTGAGGTTCAGCACCCTGCAGCAAAACTTCTAGTTTTAGCTGGCAAGGCGCAACAGGAGGAAATCGGAGATGGAGCTAACCTCACTATATCATCTGCTGGAGAGCTTCTCCAAAATGCGGAGGAGCTAATCAGGATGGGCTTCCACCCTAGTGAAATCATTAGTGGATACACAAAAGAAATTGATAAGGTAAGATCTCTAATTTTTTACGAATTATGATCACCAGCAATTTGGGAAAATATGATAAACTTATTTCTGTGCGTCTGTCGAGTCTTGAGATATCTAGACGCTTCTCATTTCTTATTTACCAAGATAAAAGACATGAAGTCTATGGTCGGTTGTGTAGACTCTACAGTTTTCTATTTCTCTAGGTCATTCGGTTAAAAGCTACAAAATTCTATTCTAGACTCATCGTAGCTTACTCGGTATATATTGTCTATAAGTTTTTATTTCTAGACTTTCCTGTTAGTCGGTTGTGTAGCCTATAAATAGGCAAGTCCGATTCAATTGTAAATCAATCAAAAACTCAAGTGAATAAGAGTTGAGTGCTAGAGCAAGTCTAGGTGACTGCTATTGTATTAAGTGTAAGCCTAAGTGCTTCATCAAATACTTCTTGTAACATTTTCATCTATTAATCATTTAAACCCATTGCACTTCTGAGTTTGTTTGCGTCAACAATCTTTTCTTGAGCATGTGTGCTTGTCTATTTTGTATAATTGGGGTTGATGATCTGATGTATAAAATGCATGCAAAGAGCATGTACAATTGGTATTCATATCAGACACATTTTGTTGCTTTTCACCCTTGTATAATTATTCCTAGAATCTTATTGCTAGAAATTCCAATTCAGAATTCTCAGAAGTAATTATCAGTTTATGAATCCTAATGCCGTTTCAAGTGGTCCATTATAAAGTTAAGGTCTAGTGTTGATTTGTTGGTTTTCTGTTTTGTCTGAATACTTAACAGTATGCTACTCAACTCATTCATCATAATTTCAACCCGTAATAGTTTTGAATTTATTACACTTTTACCCAGAATGTATCATACTTGATTATTTTTGATTCTGCAATGTCTGATTGGCTTTTAATGCAAATTTGTTCAGGCTACTACGGAATCTTGAAATGCAGAAGCGACTTGGGAAAGCTGTGCCCAAGTAAGGTCAAGGAAGATGTGCCATCAAACATAACAATTATAGAGGCTTAAAAGAAAATGTGTCCAAAGACTCCAAACAATTCTTAAATCCAACCATGTCATTTGTCATCACAATAACGATGTTACTTGTTTTAGTTTATAGTTTGTGAAGCTCGGTTTCGATTAAATGTAGCTGTTACAACTTTGTCTATTCTCAGTGGCATGTATTTACATCTGGGCCAATATTTTTTGTAGTGGGTAAGTAAAACCAATCTTATTCAGGCAATGCAATGTATTAGTGTGTTTTTCTTTCGTCCTTCTGAAACCTAAAAGTCGGCTTGTTTTTACAACACCATTCTTCATAAACTTACTCACTTACTGAAGAAGTGTATCCTCACAAAAATCTCTAAGATAAACAATTTTACGTACCTACAGGAATCAAACCGCACATGTACCTGTATCCAACTTTGGTGCACATTCGCCAAACATTTAACTTGAAACATGAGCTGTTTAATCCAACCGTCTGCTGTATAAATTAGCTTCTAGGTATATATGTGATTTAACACGATGCTTCCCAAAAAGAATTCATAATTTGGCTGGATCGATGTAAGTGCAATGGGTTCTCTTTACACTATGGACAGAGAATCATGTTGGATCGAGTTGGTGGTTTTGCTGATGTTGTAGCCGTGAGTGTTGTCGGCAAAGAAACTTTCCCCTTATCCAACAATGAAGAGTAAAGTTTGTTTGCCGACATCGGAAATGGTACGGCTCTAGCCTAGAATGAGTGCATGTATGTGGCGTTTTCGGTCGTCATTCCTAGGCATTTCGCTTTAGGTCCTCAACATTTTATCACTCCAAAATTATGAAACGTGTTTTGAGGCATACCAATTTTTTTTTGGAGGCATACTCAATATGGACAAAATAAAGTCACTAGGTAGTAAAACCAATAACCCCGTATCAAGAATATTTGATAATGATAATAATAACCTTATCATTTATATTTTTTAATTTTTAGAATTTTAAAATTTAAATTTTAAAATTAGCACAAAAACTATTGGCGTGCCGAAACGTAATAGGATTTATGGAATTGATTTGGGAAAAGAGGTTGGTTAATCCAAAAGTGAGGCTTTGATTATGATTAAAAATGAGAAAATTTAGTTCTCTACAGAGGCAGACTCACTTGACTTGAGTTTTTGGATTGATTTCAAATGAGACATAGACTGCTTATTTATAGGATTTGTACACCGACCATGTATTTCTCTCGATAGTTCTTTTCATCTCTATCTAAGATTTTACCTGTGACCAAGTGGTTGTTATGTTGGCCTAGATTCTCTCATTTTCTAGTTGTTAGATTTGTGCCTATGTTGCACGGACACGGACACGGGACACGGTTATGACACGACACGGTTACGGGGACACGTCAAATCTAAAAAAAAACGACTTTGCTTCCATGCGAATCTTACCCATGGTTTGAACACCTAGTTCAAAGTATGCCCTTACTGCAGTTTCTCCATCAAGGATTACACTTCCAGTCCAAAGTGTTGCACGGTGTCCTGATCCAGTAGACATATTTTCTTCGAGATCCATAAAGGCGTTATGAATTGCAACGGTTAATGAGAAACCATAGGTGTCGTGAACATCATATTCCGATAAATCATTGCAGAACGTAACCTTAGCTAGAGTCTTCAACCCCCATGAAACACGTACACCTTGCAAAAGATTGTATTGCCCACTTGGGCACGTGCCGAAAATAGTTGTAGCAAGATGAAGCCTTCCCAGTTTAATGTGTTGAAGACGTAACCACATGTCATGTCTCCGCATGCTCCTATAGCCGGTGATATTTATGTAGCAATCTTTGAAAATGTCATCTCCTTCCAACCTTGAACAAGCAAATGAGGAACATAGCAGCCTATTCGAGTTACCTCGTAAATTGTTACAGATATTCGAACCTATTATTTGCTTACTGGACTCGTTCTTGAGGAATGATATGACTTGTACACAATTAAGCAGAGCTGCACTAGTTAGTGTGACATTAGGTCGAGAATAGTTCATCTGATCATCATAGTATACTACTACCGTACCCTTCAAACTTTTATCATTTCCCTTAATCGCAAGGGTAGAAAATAGTTCAACAAAATAATACTGAAATAAATGTAGCATTTTCCTTCTTGCTACCATGTTGCACATTTTCAATCTTATCCGGTAGTAAACTACGTCAAACCATTTAAAACATAGTGACATGCATCGTAATGCATCTAAAATAACCTGTTTACGCTCTTCAAGTTCAAGGAAAACTGGTTTCAGATGTTCATAATGTTGTTTATCAACACTTTCAATAAGGAAACACGTAGGTTTGAAATCCTTTCCCCGATCAAATAAAATCCGAATAACATCAATGCAAAGAGTAAAATAGTCCTTACCAGTACCACATAGTTTGTTGTTGAATAACACATTGGAGTTTGCTAGTTGTTTGTAACCCTTAGCAGCAATTCTGGGTTGACGTATTTCATCGAATCCTTCTGTATTTGTTCTTGTAACTCCTTGAATTTGGTAACTCATACCACCAGGTGAAACGTATGTAACTTTGTCAATACCAGTAGTAATTGACTTGACTTCTTTTGATGAATTTGTATATGATATTTTATCGTCTTTAACATCATGTTCATCACATAGCATTGATTTTCCTAAAAAAACATCCATAAAATGAACCGTATTCTTTACTCGGTATCAATAGCTTTAGTTTAGTCACATATGTTAGGACGTCATAAGCATCAGCAGGTACAAGATATGCAACTTTCCATCGTTTACTTGGAAAGTATGCAACCTTAGGGTACTTCTTGTAAGTATCAATATCTGGATTTGCCTTCATGTTATCTCTAAGCTTATCCACAAAATATTTTGCCAATGATACTCTTTTGGCGTTTGAGAAAATTCGATCACGATTTCTTCCGGTATAATTTTCCACAGTTATATCCTCAAGAGATTGATAATAAAACACATCGACAGACATATCAAAAGACACAAAATAATTCTCCTGGACTAACTCTACAAGTTGAACCTTGCTAGAGTTTACATAAGAGACGGTATGTGTTTCTTCATGAATGACCACTTGATTATTCTTAACAGCAGATAACAATGAATCAAAATCATGGACTAATTAATCATTAGGTTTAAGATTTAATTGCTGGAATTTCAGCTCCTTAACCTTTATGCTTTATCACTAAACATCATAGAAGCTAACTACATGCTGAAATTAAACTTGAAACTAGTATTAGCATACTCAACAACTCACTGAAAACAACACCATATGTAACAAGAATACTACACATAGTTCATATAAAAATAGGTTATTGTACAAGGAAATAGATCACACAAGACACTTAAACTTTCATGACTTACTATCAACTTCTATTTCCTCACATTACTTCATGATGGAATGAAAACAGATTTTCTTTAAAGGAAAACTTTTTTTTTAGCTAAGTCTTTAAAGGAAAACTTGTGAGGCTAGAAGAGAGTCCTAGTCATGCTTGCCACATGTCACTCCAACCTTTCCATCATGAGTTGGAGGACACCTCATGGCTACATTGGACACCTCATATGACATGTCAAGATAACGGACATGTCATGCTTAGACTCAACCTTATCTAGCATTAACCTTAAGCTAGTATTTAGTGCATGATTAATACCATAAACATGCCTTAATGCGAATTAAGACTAATCTGACGTAACATATCGTATAAACAAGATTAGTTTAACCAAATGGAGATTTGTTGCGCAAAATACATAAATGCTAACATCTCCCACTTGTTTAAGCAACAAAACCTTTTTTAAAACTTTTTATGTTAACCGCACACTCAAGTCAAATAGTACGCTAGCCTTCGACTATAGAGACCTACACGTCACATTTAAGATGCGTAAGCCATTTCTACAATCAAAAAACTAGACGGCCCACTATTCTCAAGTAAAACATTTTTTTTTTTCGAAACAGAAAAACATTTTATTGGCTTAGCTTTACGCCAAAACCAAACTGAACTTGAAAACTTCATTTGGCTTAACCTTATTCCAACTGAATTGCACTTGTAACTTTATTGGCTTAGCTTAAAGCCATACAAGCAGCACTACATATGCTCTTAGGCCACCTGCTTTTTCTCCATAATGATATCCCCATTGTATTGCTCGAATTAAGCACTATGCTCGTATTCTAATGAGAGCAACAACTTTAGGACATTAATGATATCGAATGAGAACCATGTCTCCTACCAGAGACTACTTTATGAGCATACACACGTTACAAAGTAAGGAAACAAATATGACGATAAAGCCATAAACATCATATTCCCATTGAATTTCAGATGTTACCGTAACATACATAACAAACCACGCTAATTACCACTTTATACAACTATTACATGAACCAAGTAAATAGCATGTCAATAAGCATAACATGATGATAAATCCATAAACATCACACTTCCACTGAAATCTAGATTAACATAAGGGAAACAAACATGATAATAAAATCATAAACATCAGTCCCATTGAATTTCAGATTCAACCACAACACACATGCTTATTATCTCTTTATTTAGCAATGCAAACAAACCATATAGATAGCATACCAATAAGCAATAAGATAACATCTTAAACTCAAAAAAAGACTCTGTATCATCGCAAATCACCTTTGGGCAGAAATACGACATACAATGAGTCTTAATAAGTTTAAGACAAATTCTCATATGAAAAGCTTCAACTCATATGAGACTTGATTCACATCAAATTTCATAAACACAAAACACCTTTGGGCAAGATTTGTGTTTATAATTTCTGAATGAAACAAACAAACCATCACTATCACATAATTCTCATCAAAACACTTCCATATACTCTCAAAGCATCACTTTGGCAACACTTAGTCGAGTAATGGAAGCTATGAACTATTACAAGTTACAATTTTTCAAAACATAAAAAACTCAGACTACTTACAGCAAAATCGCCATCTTGAGAAGTGCAAAACTGCTATAGATGTGAATATACCTTTATAGTGATGCATAAACCTTCTACAACTGCTCCAATACTTATTGTCCTGATTTTTTCAGTCCCACCCATCAAGCATGAAGTACTAAAACACCATATACGAGAAGAACTACAACCTTAGATAGTAAACAACCCAAAAACTCAATCTTACAATCACCCTTGCTGCTGAATATGTAATAACTATGTGAAATTGAAGTTGAATGTTGGAATTTCATCTCCTTAACCTTTATGCTTTATCACTAAACATCATAGAAGCTAACTACATGCTGAAATTAGACTTGAAACTAGTATTAGCATACTCAACAACTCACTGAAAACAACACCATATGTAGCAAGAATACTACACATAGTTCATACCAAAACAGGTTATTGTACAAGGAAATAGAACACACAAGACACTTAAACTTTCATGACTTATTATCAACTTATATTTCCTCACATTACTTCATGATGGAATGAAAACAGATTTGCTTTTAAAGAAAACTTGTGAGGCTAGAAGAGAGTCCTAGTCATGCTTGCCACATGTCACTCCAACCTTTCCATCATGAGTTGGAGGACACCTCATGGCTAAATTGGACACCTCATATGACATGTCAAGCTAACAGACATGTCATGCTTGGACTCAACCTTATCTAGCATTAACCTTAAGCTAGTCTTTAGTGCATGATTAATACCATAAACATGCATTAATGCGAATTAAAACTAATCCGACTTAACATAGTATAAACAAGATTAGTTTAACCAAATGGAGATTTGTTGCGCAAAACACATAAATGCTAACATTAATAACTCACCATTCATCTTGTTAACCTTTTTAGGAATATGATCTTCCTCGCCTGATTCTGTACGAACCGCTTATACTGCGAGTTCGAAATGTTGCGAAACTTTAACAATCCCCACCGATTCTGGAACCAATATCGCATCATCCTTCTCCGTGGTAGCTATTG
Organism: Papaver armeniacum; assembly: GCA_023531295.1. NCBI lineage: Eukaryota > Viridiplantae > Streptophyta > Magnoliopsida > Ranunculales > Papaveraceae > Papaver > Papaver armeniacum. The sequence goes on from JAJJWW010005274.1 coordinate 222,031, forward strand.
TATATTCATCATTAACTAATGCAATAATATCCCGTGAATCATGCGAAACCTCCGGATGATTTTCTTCGCTCTTTTGAGAAGTAACTTCACACAATTCTCCATCAACTGATGCATTAAACTCTTGCGAAACATATGGAACCTCGTCGGCCTGTTGTTTTATTTCTTCCTTTTGAGAAGTAGTTTTAGTTTCTTCTTTAAGATGAATATGTTTGAGTTGATGATGAAACTTTCTGTTTAATGGTACTTAATGCCATTATAGCATCATCAAATCTCTCAGGACCAAAACGAGCACGAACTAAGGAACAAAACTCCTCTAATTTAGTAACCGTAGTCGTGGTCTTCTTCCAACGATACCAAGCATAGGCATCACCTTTAAGATGTGCATTAGATAATTCAAGCTTCATGGGATTAGTAGTAGTATGCAAAGCAAAATATTGATTAGCCTGAAATATCCAACCATCAGGGTCATCTCCATCAAAAGTAGAAAACTTCAAACTAATAGCTCCAGCACAAATATGGGTTTAAAGAATTACATCATCAATAGTAGGGTTAGCAGTACACTTATGGGTTTGCTGATGACCAGTATATATATTCATAGTCTATGTTTCGCAACATTATTAATTGATTTTCATAGCTTTAATTGAATGGTTGATGTAAGTTGTTCCTTCAATTGCATCAAGATAATATGGTTTTCAACCTCTGATTCTCGATAACTAAAGCAGAGAACTTTCCTTAGCTATTTCAGAATATGTTCTTAAGTTACCACTGTATGGAAACCTCAATCAAAATTTTAAATGAAACCAACTCAATTCAAAGGTTCTGATAAAAAACTCAATTCAAAGGTAAGTCCTTACTTTCTTTTCAATTCTTTACATGATACTTGTATTATAGTCTATGTTTTTGGATGAAATCCTTATGCATCTGAACTTGGCATGTAATTAGATACGTATCTTTGATGCCTACGCATTTTATACACCTTGATAGAATAGATGTATATACACATGGGAAATACAAGGAGACTATGAGATTAATTGATCTGATGAAGAAGATGGTGGTTATGGCAGAGTCGATGCTGGAGGGTACGTTACAGTACCAATCTGGTCAAGCTAGTGGTTCAAATTCATCAAGGTATCGTATCCGTATCCATATCAAATCTAATTATTATAACTCTGCCACTCCTCCGATCATGTTGTTTCCTATCAGTCTGTTTAGGAAAATGCTTAGTAAATTTGTTAGGTACGAATTAGAACATTCTCTTTTAAGATTCTGATGGTCCAGTTGGGCTCTATCTAATTGTTTCTCCCACTAGATTCACCAAAAAGGATCATTCGCTAAGTAAGGCCTCACTTTTCAATCTTAGTGTTGATGGTGGTTTTTAGCTTAGGGTTAAAATCGTAAAACACTAAACCCTAGCAGACAGTGATGTCACAACATTTAAAGTAACAAGCATTTACTAGGCACATTTACTGAAACCTTGAATGTGTCCCTAAATAATTACCGGGTTATCTTTTTCAAATTAGGGTTACGACAAGCCAAACCCTAATTCCCACGTGTGCCAATGGCAAATCATGCCAGCCACACCGACAGCGCCAAAGCATGCCACCCATGCTAGCCGCACCTCTGTGCCAATGGCAAATCATTCCAGCCACACCGACCGCGCCAAAGCATGCCAACAATGCTAGCCGCACCTCTGTGCCAATGGAAAAGCATGCCAGCCACACCGACCGCGCCAAAGCATGCCAACCATGCTAGCCGCACCTCTCGTGCCAATGGCAAATCATGCCATCCACACCGACCGCGCCAAAGCATGCCAACCATGCTAGCCGCACCTCCGTGCCAATGGCAAATCATGCCAGCCACACCGACCGCGCCAAAGCATGCCAACCATGCTAGCCGCACCTCTGTGCCAATAGCAAATCATGCCAGCCACACCGACCACGCCAAAAGCATGCCAACCATGCTAGCCGCACCTCTGTGCCAATAGAAAATCATGCCAGCCACACCGACCGCGCCAAAAGCATGCCAACCATGCTAGCCGCACCTCTGTGCCAATGGCAAATCATGCCAGCCACACCAACCACGCCAAAGCATTCCAGCCATGGTAGCCGCACCTCCGTGCCAATGGCAAATCATGTCAGCCACACCTACTGCGCCATGCCAAACGCATCTCGCCATGGCCCCATGCCGCGCCACCATAGTGGCCTTCATTACACGGCTATCAAAACAAAGGCGTGCAACAATCAACGGTTCCCCTTCAATCCCAGGAGCAAATCTTGGCCGTCTAAGGTTACCAAACGACCTTTGCCCCAAAACCCTAGCTTGGTCACGCACCTAGCCCAAGCTAGTCACGCCATGCGCCTATGGAAAACCCTTGGCCCCACATGCCAAGCCAAAACCGCACCTAGACCAAGCTAGTCACGCCATGCGCCTATGGAAAACCCTTGGCCCCACATGCCAAGCAAAACCGCACCTAGCCCAAGCTAGCCACGCCATGCGCCTATGGGAAACCCTTGGCCCCACATGCCAAGCCAAAATCGCACCTAGCCCAAGATAGTCACGCCATGCGCCTAGGGAAAACCCTTGGACACACATGCCAAGCCAAAACCGCACCTAGCCCAAGCTAGCCACGCCATGCGCCTATGCAAACCCTTGGCCCCACTGATAGTTTATTTTCAATGATGTTGTAGTAATAGGGGTTGTCGTTCACTCGGACTTGATGGGATTGATTTTAAGAATTAATAAAAGAAAATAAAAGAAAAATATATACAAGTATTGTCACGGGATGAAGAGACACCGAGACGCAGGATTTCACTACTTTTCATATTGTTGTGGTTCGAGTCATTAACTCTAGACAATATAGCTCAAACAAAAGAAGTTGTGACTCTAATTCCTTGCCAAAAATAGATTTCATAAAACATTATATGTAAGTCGTAAGCATGACGCATCAAAAGTAATTTAAACTAAGCATGCGACATCAGACAAAATAACAAATAATTAATAGAAATCATAAAACAATTAAATCTATGCAAAAAGTCATATAAAGAATTAATTCATTTACCACAATCATGAAAAGTTGCTTCCTCCTTCGTCCCAGTGATGGGTTCTAGCTCATCATGTTGGAAACACGCTCAAAATCCATTTTTATTGCTCAAAGGAGGTGTACAAATGATGAAATGGAGAAAAACTATTAAAAACCGGGTTTGTAACACTTATATTTGTTACAAACCAGCTGTTACAGAGAACGATAATGATAAACTGTAGCTATTGCTTTAAGACTGTCTTCTATATTACGACCCACACTTGGCAGTCGTTTACACTGTTGAAGAACGACGGTCGCTTGTGCGTCTTATGTTCTTCGTGTTCTTCAGCAGCAGCAGAAATGGTGTTTCTCTGGAACTTGATTCTCCGGCTTTGTTGAGGCTCTGTACCTCTCCCTAACTCTCCATCCCCTTCTGTGACTCCCGTAAACTCATTATAGAGTCTCAGAAGCACACAATATCTCTTGTTTAATGCGCAAATATTCTCTCTTCACTCCATTATTCTCCATGGTAATATATTTCATTATTATCTCTTTCTCGCGTCTGTTCGTGGTTTGCACACTTCAAACACGCAGAAAACCTTCTTGCACGCTCCATAAAGTCTCCCAAGTCCTCCAAACTCGAGCAATGCACATCACAAACTCTCGGCCAGTCATGCTATCCCGTGAATATTTTCCTCTTTCTTACTTCCCTGTTTTACTTTGAATTGGAGTATTCAGCCCAACTGGATCGAACCAAAGGCCTTTACCAAGCCTGTTTGGCTAATTCAAGTCATCCCAAAGAATATCAGCCATTGAATCTCCCTAAAACCGCTTCAAATTTTCATCCCTAATTTTGCCAGTCAAAGAACCTTTTTTTCCCGCCAAAATTCTTTTTTCAAACGAAGGAGATGAGGTTGCCCCTTATCCAGTTGCTTGGGTGCGCATATCCTGTGGGTGCCCCTTAGTAATTGAGGTGCCCCTTATCCTACATTGAGAGTCCGAATAACACGTGTCCTCCGGGTGCTTTTGACAACTTTTCGAGCCGATTTTTCCAAAAATGTTTATTGCCCAAAAAATACCTACAAACACATAAAACACCAAAATTAGTACAAAATCGAGTGCCAACAATATAAAGCATTGAGATCAATTTAGACACAAAAATGTGTCTATCAAATACCCCCAAACTTATTATTTGCTAGTCCTCGAGCAAATTTATTTTAGAGAATAAAATGACTACACTTAGCACGTGCAGCAAGCCGTTAAACCGCTAGGTGGCCCTAGCGACGGAGTGTTGTCTCCGGAGGGTTTACCAGAGGTGTACCCACAAAACCTTTACTCCAGACCCTAGCTATCTACGCAGAATCTTGGAAGGCACTAAAGAATCTCCTTGGTTGGCATACAATCATTGACTACAGGAGGAAGTACCCTGATGCGAAATTCCAATTGATGTACACGAGTTTGCACTCAAGCATACTAAAATTCATATATAAGTCACGGAGCTCTACTCAGATAGTCGCACTATGGACATCAATACCCGGAGTCAAAACTAATCACATGGATAGATCAAGAAGATGCATATAGAGAAAAACATAGATGGTTTTGATGTTTACTAAGTGAACGGTGTTTCCCATATCTGTCTGAACGCCTCCGCCAAAATGAACCTATCCTAATGGGTGAGATACTAGTCGACTAATATCAACACACCGGCATATACGAGGGAACCGGTGATCGATAATCCTAACTCTAGGTCAACACAACTGGCATATACAAGGGTTCCGGTGGTCGACTTTATTGAATTTATTAGGTTGGTCTCGATGGTCTCGGTCTCATTTTTTTTTTTTTTTTTTTTTTTTTTTTTTTTTTTTTTTTTTGTATCTCAATCACTCTAATTCACCCTAGCATTGGTAACAACTTGATTCGTGGGCCCCACCTAATCACTTAGAGAAACATAGTTTAAAAAGAACAAAACAAAAAACAAAAGTGAAAAGGACTCAACGAGATATGGTGAAACTATCATGTTATTTCTAACACCCGAGCTCTGTGCTTTTATGAATAGACTCTGTAGATGTTGCCATCTAATTAGATTGGTTCCTCAACTCCTACAACCAAGATGTTCCCATCCACTTAGATTAGTTAGTGTCAACCTTAATAAGCATAAATTTCTAGTCTCTGGAGTTTATTTATTGCAACTAAAAAGTTTCTCCCATACCCCCAAACTTAAATCTAACATTGTCCTCAATGTTCTAAATATAAAATTAAAAGTATGAACAAGGAGAAACTGTTACCACTTGAAGCAAAAGAGTTAAGGAAAGATATTACCGTGTTGCAAGAGCATGGGTTACCTCCCAAGAAGTGCTAAGTTTAAAGTCTTCAGCCAGACATTTGAAAGGATTAGTCACCTCGAAGAATCATATAGCAACAGTAGGAATAAGCGTGGGTCATCTGGATCAAAAAGTGCGACCACAAGAAGAGGAGACTACAATGGACCGGAAGATACCCTTATATAGTTTTTTGTTTAAGACAACTACATCTAGTTGTGGCTCGGAGTTCGGAGCTCTATAAAAGGTTCTAGATAAAAAGTTTTCATAGGTTGCGTTTCCTCATAAGTTATATCCGAATGTTCGGGTTCTAGAGTCCGGAAAAACTCAAATAAAAACTTAGAAGCACATAATAATAACTTTGAATAATTGAGGATCCTCTAAGTCAATCAGTTTTTCACTTACACAACCTGACCACAATAAGATTGGTGGTCTTCCTTAAGCAAATGTGTCGACCCTAATATCCTAAAGTAATTAGGTTTAGTCTCAAAACTTAATAATTGACACATAAAACTTATAAGTTCCCACAATTGGAAGGAAGGTTTTTGGTGGGAAAACAAAGTCAATCGTGGTATCATAGCCGGGTTAACCACATCAACCAGAGGATGGGTTTCTAACAACCGAACTTCTTTATGGACACAACTAGGTTCGGAAAATGTGTATGAAGATAATCTTGTAAAATGGTTGAGGCACATATGTCAAGTCCCAAGTGAGGGATCTACGTAAGAGATAAAGGTAAGGCACAAGTAGAATGATAATCACCCCCAAACTTAGAGTTTTGGGTGTCTCTAGATAGACTAGCTACAATTTCCCTAATTTCTAGATCATCGGAATCCTGAAAATGGTCAATTGCTTCTTCTAGGTTATACTCAGGTGATGCATCCTCACTCATATTTAAAAGCTCTACGAGTTCATCTTCTTCGTCTAAGACTATTGTTTCTAAATCCTTGGACTCTAAAACAGTATTCTCAGGATAAACCCATTCCTCTAAACCATTATCGGCTTTGTAACTAGGAAATTCTACTTCGTCTAAAACGGAGATACTTCTAGTCAAATCCTCATCCTTTTGAATAGGTGAATAATTATTAAAATTATTTGGATTTAAACCAGAAATATTACTATCATTATAAAGCTCAATTGGAGAAACAAATTCCTGATCACTATGCCTAAAAACTTCATATTCTTCATCAACACTTTCCAAATCATGATCATCATTATAATAACATGAAAATGGTTGAACCTCATCTAAACAAGTAGTGTTACCAATTCTAACCTCGTCATCCTGATTATCAAAATTGTCCTCATTTTCATGGGTGATATTGGAAAGAATGTATTGGCAATCAAGAGTAATTCGAGCAATTCTTTCTTCCGTCTCTAACTCTAACCTACGTGTTGTCTCAGTAAACTCACGTGTTGACTCAGTTAACTTACACGTTGACTCAAGTATCCTACGTGCTTCATCTAGAGAAGAAGAATTATAGGAATTTTGCTCGTATGACCGGTATTCATGTGAATAGTAATTGGGCTCACCATGGTATGAGCCACGATCTTCAAAAGGTTGGCGTTCCCAACCACTATTCACACTCTGGTCATAAAAAGAGTGAAGTCCATATTGTTCAGTTGGATATTCATATTCATTGTGATGGCTATTATAATACCAGTTTGACATCCTAACTGCAAGGGAATTCTACACAAACACAAACAAGGCTGACTCGACCACAACAAACCTGCGATTTCTAGCAAACAAAAAGCATGATGGCTCCACTTAGATTGTTTCTAGACCAGCTTCTAATCCTTCGAAAGGGAATTCGTTACAATTTAAGCAAACCCCTCTGGAATCAATCCGAGTTTAAGTAATTTGAATAGAGGCGAGGGAAGCTGCGTGGAGCTTTGATACCCAAGGCCTCACCGCATTACAAGGCGGCGCAGTCACGCATTCAACTTACAGAAACCATCATGAACTTCGAATTATGCTTAAAGAGTAACCAATATTTTTCGAATGACTTTCCTATTAAGCTCGTTACCCTATCGGTCTCGTTCTATTCAAAATTTTAGGCTTAGGTTCGCGTTTGGTTTCGTTTTCCTTAGGCGGGCAAGAAGAGAACGGTGATGAAATCCGAACCCTTATCTTGTATGGCTAGTCCTTGCCCTTTACTAGGAAATTAAAACAGCCGTATTCAAAACCTCAACATATATGCATACAAAATCATCCAGTAAACCCGCTGGCAGGGGATTCGCGGGTGTTTAGAATTCTTACCTCCCGTTCCAGAAGGGGGATGAACCGTTGAAGTCGACTTGGGCCACGACTCCTATGTCATGTACAAACCCGAGAGGCCGAGACGATATCGTAATCGTCGTCCTTCCCTGTGCAGTTTATATTTAATTTAACCCTTCCTTAGGGTTTAAAAATGTCCAATGTTCAATGTCCAAAAATAAAAAATAAAAATGTCCAAAAATAAAAGATTACAAAAGTAATTACCTAATTACAGTTTCTAAAAAAATAATGATAATAATAATAATAATATTATACAAAATCTTCTTCTTCACTCCTTTTGGATTCCTGTTTTCTTTCATTCTTTGGCTTCGCTTTTGTTTTCAGCGCTTTCTCCTTTTTTTTTCTTTAGCTCAGTTCCAAATCTGAAAACAAAAAAGAAATACCAAAAGGCGTAAAAAAGAACAAAAATAATAATAATAAGAATAAAACCTAAAAACAAATCTATACACAAGTCCGCGTCGGCGGCGCCAAAAATTGATAGTTTATTTTCAATGATGTTGTAGTAATAGGGGTTGTCGTTCACTCGGACTTGATGGGATTGATTTTAAGAATTAATAAAATAAAATAAAAGAAAAATATATACAAGTATTGTCACAGGATGAAGAGACACTGAGACGCAGGATTTCACTACTTTTCATATTGTTGTGGTTCAGTCATTAACTCTAGACAATATAGCTCAAACAAAAGAAGTTGTGACTCTAATTCCTTGCCAAAAATAGATTTCATAAAACATTATATGTAAGTCGTAAGCATGACGCATCAAAAGTAATTTAAACTAAGCATGCGACATCAGACAAAATAACAAATAATTAATAGAAATCATAAAACAATTAAATCTATGCAAAAAGTCATATAAAGAATTAATTCATTTACCACAATCATGAAAAGTTGCTTCCTCCTTCGTCCCAGTGATGGGTTCTAGCTCATCATGTTGGAAACAGCTCAAAATCCATTTTTATTGCTCAAAGGAGGTGTACAAATGATGAAATGGAGAAAAACTATTAAAAACCGGGTTTGTAACACTTATATTTGTTACAAACCAGCTGTTACAGAGAACGATAATGATAAACTCGTAGATGTTGCTTTAAGATTGTCTTCTATATTACGACCCACACTTGGCAGTCGTTTACACTGTTGAAGAACGACGGTCGCTTGTGCATCTTATGTTCTTCGTGTTCTTCAGCAGCAGCAGAAATGGTGTTTCTCTGGAACTTGATTCTCCGGCTTTGTTGAGGCTCTGTACCTCTCCCTAACTCTCCATCCCCTTCCGTGACTCCCGTAAACTCATTATATAGTCTCAGAAGCACCCAATATCTCTTGTTTAATGCGCAAATATTCTCTCTTCACTCCATTATTCTCCACGGTAATATATTCCATTATTATCTCTTTCTCACTTCTGTTCGTGGTTTCCACACTTCAAACATGCAGAAAACCTTCTTGCACGCTCCATAAAGTCTCCCAAGTCCTCCAAACTCGAGCAATGCACATCACAAACTCTCGGCCAGTCATGCTATCCCGTGAATATTTTCCTCTTTCTTACTTCCCTGTTTTACTTTGAATTGGAGTATTCAGCCCAACTGGATCGAACCAAAGGCCTTTACCAAGCCTGTTTGGCTAATTCAAGTCATCCCAAAGAATATCAGCCATTGAATCTCCCTAAAACCGCTTCAAATTTTCATCCCTAATTTTGCCAGTCAAAGAACCTTTTTTCCCGCAAAAATTCTTTTTTTCAAACGAAGGAGATGAGGTTGCCCCTTATCCAGCTGCTTGGGTGCGCATATCCTGTGGGTGCCCCTTAGTAATTGAGGTGCCCCTTATCCTACATTGAGAGTCCGAATAACACGTGTCCTCCGGGTGCTTTAGACAACTTTTCGAGCCGATTTTTCCAAAAATGTTTATTGCCCAAAAATACCTACAAACACATAAAACACCAAAATTAGTACAAAATCGAGTGCCAACAATATAAAGCATTGAGATCAATTTAGACACAAAAATGTGTCTATCACCCACATGCCAAGCCAAATCCGCACTTAGCCCAAGCTATTCACGCCATGCGCCTATCGCAAGCTCTTGGCCCCACATGCCAAGCCAAAACCGCACCTAGCCAAAGCTAGCCATGCCCAAGGCGAACCCTTGGCCCCACATGCCAAGCCAAACCAAACCTAGCCAAGCAAGCCGCGCCATGCCAAACGCACTTTGTCTTGGCCCTATCCATGCTAGTCACATCATGCCAAGCCAAACGCCCTTTCCTTGGACCTAGCCACGCCATACGCCCATGGCAAACCCTTGGCCCTACATGCCAAGCTAAACCAAACCTAGCCAAGTTAGCCGCGGCATGCCAAACGCACTTTTCCTTGGCCCTAGCCATGTTAGTCACATCATGCCAATCCAAACACTCTTGCCTTGGCCCTAGCCACGCCATACGCCCATGGCAAACCCTTGGCCCCACATGCCAAGCCAAAATCGCACCTACCAAAGCTAGCCACGCCCAAGTCGAACCCTTGGCCCCACATGCCAAGCCTAACCACACTCTAGCCGCGCCACCACGTTGGCCCTCACTACGAGGCTACCAAAACGAAAGCGTGCAACAAACAACGGTTGACCTTCAATCCCAGGAGCAAATCCTAGCCATCCAAGGTTACCAGACGACACATGGTAACCTTTGGCCCGAAAACCTAAGTTTGGCCACGCCAAACCTTGCCATGCTAACGGCATGCCAACCTAGCTGCGCCACCACGTTGGCCCTCACTACGCGGCTACCAAAACGAAGGCGTGCAATGATCAATGGTTGCTCCTCCTCTCAAGATGAAAAATCTCGACCGTCGAAGGTCACCAGGCTGGCAAGTTTCCCGAGCTTTACTTTCCAAGCCACAACAACGTGCTACATGTTTTCCAAAACATTTGAGAAATCAACACAAACTGGGGGATCCTCTATGGGTATTGGTTAGGCGGTTTACAGCGTGCGGCGTACACTACACCCGTCATAAGGAAGTGTCATAAGGGTGAGGCGGTTAGTAAATACGGGAAGTTATGTGTGAAACGTTCATGGGACATAAAGCACATGCGTTAACAACTATATAGGATATCAATTCCATAACGTTAGCAATTTCATGAAAACCAGTTTCATGCGTTAACCACTTTATGAAATATCAATTCCATGCATGCGGTTACCACCTCCTCCCATTTACTTCCCCACTCCTTAATGAGACCAGGGTACGTTTTTACTCCGACTTGTATAAATAGGTCTTACCTATTTCCATTGAACAACAAGTTCATACGGGAGATACAACTCTTTTAAATACTTACTTGCTAGCTCACCTTGGGAGCTCTCTCACTTTTCTGATAACAAGTCGTAGTAACCCAACTACTCTTCTAGAATCAACTATTCTGGTCTCACCACTTTCCTTGCTTCCCTCCCCAAAACCAACCCATTCTCCTCCACTTTGTGACCGAAGCAAGTCGGGAACATGACCATTTCTTGGTTTAGGCCGGACTTGTCTGATTGATCTCTCGAATCTAAAGTACTCCCTTGCAAGTACATTGTTTAGGGTTTAAATTATTTCTCACCTGCACACCCGCAATTACCGAAATCAGCAGAAACCATTTTCACCTACAAACAATTGGCGACCACGGCGGGAGGTTCGATCTTTCGGTTACAATGTCAATTTTCAACCAGCGATCTCATTCTTCGACCCAGACGTCAAGATGGTAGAGGAAGGCGATCCACTCCGACTCAATTACTCGAAGGCTGGATTATCAGTCATGACACGATAAGGGATGACTGGGGACTTCTCAGAGGCTGGAAGCAAAACGATCCGCACAGGGATTAACGACGCAGTTTATCGAGACAACTCAAAGAACGACTCGGAAGACGGGGACTTCCCATGACCATGTTTCTCGAAAAAAAAAAACTTGGTCCTACACCCGGAAAGTTTATTCTCATCAGAAGACCTGAGAAACCGAGTAAGTCTTATATCTAGACAAAAATACGTAGTTTGCTTTTTCAAGTTCTGATAAAACCTATAGCCATGTTTCATCCCATGTCATCTACCAACACACGGTTCCATGGTTTTCCTGGGATGTCTGCGTCACTTTCATTCATAGACAAAGACAATTCAATTCTAAACATTTCATTCAAAAAAAAATATATAATCCAAAACCGTCAAGGTAGCATTCATCTATTAACCCGAGAAAATCAGAAAATCAAAAACCAAAACCAGGCGTCTCATTTGCCTTTCAAAAAAAAACCTAAAGATAAGAGGTCCAGAAGACAGATATATATTCAAGGGAATTTTTCCAACAACGGCTTGCTCCTTTTGGCAAACGCCTCCCTCGTGCTTTGGAGAGCCGCCCTCTTAAGTTTCATCTTCCTGCACAACTTCTTGAATTCCGCTTCCTGCTTCTTCATCATGTCCGCGGAAAGACCTTCAACTGCTCCAGCCAACGACCTTTCAATATCAGAGAGACCTTCAACGAACCAAGGAATGTTGAATTCGAAGCCCACGCACATGTCACGATGGAACTTCCAGCTCGAGATTACATCCTCAGAAATTGTATGACCAGTCACGTTGCATATCTCATCAATCGAAGACAAGGCTTCCTCCACACGCTTGACCAACGCATGACGACTAGTGATCTTCTAAGTTGTAGAAATGTGACCATAGCTTTCCCGAATCTTGGTGTACAATGTCGCATGTTTAGCTGACACGCTAAATCAACCAATCAACACATGACCTGGGAAAGGGGCCAGATACGGAGGATTGAAGGTGGCACCGCAATCGAATCAAGAATCGGCGGGAGATCCCTACCTACGATTTCACCCCAAGTGCTCTCCTCCACCCGAGTCACGACAAAGCACCCTCGGGACGACGAATCTCCATGTCCAAGTCGCTAGCCGGCACGGTTTTCCGCAGTGGGAAGTACGGCTACGTCTTTACTCTGGTGGTCTTCCACTTCAAGATCATCCCAGGAACGGTTTCCTCCTAAAAATCAAAATTTAGTTTTTTTTAAAAAAAAAAAAAAAAAAAAAATAGGGGAAAGAAGAAAAACATGGAGGAGACTCACCGATTCAGTTTTAGACTGACTAGACGAAGATTCAACACTACTGTCGGAAGAATTGCTCTCGCCACCACCATACCCTGAACTCTCATCCTTTTCGATTTCCGCGTCATCATGGGTAGGCTCTGCAACGCCGCTCTCTATCTCGAAAAATGATATTTTCTGACTGCTCGCAAGTTTGGCAAAGGCGTTCGTACTCTCGAGACCCCGGACGAGAATACAAGGGCGCATTCTCGAAAAGGAACAAGGAAATAAACGATCCAGGCCAAGGTCAAGAGGAGAGCCGTACGTACCCGCATATTGGATGAACTAAAAGTCGGCAGAACCGTGGAGTTAGACTGAAGGCCACCCGCACGATCTTTAGATCTTCGTTCCTTCACCTAGGGACTATCTGCATTTGGACTAACGGATTTTCGCTTGGGATCCCTCAGCAGTGGATGTTCCGCTAAAACCGCAAGAGAAGGCTTATCCTGACGATTCTCTACCACATCATTCACGAATCCATGAATAGCAAGAAACTCATCCTGCCAAAATATGTTGTATTTGGAGGTCGTTGATGGATTCCGTTCCGCAAGAAAAGGCAGACTTTTACCCGACACAAGAGCACTAGCATCGAGAACAGTTGATAACGGGATTTCTTGGACAACCGGATGACGAACAAGTGGGACCCCTTGGTCAAAACCCATATGTCGAGCAACCCTATTGACATTTTAAGAGATCGCTTTGTAAGCTCCTCAAAAAAAAAGATGGCACGTGGCCAGGCGTGCAGCTACGCATGAACACCATCTCTCCAACGCTCAGGCCCTCCTCATCGAGAAGACAAAGACATATTCGAAGCGGGAGCAAAGGTACTAATAATCGTGTTATGGACGCATGCACCGGAGCCCATGGACGAAAATTAACCGCATACGAGTTGTCAAGAAACTTAATCGGTTTGGACCGGTTTGTCGGCGCTGTTCGGCCAACGCAGATTCTGGAGCCACCCCAAGACTCGGAAGTATAGCCAACGGTTTCGGGGCATACTTCTCGAAATGCTCCCACAACCATGCCGGAGAAAGGCGGCATGAACATACGAATCCACTTCCATATGGCCGTTCGAGGCGCGCATGTCCGAAACCAGCTGATCCAGGTGTGCATACAGAGAACCAAGAAAAAAACCACCGAGGGGGAGAGCGACACCCTTTGATAATTTTATTGCAAATGTGATAAGTTCCTGTCTTATCTCTTTCTTTCCCGAGCCGTCGTCAAAAATATCCCTGGATAGCCAAAGAGCCAAGAACGCCGTGACATGAAGTACGCTATTCTTCTGGTTCGACTCCAACTCGTCAGGAAACCACTGAGACACCCACCAGTCATAAAAGCACTTCGTCTCGTTTTCCTTCCGAACGAATCCATTTGACTTCGCAACCAGGGTGGCGCGAATTTCTTTTTCGTTCGTAGACTGACTCGACATCGAGGTTTCCAATTACAGGAAGATTTAGCAGCACAGCCACGCTCTCCAAATAAATGGTCATTTCGCACCACCTTCATATGACCATATGGGTGTCTGGACACCATCTGGAGACAAAAGAAACCAACCCTGGAATGTCTTTCCTAATATGAAGCACTGTGGAAGCCGCAACAGCGTCGACAATCTGCACTCTGGTCAAATTGGTTTTTACAGGTTCCTGGTCCATCATAATTCGCGTCCATTTCTCAAAGGAACGCAACGGACTTGCAGGTATTTTAAAGTCGATAGAAGAGGCACGATATTCATTCCTCTAAAGGCAAAACCTTATTACGCCTCTTGGCCGAACCGATCGATCCTCTCCTTCGCTTTCCGGGCCGGTCAGAAGGATCGGCACGTATTGGGGATGGTTTCCCCTAATCGTGGATGATGCCGTGAAAACTCATCATGTATGTTTAGCTTGGAATTACTCCCATCCATTGGTACCGCAGAAACTGTTGACATCTTAACCAAAATTCTCTTACACTGTTTTCACCCTGAGATAACTACAATGGAACAAGAAGAGCGGGAATTATTACATAAAGCGTGTAGAAATTATTATATTGGACGCAGCGGAGCCGCCTCGGGCACAAACTAATTGGTTTCAAAGTCCTTTCGTGCATACGCGAAAGTGGGGACTGGCAGACTCTACATCACCACTACATACAGCCGGAAACTCGCGCTCAGCCAGATAGACGCGCCCAAAAATGTATGGGACCATGCACACGGCTACACCAAGACAAGGAGTAAACCCTAAAAAACTAGGTTTTCAAGGAAAAGGGATAGAAATTACTATCGCGTGCTTACTTTGCACAGCGAGTTGAGGCGGTCAACATTACTACGGTCATGAAAAGAGGAAGCACTGGAAGACATACCTAATCCGCTCGCCCGCTTCACATCTACCAAGTAACAAAAGAAGAAACAATAAGGGCGTGAATCAAAGGGAGAGGCCAGCCATCCTTTTTATAGGCGTGATACTTGGGAGTTCGAACAAGAAAAGGATTTCCAATTTTGAGCCAAGGAAGGAAAAGAGGAAACCGGTCCCGCAAAGACCAATTTCCACGTCCAAGACCCCTCACGCGACACCACGGCCCCACCACACCTAGCCGTACTTGCACGTTCCACCATGCCATTGCCGCGACCCCCCTGCCAAGCCATTCGCTCCATTGCCGCGGCCCACCACGCCTAGCCGTCCGTGTATGTCTCGTCTTGCCAAGGCCACACTATGCCAAGCCGCCTGCTCCACTGTCGCAATCCTATCATCCACGCGCGTTTGCCTCACCAAGACCACGCCACCTCTTGGCCCCTCGAGCCAAGCCGTCCACTTGCGTCACCTTCCAAAATCGCGCCCGCTTTGCCTTGGAGATGTACGACCTGACCATGCCGGTAACTTTCATCTCACCACTCCACGGTCTGAATTCCCAGTACAACTTACGCAGGGCCGCCAACACGGGAAGCCAAACCTCTCTTTACCACACAAAAAGGTTAGTCTGATTCTCCTGACCATCTCTGCAATGATTTACACCTCGATTCCGTCCTTGTCTGTCACCATCATATGCTTACCTCGCAACAAGGCACCTTTTCCGATCTAAGCAGGGGACTTAATGTTGATGGTGGTTTTTATCTTAGGGTTAAAATCGTAAAACACTAAACCCTAGCAGACAGTGATGTCACAACATTTAAAGTAACAAGCATTTACTAGGCACATTTACTGAAACCTTTAATGTGTCCCTAAATAATTACCGGGGTATCTTTTTCAAATTAGGATTAGGACAAGCCAAACCCTAATTCCCACGTGTGCCAATGGAAAATCATGCCAGCCACACCGACCGCGCCAAAGCATGCCAACCATTCTAGCCGCACCTCTGTGCCAATGGCAAATCATGCCAGCCACACCGACCGCGCCAAAGCGTGCCAACCATGCTAGCCGCACCTGCGTGCCAATGGCAAATCATGCCCGACCACACCGACCGCGCTAAAAGCATGCAAACCATGCTAGCCGCACCTCGTGCCAATGGCAAATCATGCCGCCCACACCGATCGCGCGCAAAAGCATGCCGCCCATGCTAGCCGCACCTCGTGCCAATGGCAAATCATGCCAGCCACACCGACCGCGCCAAAGCATGCCAGCCATGCTAGCCGCACCTCCGTGCCAATGGCAAATCATGCCAGCCACACGTGCTGCGCCATGCCAAACGTACCTCTCTATGGCCCCATACCGCGCCACCATACTGGCCTTCACTACGCGGCTATCAAAACGAAGGCGTGCAATAATCAACGGTTGCCTTTCAATCCCAGGAGAAAATCCTGGCCGTCTAAGATTACCAAATGACCTTTGCCCCAAAACCCTATCTTGGTCATGCACCTAGCCCAAGCTAGTCACGCCATGCGCATATGGCAAACCCTTGGCCCCACATGCCAAGCCAAAACCGTACCTAGCCCAAGATAGTCACGCCATGCGCCTATGGAAAACCCTTGGACCCACATGCCAAGCCAAAACCGCACCTAGCCCAATCTAGCCACGCCATTCGCCTATGCAAAACCCTTGGCCCCACATGCCAAGCCAAAACCGCACCTAGCCCAAGCTAGTCACGCCATGCGTCTATGGAAAACCCTTGGCCCCACATTCCAAGACAAGACCGCAACTAGCCCAATCTAGCCACGCCATGCGCCTATGGCAAACCCTTGGCCCCACATTCCAAGCCAAAACCGCACCTAGCCCAAGCTAGTCACGCCATGCGCCCATGGCAAACCCTTGGCCCCACATGCCAAGGCAAAACCGCACCTAGCTAAAGCTATCCACGCCCAAGGAGAACCATTGGCCCCACATGCCAAGCCAAACCAAACCTAGCCAAGCTAGCCGCGCCATGCCAAACGCACTTTGCCTTGTCCCTAGCCATGCTAGTCACATCATTCCAAGCCAAACGCCCTTGCCTTGGCCCTAGCCACGCCATACTCCCATGGCAAACCTTTGGCCCTACATGCCAACCTAGCCATGCTAGCCGCGCCATGACAAACTCACTTTGCCTTGGCCCTATCCATGCTAGTCACATCATGCCAAGCCAAACGCCATTTCCTTGGCCCTAGCCACGCCATATGTCCATGGCAAACCCTTGGCCCTACATGCCAAGCCAAACCAAACCTAGCCAAGCTAGTCGCGTCATGCCTAACGCACTTTTCCTTGGCCCTATCCATGCTAGTCACATCATGCCAAGCCAAACGCCCTTGCCTTGGCCCTAGCCACGCCATACGCCCATGGAAAACCCTTGGCCCTACATGCCAAGCCAAACCAAACCTTGCCAAGCTAGCCGCGCCATGCCAAACGCACTTTTCCTTGGCCATAGCCATGCTAGTCACATCATGCCAAGCCAAATGCCCTTGCCTTGGCCCTAGCCACGCCATACGCCCATGGAAAACCCTTGTCCCTACATGCCAAGCCAAACCAAACCTAGCCAAGCTAGCCGCGGCATGCCAAACGCACTTTGCCCTGGCCCTAGCCATGTTAGTCAGATCATGCCAAGCCAAACGCCCTTGCCTTGGCCCTAGCCACACCACACACCCATGGAAAACCCTTGGCCCCACATGCCAAGCTAAAATCTTACCTAGCCAAAGCTAGACACGCCCAAGGCGAACCCTTGGCCCCATATTCCAGGCCTAACCACACCCTAGCCGCGCCACCATATTGGCCCTCACTACGCGGCTACCAAAACGAAGGCGTGCAACGATCAACGGTTGCCCCTCCTCTCAAGATGCAAAACCTCGACCGTCGAAGGTCACCAGGCTGGCAAGTTTCCCGAGCTTGACTTTCCAAGCCACAACAACGTGCTACATGTTTTCCTAAACATTCGAGACATCAACACAAACTGGGGGATCCTCTTTGGGTATTGGTTTGGCGGTTTACAGCGTGCGGCGTACACTACGCCCTTCATAAGGAAGTGTCATAAGCGTGAGGCGGTTAGTAAATACGGGAAGTTATGTGTGAAATGTTCATGGACATAAAGCACATGCGTTAACAACTTTATGGGACATCAATTCCATAACGTTAGCAGTTTCATGAAAACCAGTTTCATGCGTTAACCTCTTTGTGGAACATCAATTCCATGCATACGGTTACCACCTCCTCCCATTTACTTCCCCACTCCTTAATGAGACCAGGGTACGTTTTTACTCCGACTTGTATAAATAGGTCTTACCTATTTCCATTGAACAACAAGTTCATACCGGAGATATAACACTCAGAAATACTTACTTGCTAGCTCACCTTGGGAGCTCTGTCACTTTTCAGATAACAAGTCGTAGTAACCCAACTACTCTTCCAGAATCAACTATTCTGGTCTCACCACTTTCCTTGCTTCCCTCCCCAAAACCAACCCATTCTCCTCCACTTTGTGACCGAAGCAAGTCCGGGAACGGCCATTTCTTGGTTTAGGCGTACTTGTACAGATTGATCTCTCGAATCTAGAAAGTGCTCACGTGCAGCATATTTGTTTAGGGTTTAAACCAGTTTCTCACTCACCTACCGAATTTACCAAAATCGGCGGAAACGATTTTTACCCATAAATAATTGGCGACCACAGCGGGAGGATTGATCAATCGGTTACAATACCAAATCCGACTCCTGATTTCGTTTCCCGAACGTCAAATCCCAATATGGTGGAACTCAGGTCCGGAGCGGCTGCCGAGAATACCAGCACAGAACACACCCTTGATGTTAGCTTCTCTCCCAATAACGTTGTTGCATCACCTGCTGACTACAGTAAAATCGAATGCACTCCCTCAAGCGTAAAACCGCCAATCACCAGGGCCAGAGCCGCTGCCTCCTCTAGTGTCTCTGCACAACCCTCTAATCACGGCAACGAAAATATATCTTCGGGTGTCACGCCACCGATCACCGGGGCAGAGCGCCGCTACGGCCTCCCTAATGCTTCGTCTAGCATGGCGCCTCCGACCACAACTAAGGTTCCAACTACCCCGCCGACGGGACGAGAGACCGGAGGGACCAGAGGAAGTCGTCCTTATGTTACCATCGCTGATTTGATGGAACGACATGAGATGCTCGCCAGAGCCCAGACGGACATGGTTTCAACGCAGAAAGAGGTACTCGTCTTTCTCAAGACCCTGACAGAGCGACTACCACGTGATTCGCGTCCTGCAGAGCCGTTTAGGAACGTATTCAACAACCCCGACGCCAGCACCTCGGCGGAGAACGCCTCCACGGATGAGGAAACTCGCGCTAGAATCCCGTTGGAAAGAAATCAGCCGCCCAACTTCGTCACGCGAGAAGATATGGAACAACTTCTACGCAACCGAATCAAGAATGATGAATTGGACGTGCATCATCACTAACCCCCTTACCCATCCGAAATGCAGAGAATCCCTCTCCTAAGGGGGTACTCTTCTCCTCAATTTACCATGTACGATGGTACCGGGAATGCACATGAGCATGTCTCCCGTTTCCTGGAATCCCTAGGTGAACATGAATATAATCACGTTCTTCGTTTAAGGGAATTCTCAAAATCACTTACTGGAAGGGCGTATACATGGTACAACAGCATCCTACCGAATAGCATTCCCAACTGGAGTAGCATGGTCACTGCGTTTTACAAGAAATGCTTCTTCGTGTCTGAACAAGTTACTTTCTCAGACCTCGGAAGAATGTACCAGTGGGATAACGAACATCCGAATGATTTCGTCAAGAGGTTCAGGGTTCAAGCACTCGACTGTCACGACCCAAACGTGACCGAGCAACAACTGGTGAACGCATGCATCAATGGTATGGTTCCTATTTACCGCGCCCTGCTAGAAAAGTTGCACTTCCAAACATTCTCCGAACTCCATGAAGCCGCCAGACGATCTGCAACAACAGCACCAGCATTATTGGAAAGAGCTAGGGCAACTCGAACCGAAGACACGCGTGAAACTCGCGGGAGTAGACGCCTCATCAGCAAGCAATTTAATGTCGGCTCATCCTCCGTGAACATAGTAAACGAAAGGGGAAAAAGGAAAGCCCCAACTACGAGCCACCAGCCAAAACGTGAAGCGCCGGCGCAACGGGAACCCCCGCCACGAAAGACCGTCACTAAAACTCCCATGCAGCATCATGGGACCTAAGAAAATACCCTTGATTTCCCGTTTCCCATCGAGGAGGTGATTGACCACCTAGAAGCCTGGGTTCAAGATGATATTATCAGACTGCCACCTCCCAGGCGTCCACCAACTGAGGCTGAGATGGCGAACCCCAAGTACTGACACTACCACAGGTTCGTTCACCACCCGACCAGCGATTGCAACAGACTAAAGCATATTTTCAAAGAAGGGATAGAAGTGGGAGGACTCCAACCAGAGACGACAGAGTGCATCGAGACCCACTCCCAATAAGAAACTACGGGTCCTCTGGGGACTCCGTGCACGAGACTGTATAATCCATGATGCAACATGTATGCGAAATTCTCTATCTTTTCAAGGTGCAACGCCAAGATATTTTCGCAGCTCTCAATCGTGTTGTATCCGGCAAACGACTTTTTCTCTCCTCGGAAACCACGCCAGGGGCCCAAGCTTTCCAAACAGGCGGAACCAAAAAGGAGAACTGGGGACTGCTGACCATGTCCCTTAAGAGGTAACGAATTTTACGACACGCTCATCTACACGTCCTCTAACCACAACATCATTACTTTCAAGACACTAAAGGCAGCAGGATTTACAAAACAAGACGCTACCTATTCCCCGTCCGTGATTAAGAACTTGAGAGGAGAAACTTTGAACGCGTAAGGCTACATCAACCTAGAGATCAAGATGGGAGACGCTATAACACATAGCAAATTCCACATTGTCAAAGAACTAGATCATGACATGATATTGGGACGCTTGTGGGTGCTCGACAACAAAGCAAAATTGGATGTACACCCTCTGACGACGTCCACGCCCGAAGGAATTCCCAACAAATCATCCCATTGGTTATCGCATCAACGAGCTACTGAAGGAACCCAGACATCCGGAGTGGACCCGTTAGCGCTAGCTTATTATTTTCAAATGCAAGTAAGTCTGACCGAGCAACCTTTTCTGCAACCAGTCTTTCCTTCCCCCATTCGGTCATGGGGACTCGGCGCGATTACTGGCACGAACGCTGTCAAGAAATGTGAATGGGGAGCTGGACCATTTTAACACTTTGCAAGAAGCTTGGTATTGAAACCAACGAAGCCAAGACTCAAACGGTTGCACGACGTCTGAACCCGTTTTCAATCGGAGATGTAGTTGTTAAGGAAAGCTCGTTTCAAGTTGGGAGGATGACAGTAAAAATGGTTATTCAAACTGATTCGCCCGATGAAAGAAAAGACTAGCTATATCTGGTTGCGGGTACCCTTTTGGGAGGATATTGCAAGCTCATCAATGCAGACACACCTGAAGGCGTGATAATTCACTCGCGATGGCTCAAGGTCTCCAATCCCTAAAACGCTGTACCTCCCAATCACTCCCCTTTAGTATTTCCTTTAACAATTCCTCTTAGTAGTTGTACTCCCCCAAGATGAATACACCGTTTGTATCTTTTTTCCTGGGATTCCCTTTTCCGTAAAAAAAAAAAAAAAAAAAAAAAAAAAAGAGCATAAATACATCTCTTTCCAAGCAAATTCTCCAGATAAATACATCAGATAAACCCAGAAAACCATTGCGGAGCCATCATACCACAACCTCTTTCAAAAAAATATATATGAAGCAAAATGTTGACTGATGAAGGAGAAGGTAAAGATGAGTTTGCGAAAAAAAAAAGGGCATCAGGGGAACTAAAGCAGCTAACAGAAATAACAAAAGGGAAGAACTATCCCTCGAAGGATGGAGCACAAGTCCCCTCGGGTAAGACTATCTTCAAGCACTTCCCCCAGCAATCCCTCGGGCAACAAAGATTCCATTCAACGGTGTTACCAGCAGCAACCTCAGCATCCCATCCCGAAGCAACCACAGCGGCAACAGTGTCCTCCTCGACGACCGGTCCAGCATACGCCACCATGGCCCCTCCGGTATCACCAACGACACCTTTGGCATCCTCAAAGGGTATTTCGTTTCCGTCATGTGCTCCTTCGAAGGTTTTCTCAGTGACACTTCGGAGAAAGTTTTTTGATTCATCCGCATCAGAGTTAAGAATCATGGCGCTCTCCTCCAAGACCCCCACACGTTCGCTTTTCCGTCGCTTCGACCTAGAAACAGTCCGATCCGCCCCATACCCGGATCGAGGAAAGGCTTTGCCACACTGAAACCTCTCAACATGCCAAGACTTTTCCTCGTTCTCTCGCCCCTCCTCCATGCTCACTGAACCCAAGAAAGTCCGAACATGCACCTGTTCTTCATGGGGATAGATGGAAGGGAGGTCCTTAATGATTTAACTAGCTTCATGGAACGGAGATTCAATCCCAACCAATGCCTCCTCAAGAGAAGAAGATCGATCTCCGTTAAGTCTGATGTCCTTCTCCGAAGAGTTAAAGGCGCTGCCATCTCTGGAGGTTCCCATCATACACTGCAAAAGATGGGAAAAATGATCAAGTTCCATCATATCTATAAACAAAGAGGATAACACGAACAGAGAAGAAGAAGAAAACATACCGGTATGATCTTCTTAGCCCGAATAACCCTAGTCGGGGTGCTTTTGCAAGAGTCAGACCTCGCGCCTTCACTTGGAGAATCTGGCTGTTTAGAGGATGATTCGTCTCTAGGCAAAGAAAGAAACTCAACAAGAAGAGCCTTTTCTCAAACAAGGGAGGTGGTACAATTACGTTGGGTATGAATACGGAACCTTAAAAAAGGAAAGGAAGCAATGAGGGACATAACGCTTCCAGATTTTGGCATGGATGATGCCCTGATTGAAGCCGCGCATGAAGGAAGGCAAAATAAGGAAACTTTGCTATCTGTAGAAACACCTAATCCCTCCTTTTTTACACCGGTCCCATCAAGCTCGCGCCAGTCTCCCCAATCTCCCAAGCTACACCGGTCCCACCAATTGCGCCAAACTTCCCAACGACTGCCCAAGTCACGCCAGCTAGCACGCTCAGCTTCCCAACCTTGCGTCGTTCCCGCTAGCTAGCACGCTCAGTTTCCCAACTCGCGACAACTTCTCAATGCCGCCCAGCTTCCTGTCTCTCACGACGCTAACTTCCCAATTGTGCCAGCCTCCCCATTTGCGCAAAACTGCCAGAGGCAAGGATTCCAAATCCTATTTATAAAAAGGTCAGACAAGCCTCCTCAATTCTCTTTACGATTTCTTTGTTGATAGTTTGTCACCATCTCATGCTTACCTCGCAACAAAGCCCTGTTCCGAGCTAGCGGGGACTTAATGTTGATGGTGGATTTTAAACAAAGGGTAAAATCGTAAAACCCCAAATAACCTAATGTCACCGGTGACACATTTATTAGAACATTTAATGCATGTAGTCAGTAATTAATAAGGGGTATTTTTTCAAATTAGGGTTACAACGAACAAAACCCCCTCCGTGCCAATGGCAAATCATGCCAGCCACACCTAGCCCAAGCCAGCCGCGCCATGCCAAATGCACTCTGCCTTGGCCCTAGCTATGCTAGTCACACCAAACGCGCCAAAGCATGCCAACCATGCTAGCCGCACCTCCGTGCCAATGGCAAATCATGCCAGCCACACCTAGCCCAAGCTAGCCGCACCTCCGTGCCAATGGCAAATCATGCCAGCCACACCAAATGCGCCAAAGCATGCCAACCATGCTAGCCGCACCTCCGTGCCAATGGAAAATCATGCCAGCCACACCAAACGCGCCAAAGCATGCCAACCATGCTAGCCGCACCTCCGTGCCAATGGCAAATCATGCCAACCACACCTAGCCCAAGCTAGCCGCACCTCGTGCTAATGGTAAATCATACCAGCCACACCAAACGCGCCAAAGCATGCCAATCATGCTAGCCGCACCTCCGTGCCAATGGCAAATCATGCCAGCCATACCAAACGCGCCAAAGCATGCCAACCATGCTAGCCGCACCTCCGTGCCAATGGCAAATCATGCCAGCCACACCTATCCCAAGCTAGCCGCACCTATGTGCCAATAGCAAATCATGCCAGCCACACCAAACGCGTCAAAGTATGCCAACCATGCTAGCCGCACCTCTGTGCCAATGGAAAATCATGCCATCCACACCTTGCCCAAGCTAGCCGCGCCATGCCAAACACACTCTGCCTTGGCCCTAGCTACGCCGGTCACGCCACGCCAAGCCAAACACCCTTACCTTGGCCCTAGCCGCGCCATGCCAAAGTAGCGCCCGCACCTAGGCTTGCAAACCGTGCAACCTAGGCCAAATTGGCCACGCAAGCCATTGGAACATGCCAACACGCTCGCTGGTAGCTTTTCTCACCGGGCGTGGCCCTAATGGCCGAGCATTCCATTGGCACATGCCAACACGCTCGCCGGGTAGCTTTTCTCACAGGGCATGGCCCTAATGGCCGGGCATGCCATTGGCTCATGCCAACACGCTCGCTGGTAGCTTTTCTCACCAGGGCGTGGCCCTATGGCCGAGCATGCCATTGGCACATGCCAACACGCTCGCTGATAGCTTTTCTCACCAGGGAGTGGCCCTAATGGCAGAGCATGCCATTGGCACATGCCAACACGCTCGCTGGTAGCTTTTCTTACAAGGCCGTGACCCAAATTGGCCACGCATGCCATTGGCACATGCCAACACGCTCGCTGGTAGCTTTTCCTACCAGGCCGTGACCAAATTGGCCACGCATGCCATTGGCACATGCCAACACGCTCGCTTGTAGCTTTTCCTACCAGGCCGTGACCCAAATTGGCCACGCATGCTATTGGCAAATGCCAACACGCTCGCTGGTAGCTTTTCCAACCAGGTCGTGACCCAAATTGGCCACGCATGCCATTGGCACATGCCAACACGCATCGCTGGTAGCTTTTCCTACCAGGCCGTGACCCAAATTGGCCACGCATGCCATTGGCACATGCCAACACGCATCGCTGGTAGCTTTTCTTACCAGGCCATGGCCCTAATGGCCGAGCATGCCATTGGCACATGCCAACATGCATCGCTGGTAGCTTTTCTTACCAGGACGTAGCCCTATTGGCCATGCGTGTCATTGACACATGCCAAACACGCACGCTGGTAGCCTAACTTGCAAGCCATGCAACCTAGGCCAACTTGGCCATACATGCCATTGACACATGCCAAAACCCACGCTGGTAGCCTAATTTGCAAACCGTGCAACCTACCACCAAGGCATTCCGCACACGCCATTGGCACATGCCAAACACGCCACTAGCAGCTCTGGCATTGCCACTAACACTCAACGTACAACCTACCAAGGCATTCCGCACATGCCATTGGCACATGCCACACACGCCACTAGCAGCTCTGGCATTGCCACTTACACTCAAGGTGCAACCCGCAACAAAGGCATTCCGTACATGCCATTGGCACATGCCACACGCGCCACTAGCGGCGCCACTTGCACTCAAGGTGCAACCAACACTCGAGACATCAACACAAACCGGGGATGCTTTCCAGGGTCTTGGTTTGGCGGTCACAGCATGCAGCGTATACTACGCTCATATTAAGAAAGCGTGAATAGGAATAAAGCGGTCAAATAAATGAGGAAATAATGGTGAAAACGTTTTCACCCATAAACACCATGCGGTTACCACCTCCTCCCATTATTTTACCCTTTACTCTCTTCCTTCATGAGGCCAGGGTATGTTTCAATCTCGACTTGTATAAATAGGTCTTACCTATTTCCACCAGACACAGGTCTCGGTCAGGAGAAAAATACAACACTCTCATAAAAGGGCTTTGCAAGCTCTCCAAAAAGCTTTCATCTCTTGCAAGCTTCCGAAGCTTTCACTTTCTAATACAAGTCGAGACACTACTCTCCTGCACTATTCTGGGTCTCAACACCTTTCTTTGCTTCCCTCCCCAAATTAACCTTTCTCCTCCACTTTGTGACCGAAGCAAGTCTGGAACAGACATTTCTTGGTTTAGGCCGGACTTGTACAGATTGATCTCCCGAATCTAGAAAGTGCTCACGTGCAGCACATTTGTTTAGGGTTTAAACCAGTTTCTCACTCACCTACCGAATTTACCAAAATCGGCGGAAACGATTTTTACCCATAAACAGGTAGGTTACCATCAATTAGCATTTTCGACACCTTAAATAACGACAGGTCATCCGACAGAAAAGGTCTGTCAATAATCTCTATTAACGACGGATCTGGCCTGTCGATAAAGGTGATTTCTGGCGTAGTGCTGGAAATCTAGGCATGCTATCCCTACATCTACATGCAGTTTTAGAAGTGAATAAAGTACGTCGCAGTGAATCTTGTTGTTGTTCAGGTATCGCATCACCCAAAACATCGCCATTCGTCAATAACGCTCCATTACGGACACCACCACTAGTGCCAACATTCTCATGAGGGGGATACCCACCATGGTCGAGGGTTGAAAATATTCCTTTGTCATTAGACACTCCAGGAGCAGTACTAGATCCTCTGTGAGGCGGAGGAGGATCTGCAGTCGGGGAAGCAACAAAAGTTTGAACGAGACAACCAGTGGGATGATAATGATTAGCAGCAGGAGTAGGATATGATCCCTCGGGATAATGTCCATGGTGGCCGTGAATACGACCACCAACTAATGTTGAGGCCACATCACCACCATGAGTATGGGTTGAAAATACTCGTTTGTCTTCAGACTCGACAGGAGCGGAAGGAGGACGATAATAAGCAGTTAGAGGAGCAGGAGGATAATTTTGAATCAAACAACCAGTGGGAGGATAATGTTTTGGATAATGTCCTCCTCCATGGTGGCCGTGATGACCACTAACTAATGGTGGTGGAGCCACAGCGCCACCATGAGCAACAATTTAAAATACTAGTTTGTGATCAAACTCCTCAGGAGGATCACTAGGAGTAGGACGAGGAGGAGGAGGAACAGCAACGAGACAACCGGCGGGAGAATAATAAGAATACGGATAATAAGAATTGTTGATATGGTTGTTGTAGTTGTGATCCATATCTCTAACGTAGGTTTTTCTACAACAAATAACAGAATAGAATATTCAATCAAGAGAATACAACTCAAAGACATTGCCTTGTACGGGAATTTCACGCGTAATTCCTCGCCTCAACATATAGACTTGTTGTACCTATCACCTATGGTTAATAAAATTCCTTTCGAGTCTGATGCAGAAAAAATGGCACAAAATTGGTCAAAAAGACCAAAATCAACAATTTCTGGGTGAAAAAGACACTTAGGTTTTGATACTGTTTAAATAGCCAAAAATTAAAAAGATATGTTTAAATGGACAAAAATTTAAAAATAGGCAGGATGTAAACCGGTTTCATCCCTGTCCATTTTCAAATATTTTTTCTTATTTTTATTTTACACAGGATGCATCCAGTTTCATCCTTGTTATTTTTTAAGTATAAGCCAGGATGAATCCAGTTTCATCCTTACTATTTTTTTTTGGCTATTTCACCCGTATTTTTTTTTTACTTGTCCATTTGAACCGTGTTTTAAATTTTTTTGGACAAATGACCCATTTTCTCAAAAAATGGATGCTTTCCTTCTAAAATCATCGTAGACCTTACCACTGAATTCTTACCATTTCATTTGTTTTCTTAAAGGGGAAATGCTGGAGATGTGAAGGCCAACTACATAATAGAAATGGCAAATCACCCTAAGATTTGGCACACCCAAGAAAATAATAAATACTAATATATGATGTTTTTCTCCACTTTAGTGATTTCATCTGTTTTTCTTCCTTACAAGCGCACTACTAGCATTAAACTTTTCAACAATTAAGCATTACAGCGCAGACCTATTTTCGTTACATTTGCAAATGGCCATGTCACGTCTTCAGTAGCCTGATCTCTATCTTGAGCAATTCAATCCTTGAAGTCATGAATTATACCGGCTCCTGCTTTATGAGACATGTTATTTCGGTGTTGATCCTTTTTCATGAAATCCACTTATTGTACATTTCAGCTGCACAACAAGACCATATTACCTCACAATGCAAATCGAAGCAATGGCGTGAATCTTATGGAGGAAAAACAAAAAGATAGAAAAAATAAATAAATTTGCAAATGAAAAAAAACCTGCAATCTGGTCTCAATCTTTCAGCCTTAAGGTGGTGAATCAGCTTCTCTACCCAAACCATGCATGCTGCTTCAAAATAACCAAACGAAATCAGACGAGCATGAGCAAATCGAAAACAACATTCAAGGAACAAATCGTAACAATTCCCTTCAAAAAATAATACAATCTGGGATACAATAGGATGACGGAATCACAACTCATATCTACATCGTCTTGATCCTAAGACATTATCCATACACCTAGGAATTGAATGTAAATAGAAGTAAGAAAACTCAAGCTAAACCTAGAAAGAATATATGAAACAAAAATAATTTCCTGGTAATAATTTATAAAAATTTGCAGAAAATCAAATGTTTTTCGGAATCATACAGAGATAACTACATTCACGACATAAAGAATCTTAAAAGAACACACCATTTACATCAATGCTAGAATAAACCCAACCAATAGAGTAGAGAATGAGTCCATAAAATCTGTAAACTACCTGTTAAAATCTTGGAAGATGGAGAGAAAAATGTAATAAACTTTTCATAGTTCAGAAACAATAAAAATGAAACTAATATATATAGAGAGAATACCTGTTAGTTAGTCCAGCAAATTAATCAAGTCATCTATATCAGATGGATCTCCTCGCTGCTGGTCTCTTTGAATAAAATCAACAAACAATCCTTTAAGAAAGGAGAGGGATATGAGATCATAGGTTAAAGACTCCTTCACTTGTGGGCAATTCAAGATGCATAAGGCCTGAAGAGAAGTCCATCCTCGAAAATCTGGAAGAAACTTAAGACGTGCGCAATCATAGAGAGTCAATGCCCGAAGAGAGCCAGTGTAGATTTCAGGTCCAGTAAGAGCAACCATGTTCTCCTTGTCATCATCAATCACACCAAATCCTTCCAACTGATTACACCCTTGAATATGTAGAATTCGAAGATTACGATTTTTTCGGAGTATGCTTATTGGGAAGTATATAAGCTCCTCGATATTCTCCAACCATAGCTCCGTGATAGATGTCGTCTGGCTTCTCCCAAGTGACCATACTAACTTGTGGTCGATCTTCTGTAATTTCAATATCTTCAGAGAAGGAAACAAAGGGATTTCTCTTAATCTGTTGCAGCTTTCGATAATCAGTTCTTGAAGACAAGGAAGAGGATATGAATAACCAAATTCTTCTAGAAGGAACGCACCAATAAGCTCGAGTCGATTTAGTGAAGTAAATCCGCTGATATCCAAACTCTCCAAATGCCTTCCTTGAAGCTTAAGTGATTTGAGATATGGGAGCTGCCTAATAAAGTCTGGTAGTTGTTTTATTCCAACGCAGTTTATAAATTCCAACTCTACCAAATTTGGAAGACAAGATCCACACATCCACATGGGAAGTTCCGACACCATGAAGTTATAAACACCCAATCTTCTCAAACAAGTGGGAGGTTGGAGAGCTTGAAATACTTGAAAATTACACGAATTCTTCATACCCGACTCTTCATCTAATTCCTCCCAATGTAGATGCAATGTCCGAAGATTATGTTTTTCTTTCAAATTTGCCCTCTCCGCATCTACCGGGTCTTCCACATTCTGAAGATTAATGATAGTCAGCTCCACAAGAGAGTTTAGGTTCCCTAACTCTTCAATTCCCTCGTTACCTTCAGGTTCCGTTTTCAGTTTTTCTTGTACCGGATAAACCAACTCTTCAAGGAAACTTAGTTGTCCTAAACCAAGTATTGGATTTCGCCGTAGCCGGTAAAATCTTCTCAGTTTTGTCCAATTCTTTACATCTTTCGGAACCTCACACCAGCCGAGGTCCACAATCTCAAGGTTGCTGAGATTAACACAAGACTCTGGTAATACACTGATCTGAGTACCAGCTAGGTTAAGGTATCTTAACAGAGTTAATGCTCCAATATCTATGGGTAATGCTTTTAGTAATGGACATTCTTTGAAATCAAATACTCTCAGATTGGGAAGACCTGCCACATACTCTGGTAGGGCTTTTAGATTTCTACAGGTATTGACGTCTAATGTTTCCAAATTGGAGAGAGTGGTGACAGAAACAGGTAATTCTTCAAAAGGGTTGACTGACAAGTTAAGAAATCTAAGATTTCTTAAACCACAGATAGACTCAGGAATGACTTTCAACTCGCAATTATTGAGATCCAATGTTTGCAAATTACAAAGACTGGTAACAGAATCAGGTAGTTCTACCATATACGTGAAAGAGACTTCCAGATATCTTAGTTTTTTTAATGAATGAATATTTGAAATAAGAATTTGGACTCGACCACCTATGCCATTCAGTACCAAAGTCTCCAAACTATAAAGTTTATTGATGGACTGATCATTCTCCACTCCTCTAAGATCAATGCAGGTAAGGTGAAGGTACCTTAAATGTCTCAGCTTGAAACTCAAAGAAGTCGGCTTTGGAAAAGAAATATTTGGTGAACGGCCCACATGTAAGATGCGTAAGTGCTTATTTTCTGCGAACATACAAGGATCCAGGTTTGAACCTTCAGGGATAAAAAGCGTCCTCAACTTCTTCGCGTTACTTAAGCTTTTCTGAAACACCGTTGATGATAAATCCACATCCAATATTAACCGTAACCGACGAATTTTAGGAGTATGATTTAACTCACTCACCTTGACAGACGCTAATTCCTGATCCCCGGCAACAGCTTTTGCAAGATCATGGACGAGATCATGCATCTTGCACGTCTTTATGTCACCCAATAAACTCTTCTGCGCAGCATCCAAAAATGAACTCGATACCAAACTCACAAAGTATTCATCCGCGATGTCTTCAATTGATCTCCCGTTTCCCACATTACAAGTGTCGAGAAACCCTTCTGCTATCCACAGCTGAATCAGTGTTACTCTATTAATCTCCCAATCTTTGGGAAATATAGAGCAGTAGGAGAAACATTGTTTCAACTCAGACGACAAGTTATCATAGCTCAACTTTATTATGGGTATGATTTCGCTTTGACCTTCTCTTGTATTCAAAACATCAACTTCTTGAATTGACAACCAATCGGCTTCTTTATTTTTTAAGCGCATTAGACCGCCCAGGAATTTTGCTGCAAGAGGTACGCCACTACATTTCTTTGCTATTCCTTTTCCAATGCTTGTCATGTTTGGAGTCTTTACTGCTCCACCGGGAGAAAATGCTCTCTTCTCCATGATAGACCAGCATTCATCTTCTTGTAACTTTCCCAATTTGTAAGGAGGAATACTCCCCCTAACGATATCCGCAACTTGAGTTTTACGAGTAGTGATTAATATTTTACTCCCTTGAGCCCCAGCAAGCAACGGGATGCAGAGTCTATCCCATTGATCAGCATTCTTATTCCATAAATCGTCGAGCACTAGCAAATATCTCTTCCCATTTAGCTGTTCCTGAACTTTACTGACTAGTACGTCATAGTTTGACAAAGTATCGAACTTATTTTTAGTTGAGGACTCCATAATTTTTGTTAAAAGCTTTATCACATGAAAATGCTCAGATACGTAGACCCACATTGTTAGCTCAAACTGTTTTTGAACCAATTCATCTTTGTAGACCAGCTGAGCTAGAGTTGTTTTCCCAAGTCCACCCATCCCCACTATGGAGACGACGGTGATCTTTTCAGGAATACTAGCATCTGATGATGTTGATGATGACGATGATGGAATGACCTTCATTAACATATCTATTATAATTCTCTTATCATCCTCCCTTCCGAAAATGTCTGATTCATTTATAGAGGACGCGGTATCTCGGCTTCGTTGCTCACTACTTTCACCTGGAGTAGCACCAGCATTTCTAGAAGGTGTAGGTTGCAATTGAAAGTTGCTCATATCTTTGGTAATTCGGTCTAACCTCTGGTTGATACTTTTCATTTTCCTCGCCATCTTGAAATGAAATACGAGTGGGTTGGCGGATGATAGGAAATCTCGAGCCTTGAGCTTCAACCTATTCCCCCTTTCACACCTACGCATGGTTTCGTAAGGAAACTCATCCATGACATCATCCGCATCATAAGCCACTTCTTTAAGTCTTCTCAACCAAAGACTTACAGCTTTATCGGTCACTTGCCGCCTCTCCGCATCAGCTATGACAGCAAGAATCATCTCTAAAGTGTCTTGAAGCTTTTTCATTTCATCTTTGACGCCCCATGCCAGATTAATCTCTTGAGCAACAAGGGGAACCAATTTCTTCAATATTTCTGTTACACAGTTAACAAAAATTCCTTCAAGGGCCATAGTAATTAAGATGTTGATATTGGGTAGAAAGTAATTGATAATGAGAAAAGGAAGAATTGGAGATTAGGGAAACTTAAATAAACAACTTATGATTCTTAGAAATGATGTGTAATGGTATACTAGCTCTCCTGAGAGTTTTATAATTTTTTTATCACTACTCAATGTATTTGAATTGTGCTTTAATTAATTCTTCTTCTTTTTTCCTGTACTATTAATTATGCTTTGCTTAATAATATATAAAGTTAAAGTATGTGATTCTAAAAATATAAAGATTATTCTACAGTTGCCATTACTTACTTTGCAGCAATAAGACTAGAAGAATCATGTGGGTATGGTTAGTTGCCAACTTGCCATTGGTTACTTGTCTTGGATAAGAAAATCAATAACCCGTGGGTTCCAAATCTCACTTGGTCTATTTTCATTTTCTTATCCCAGACATTCCAATGGATGTATGTATATGGTTAAAAGATTCATTTCTTAGTATCCACATAATTCTATCCCTGATCTAGACCTGTATGCATCACAATTAACACTATTAATCATCATCATCATAAATATATCTATATATAGCAACAGGGAGACAAAGACATGAGACTTAAACAATGTTTGAGGAACAACACCAAAGATAAAGCTTTGATCAGTGTTAGAGCTCTCGTCATCGTCACCACCATAACAAAAAGAAAATAGAGTATTATCTTATTTTTACTGAATTTTATTTAGATGAAACATTTAGTTTTTTCATTATTATTAGATAAAGAGTATTACATTAACTAGTAAAAAATCTAACAAACCAACGTACTAATACATTAATTACCCTCCACAGCAACACATGGAGGTACAAAAAAAAATGACGGATATTTTTTTTTATACAATTGGAGTTATCCTTATAGGTCACTCCACCACTGGAGTTACTAGCTAGCAGCTGGTTATGTAGAATTATTGACAGTATTATTATAAGCATGCAGAGAGTAATTAAGAGAAGATCAAAAGCGAAATTACCCTCCACAGCAAGTGCCACATGAACCACAACAAGACATGATTGATTTCTCAACGAAGATAAAGATTAGTCTCTCAACGAAGATAAAATAAGATAGTCTACTTTATAGAAAAGTTGGGAATGTTGAGGGACAATATGCACCCCTACCCTTTAATTCTTCTTCTTTTTTCCTGTACTATTAATTATGCTTTGCTTAATTACCACTTAAAGTTAAAGTATGTGATTCTAAAAATATAAAGATTAGTCTTGTCTCCCACTTAAAGCATAACAATCCATCAGGGCCGGTTCTGAAGGGTGGCTGGGTGTGCTCCCGCACAAGGCGTACCAGTTGGTTAAGGCGTACAATTTGGTTGAGTTACGCTTGGAATTTTTATGTAGTGATTCATTATTTATTTTTCAGGTTGGAATTGATCTAAAAAGGCCCATTTTTGATAGCTATCTGCTTTAGTCTGTTTTTGGATGTAGTTTAGTCCTCAAATTTTATTTATGTTTCAATCTGTTAATCAAAGTAGTTTAGTCTTCAAGTTTTGTGTAGTTGTGCGATATGAATTTATCAGAGATTAT
This sequence comes from Papaver armeniacum, assembly GCA_023531295.1. Classification (NCBI taxonomy): domain Eukaryota; kingdom Viridiplantae; phylum Streptophyta; class Magnoliopsida; order Ranunculales; family Papaveraceae; genus Papaver; species Papaver armeniacum. The sequence continues at coordinate 256,096 of JAJJWW010005274.1, forward strand.
ACGATTAAGTGGAAGCGGGTATCGGTTCATACCTTGAACTTGAGCTCCGATTAGCAAGAATAAGCAGCAGCAACAGCAACAACAACGTTTCAACACGACGATCAACAGGTACTAAAATATCCAAAGATGAGCACAAACTTGATTCACAGTCTAAGAACTTAAAACCTTTTTCTCCTAATGGTAACTCTCTTTAGGGTTAGATTTACCACTTTTCTTATGGTAACTTATGTGTGATATTGGTCGAATCACGTAACCCTTTACGCATATGCTAGAGATGTTTATATAGGTTCCAAACCCTAAGGAATATGGAAACCTACCGGGCTTGCCACATACAATATGGGCGACCATATTCGGATCCAACCCGAATATCTAACAGAATTAAATTAGAATATTATGGAAATAGAATAATATAGAATCACATTATTTAAGTTAGTTGGAATAAGTTGAACTTATTACATATATCCAAGAGGACTAAATGCAAATAATTAGTTGAATTAGAATTTTAATGGCTTGTCGATCTTTGTATGACTGAATAGTTTAGCCTAAAATACTGATGCAAAAAGTTTTCAAATTAGGATCTCCATGCATACAGAATAATACAATGTCTGGTCTTTACAACTTTCATTTTAATTCGGATATCAATAACCATGCATATTGAAATTTCATTCTGATATTTATGATTCTAGAATCTTTTTTTTGGCTAATGGTCTGGTTACCTCTATACCATGTTTTATTAATTCTATGTAAATCAATCTTAATGGTCCTGATACCCTACAACTCGCTGTTTTACCCACCTAGTGCCGTTTTACCAAATTGAACTGTTGAGGAATTGAATCCATAAAAAAAAAAACACTGGGGAAAATCCTTGATAGAGATCATCTTCATTAAAGATCAAGAGTTTGTTGGCTACACGCAATAGCTGGGGCACTTGGAATTATTGTAATTCATTATATAATTTTATGAGCGGGGCTCACGAAAGACTCTATATATCTCTCTGTTTTTTTATTTTCAAGTGATACTAAATATTTGGTGGGGTATGTACAGTGGAGCAGGAGGTGTTAGAGAGAGAGATTGCGAGGCTTCGAGCATTAATGAGTTGCTAAACATTAATGGTTTTCTTATGTAACATTCTATCAAAATTATATGTGTTAGATGATCTGACTTACCATTACCATCTATATAAAGCATATATGGAATTTATTTTTGTAAACATGCATGATCCAACCATTATTTCAGCTGCACTGAACTTGTTTGCCTCAACCATGCTTAAATTGTATATGTTGATTGGCACCATAATATGCTTCACCTAGCCAGTACCTGTAAGCATCATTTATGTATTTATTTTTTTCCAAAGTTTAATTGAATCCACTTGTTTTGTGCAACATATATTCTATTGACATCTTCATGGTTCTTAAAATCTGACCGCCGCTGTAAGCCTTACTGGTTTGTTCTTCGCTTTCAGTTACCGAAATTAGTTACAAGTGATTGCACCTTACAGATTATATGCACAACATGCCCAGTAGTGCTTTTTGCAATGATTATTATTTTCTATCTGCTTGAATTAATGTGTGATATTAATACATTTGGGCCATGAAACATTGACGAGATGTTAGATTGCATCTAGATTATCCTTTTGGAAAACAAAACTTACTTCCGATTGTTCATTTTAATTAAATTTGATATAGAACTTGGTTTTAAAAATCTAAGTTCTTTTCGTTGCACCTAACTAATGCTTGAAGTGGAATTTATTACCAACAATGAAGTAGGAAAACTTTGATATGTGTCATATTCTGTACCAGATATACTGATTTGGAGCTTTTAACTTAGTTGTTCTGTATTTTTGTGTTTTGGAGTGTAAAATTGATATTATATGGCCATGTATTTAACTTAGTGAGAGAAAATGAGTGAGAGAAGTGTTGAAAGAGGATGCTTCGCAAGGAGAACTGTCTTGGCTTTCCATTCCATTCTTGCAGTGTGACCAAAATAAATTGTCTAAAATAGTTTTATGGGTTTAAGGTTCTTCGTGATTCTGGTTTTATATTGATAATTTGATATGATGTATGTGTTGGTTACTGCTCTGACGTCTGAACAAAACAAATTTGCTTTCAGTTACAACTTTAAACTTTGTGATTCTTCTCTATAGCACTTTAGGTTGATAGAAGTTTGCTTAACTGAGTTATATCAAATTATGCAGGATAATCTTGAGAAGGGTGAGAAACATCTAAATATCAACATTGGTATCCTTGTTTTTGTTGCACTGGTTATGTTGACCTCTATAGGATTCTTTTTGGCGGTAAGAAAGCAGTGGTAAGTTTTTAGTACTTAAAGATATTATCATTTGCCCGACTTTTTTCTCCTAAATTATTCAAGTTTTAGCCATATAACACTACAAGAAAATTAGGCTCTATCCACTACCATGTTTTGGTGGCTAAACACCTGTTTTTGGCGGATAAAGACTTCTACCAGCGACATAGCAACAGATTGCTCGAGTGGCTGGAGACTTTGTTGCTGGAGACCTTTGTGCAACCGTGTCGTTGATAGAGATGTTTTCTGATTAGCTCTTAGCGACTCAAAACCTTGTCAACAGAAAACTTTAGTCACAAATGTTTGATTGGCAGGAAGAAGTCTCCAGCCAATCAAATTATGTCCGGTTATTAAAGGTTTTAAGCCTCTTATATTGAGATGATTTGTTATCTATCACCACGTATGTACAGTCGGTAAAGGATTTAACCCGCTATAATTCTCTTGCTCAAGGGGTTTCAGCTAGTGGAAATTCAGTTGACTGAGTTAGTTGATTTTGAATAAAAGGGGTTTCTTGTTTCTACCTATTAATTCTAATAAATTTGACAATAAGTCACAAAGTAAATAATATGAAAAGAAAAAACTGTGTATCAAATTAAATAAAAATTGCTAACTTCATTCTTATTGAATTCAATTTATAATTTTATTCCTTGATATACAATTTTCTTTTTATACATAAAAAAACAAAAAACAAAGTCATACTAGAAAAACAAGATCAGTCCCATCGGCACTATCAAATTTTAATGAACACCGGTACAACTACTTCAACTATTTCAACTTTGAAATACCCCTCGTGGTTCTTTGAATCTCACTGCACAATCACACTGCACAATCACCGGGGATACATACTGTTGTATGACTTGATATCGTTCAATCTGTTATTTTAGCTCTTGAGATCGACAGAGGACCAATTCCATGACCAAAAAATGATATTCCTTTGGTCCTACAAATCAAAAATAAAAAGATCAGAACTAAATCAAATATACAAAGTAACATTTGAACCTAAATGGGACATACTCAATTATCATTAAGAAACAAATCAATAAAACCTAATACTTACTTTTTCAAATGTACACTTCAATAAAACTATTTCAATTATCATCAAGGTTAGTGGAGTAAAATATTGAATTCTTCCAAAAAAAAAAAAAAAAAAAAATATATATATATATATATATATATATATTATCAAGAAAAATTAAAGGGAATAAAATAAAATGAATAAATCTAAGAAAGTTGCAGGCTATAATTCAAGTAACTTTCATTCCAAAGCCACCGCAGTAAAATATCATCATTTGCGTACAAGCTGTGCCATGAACAAAGCAAACAAAATGTCATTTGTGTATAAACAACGCAATTAACAGAGCAAACTCAAGTTTACAATGAAAAACAGCGATTAATCACATGTGGCAGCATAAACCCCAAACTTTTAATGGAAAAAATCTGAATAATTTGTTTTAGTTTATTAACAACAAAAACTTCACCTTAATCAGAAATACCCATCACATTTAAATAAATAAAAAAATGTAAGTGGAAAAAAAAAAACATATCAGGGAAGAACCATATGAAACAAACGCAGAAGTAAAACCTAACTCTTCTTTTTCAAGCAAAAAAGGAAAACCCACTTAATAAGATGAAAAGATATACGCTCTTGATGCGAAATTCCGAGATCTGAATACTGCTTCATGTAAAAAAATTAAAAAAATAACAAAGTGAATTAATCACTGTGAGACATAGAGAGATGGTTACATAGTGAAAGAAGTTATGAAAAATATTAAAAGATTTTACAGTGGAATCGGATGAGATGGTGGTGAAGGAGTGAAATGAGAAAATAGCTTTAGAGATATATTCAGTAGGCTTTTATATGAAATGTCACGAAGAGACTGATGATGATGGTTTTTAAGGCGTCCGATCGTCCCATATCTTAAGGAATGATTTTATTTTTCTTATGAACTTCAATGAAACACGTCACACATATTTTCCTTATGAACTTCAATGAAACACGTCACACATTTGGGATTTCAAAAAATAAAGAGATAAATTATTATAAAGGTGAAACCTGATTGGCTAACAAGAGGCTCACCCGGATTGTGGAGTTTTTGTGATTCTAAAACAAGGCCTTAGGATATGCAGTTATCAACGGTAGTGCTTCCCATTTAAGAATTGAAGGAAAAATGAAAACGGTGGGATCTGATTGGTTAATGAGGGTCCACGCGGATTATGGAATTATATATAAGGTTTATAGAATTATTATGTTATACATACAGCTTCCAGTAGTGTACTTTGTGGTTGCTAACTACGTCGGCTGAAAGCTAATAGCCGCACCAAAAATCTGCTGGTCTGTACAGGTATCTACCAAGATAGTAATTTTGTGGCTAAGACCAATGACCAGAAGTGTTTAGCTTTATTGTATACATTTTGGTGGGCGAGACATGGTGGCTGAAAGCTAATAGTCGCACGTATGATTTTTCTGTTGTTGAAGCATTGTTGCTAAAGGATTGAACCTACTACTGTTGCTGAAAACTGCTGGGTAGAATTTTCTATCCACCATGGTTGTTTTCAGTTACAAGAAGCAGCTAGTAGAGTACTTCACCAACTGTCGTTGGTAAGAAAATAGTCGCTAAAGCCAAGTTTTCTTGTAGTGTAATGTTTGTTAATTTACTTTTATAAGGTATACACTACATTATCATGGGATGGTTTTTGAATTCTCTTTAGTCGAGCTGTTAATGTAGGTTTGATGTAGATCCACTGGTGATGCTTTTCTATATTTTGTTGGTATTGGTACATGGTGGTTTGTGAGCCTGCTGGTGCTTATTGATTAAACACCTGTTGTGATATTTCTAGTAGTAATGGGTTCATCAGTAAGTATTTGTTTCCTCATGCTTTTCTCAATCACTGCGCTAATAGCAACTAGTTTATCATTAGGAAGAACAAAACTGTTGAGTTCTTTCGGTTATTCATCTTGGGGCCTCTCTGCAATCTTACCTGCAATACCTGTTATCGTTCTTACATTAGGATTCATTGTATAACCCATTTTGTATCTTGTGCTCGAGATATGTCAAGGTCGTGAATTAATGAACTAGTTACGTTTGTTCCGTTGTGTCGATGTTGGACATAGGCAGGTAAAGAGATTGACATCATATTGGTTAGGATACCCACCTTTATAGATCATTGTCCTCTCATGTGCATGGCATGGTTATTGTTTTTATAAGCATTTTCTTCAGTATTGTGACCTCCCCACATTAATCAGTTGATGGCTTTTGCTGTGCAGGTACACCATTATGAAGTAGGAATAAGTTCTTCATCATCATTGGAGTTTATAATTTTGATTTTAATCAATAGTTTTTTATTTCATCGTTTTGTAATCGAATCCTAGAAATACAGATTACACTGGTCAGAACTACAGATTTTAATCCTTTGTGTAATTTGAAACCAATGAATGTTAAATTGAATGATTATTTATGTGAAAGTTTAATTTGATTCTCATTTTTATTTGATTTGAATTTGGTTTTCATTTGATTCTCATTTGAATTCTAATTTGAGTTTATTTGATTCTTATTTGAATTCTACTTTGAGTTTTATTTTAATCTCATTTGACTTCTAATTTGAGTTTCATTTGATTCTCATTTGAATTTGGTTTTCATTTGATTCTCATTTGAGTTTCAATTTTGTTTGGTTTCAGATTTAGTCAGATTCAGTTATGCCAGACATCCAATGTGAATTAATTTTTTTTTATATTAAGATTTATATCTATGACTGATTAAAGTCGGTCATAAAGTATTGACCGTTAAAATCGGTCGTTGATATAATATTTTCAACGACCCCCATAAACACGTCATAGTTGAAAAGACGCTCAAACATCGACCCTTTCTTTGACAGACAAGGCAAGTCATAGATACGAGTTAAATGACTTGCTTTGTCGGTCGCGAAACTGCCGATTTCCACTAGTGAAGAATAGATGGGTTTCTCATTTTCTTTTTCCTCCTTCTTCTTTGCGGCTCCTCTTTCTCTAATAGAATGGAATGGATGAATACATGTGGTGATGATGTTGACAGTAATGCAGGAGGTGCAAAGATTCAACTGAGTTGGTAATTGGTTAGTTGTGAGTATCCGTGGCTCTGGTGGTGTGGTAATGAAGTAGAAAGAACTAGGTTGATGTTTCTGTCACTCTAGAAGTTATGGGATTGCTTTTATTGGAGATAAAGAAGTTATGGTAGTTGTTGTTGCCAGCGAGAAATGAAGAAGAGTAGGGACTGTTGAATGCATCGAGAGTTGCAGTGATGGGTTGAGCTGGAATTTCAGTTTAAGGTGGTTTAATGATAGTGATCTAGAGAGTGTGTTGCAGTTGATGGATGTAGCTGCACATGACAAGAGAAACTGAATTGAGATGATAGGATGTGTATGAACTGATGATTGTGAGGCATTTCAGGAATTCAAATTGTTTACAGTGAATTACAAGCTAATAAGAGATGGTTTATGCACTTGAATTAGAGATGGTGGAGGAGATTCAACAATAGTAGAAATCAGCAGTTTCCCGACCGCTGAAGAAAGTCATTTAACTCGTTTCTATGACTTGCTTTGTCGGTCGAAGAAAGGGTCGCTGTTTGAGCGTCTTTTTCAACTGTGACGTGGCTGAGCGGGTCGCGGTTCAACGACCGACATTAACGGTCAAGGTCTTATGACTGACCCTAAACGGTCCTTGATATACATTTTAATATAAAAAAAAAATAGGCTCAGATTGGCTGACTGAATCTGTTTGACCTGACTGAAAACCAAATTAAACCCAAATGACAGCCAAATTAAAGTCAAATTAAAATAAAATTTAACTCAAATTGAAACAAAATTATACTCAAATGAGAATCAGATTAAACTCAAATGGAAACCAAATTACATTCATTTGAGTATAATTTTGGTTTCCATTTGAGTACTCAAATGGAAACTCAAATGCAAGTCATAGAAACCAAATTACCTGCACTGAAAAAATAAGTTTCCCCATCAGAGGTCATAACACTCAACTGAAAAATTCAGACAAATTTTATCTTATCATTAATCAACTAATAATCTGAAACATCAAAGAAAGACATACCCTGATAGTGAGATAATCTTCATGTGTAGCAGCCTTGGTAAAGCAGGAGACCAATAACTGCAAACAAAAAATCAATAGATCTTTTTCCAGTTCACAAACAAATGTCAAAACCTTGATTCTGCACCAGCAGTTTTGATCAAACAACGCACTAACATAAGAAATAACCCGACGACGTCTAGAGAAACTAAACACTTTAACACATAAATGTGTCTAAATCGAAGACGCATAGCAAACCTTAAGGTCCTTAACAACCAAGAAGCTGAAATATGATGGCAGCACAACATACAATATGACACATAGGATGGCATACATTCAAATTTATATCAGTTCACCAAATTAAACCAATTATGGCAAATTATAATAAGGTATGATATGCAAAGTACTGAACAACTCCAATGCTTACCACTTTACAGATGCAATTTTCGTGAAAAGAACACCACACAACAGTTGTTTAACACCTAACACAGCTCAAGAGTCGGTTAACACTAAGGAGATGTAACTGAGATGACGACAAGTCAGTTTTTGCAGGTTTAATGTTCAAGAGCTGGTAATTGAATTCTACAAACTGTAACTAACCCAAATGTTGAGTTAAAGCAACAAGTAATTAACAGAGAAACAACACACAACACTTATAAATAGAATCCTGGTTCCTGATGTTGGATTGAGTATCTCTTTTCTGATGAAAACTGTGAGCTGTAGTCAACTAGCAGAATCAGGCCTTCCACTATAATCACTTCTACAACATTGTTGATAGTGGTTTTTAAACAAGGGGTAAAATCATAAAACCCTATTACCTAGTGTTACCCGCAACACATTAACTAAGAGCATTTAACTCAGGTGTAAATAATTAATAGGGGTATTTTTTCAAAATACCAGATTAGGGTTTTCGACACGTAACCCTAATTCCAAAACCAAGCCGCACACTCGCGCACCATGGCAACAATGCCAAACCAAGCCGCACCTGCTGCGCACCATGGCAACAATGCCAAACCAAGCCGCACACTGCGCACCATGGCAACAATGCCAAACCAAGCCGCACACTGCGCACCATGGCAACAATGCCAAACCAAGCCGCACACTGCGCACCATGGCAACAAGGCCAAACCAAGCCGCACACGGCGCACCATGGCAACAATGCCAAACCAAGCCGCACACGCGCACCATGGCAACAATGCCAAACCAAGCTGCACATCTGCGCACCATGGCAACAATGCCAAACCAAGCCGCACACTGCGCACCATGGCAACAATGCCAAACCAAGCCGCACACTGCGCACCATGGCAACAATGCCAAACCAAGCCGCCGCACTGCTGCGCACCATGGCAACAATGCCAAATCAAGCCGCACACTGCGCACCATGGCAACAATATCAAACCAAGCCGCACACTGCGCACCATGGCAACGACGCCAAAACCAAGTCGCACACTGCGCACCATGGCAACGATGCCAAACCAAGCCGCACACTGCGCACCATGGCAACGACGCCAAAACCAAGCCGCACCCTGCGCACCATGGCAGCGACGCCAAAACCAAACTACATATCGCACTCATTGGCAACCATGCCAAACTAAGCCGCTACGCCATTGGCACATGCAAAATATGGCGCCCTAGGCTCGCAAAACGTGCAACTAGGTCAACATGGCCGTACGTGCCATTGGCACATGCCAACACGTACCACAAGCCATATTTCCAAGCCGCTATGCCATTGGCACATGCCAAATATAGCGCCCTAGGCTTGCAAAACGTGCAACTAGGTCAACATGGCTGTACGCGCCATTGGCACCTGCCAACACGTACCACAAGCCATATTTCCAAGCCGCTATGCCATTGGCACATGCCAAAATACTCGCTGGTCGCTTTTCCTACCAAGGCCACGGCCCTAACGGCCACGCATGCCATTGGCACATACCAACATGCTCGCTGGTATCTTTTCCTACCAAGGCCACGGCCCTAACGGCCACGCATGCCATTGGCACATGCCAACATGCTCGCTGGTAGCTTTTCCTACCAAGGCCACGGCCCTAACGGCCACGCATGCCATTGGCACATGCCAACATGCTCGCTAGTAGCTTTTCCTACTAAGGCCACGGCCCTAACGGCCACGCATGCCATTGGCACATGCCAACATGCTCATTTGGTAGCTTTTCCTACCAAGGCCACGGCCCTAACGGCCACGCATGCCATTGGCACATGCCAACATGCTCGCTGGTAGCTTTTCCTACCAAGGCCACGGCCCTAACGGCCGCGCATGCCATTGGCACATGCCAACATGCTCGCTGGTAGATTTTCCTACCAAGGCCACGGCCCTAACGGCCATGCATGCCATTGGCACATGCCAACATGCTCGCTAGTAGCTTTTCCTGCCAAGGCCACGGCCCTAACAGTCACGCATGCCATTGGCACATGCCAACACGCTCGCTGGTAGCCTTCATCACTTAACCGTGGCCTTAATGCGCGCTGGTAGCCTAACTTGCAAACCGTGCAACCTAGGCCAATTCGACCGTACGCGCCACGGGCACATGCCACACACGCCACTAGCAGCTCTGGCATTGCCACTTACACTCAACGTACAATCTACCACGCATGCGCAACCTAGGCCAATTCGACTGTACGCGCCACGGGCACATGCCACACACGCCACTAGCAGCTCTGGCATTGCCACTTACACTCAACGTACAATCTACCACGCATGCCATTGGCACATGCCAACATGCTCGCTGGTAGCTTTTCCTACCAAGGCCACGGCCCTAACGGCCACGCATGCCATTGGCACATGCCAACATGCTCGCCGGGTAGCTTTTCCTACCAAGGCCACGGCCCTAATGGCCACGCATGCCATTGGCACATGCCAACATGCTCATTGGTAGCTTTTCCTACCAAGGCCACGGCCTAACGGTCACGCATGCCATTGGCACATGCCAACACGCTCGCCGGTAGCCTTCATCACCTAGCCGTGGCCCTAATGCGCGCTGGTAGCCTATCTTGCAAACCATGCAACCTAGGCCAATTCGACCGTACGCGCCACGGGCACATGCCACACACGCCACTAGCAGCTCTGGCATTGCCACTTACACTCAACGTACAACCTACCACCAAGGCATTCTGCACATGCGAATGGCACATGCCACACGCGCCACTAGCGGCGCCACTTGCACTCAAGGTGCAAAAACACTCGAGATATCAACACAAACCGGGGATGCTTTCCAGGGTTTTGGTTTGGCGGTCACGACTTGCAGCGTACACTACGCTCACATTAAGAAAGCGTGAAAAGGAATAAAGCGGTCAAATAAATGAGGAAATAATGGTGAAAACGTTTTCACCCATTAACACCATGCGGTTACCACCTCCTCCCATTATTTCACCCTTTACTCTCTTCATTCATGAGACCAGGGTACGTTTCAATCTCGACTTGTATAAATAGGTCTTACCTATTTCCACCAGACAACAAGTCGCGGTCAGGAGAAAAATACTATACTCTCAGAAAAGGCAACTTTGCAAGCTCTCCAAAAAGCTTTCATCTCTTGCAAGCTTCCGAAGCTTCCACTTTCTGATACAAGTCGAGACACTACTCTCCCAGAATTATTCTGATCTCAACACCTTTCTTTGCTTCCCTCCCCAAATCAACCCTTATCCTCCACTTTGTGACCGAAGCAAGTCTGGAACGACCATTTCTTGGTTTAGGCCGGACTTGTACAGATTGATATCTCGAACCTATAAAGTGCTCACATGCAGCACATTTGTTTAGGGTTTGAACCAGTTTCTCACTCACCAACCGAATTTACCGAAATCGGCAGAAACGATTTTTACCCATGAACAATTGGCGACCACAGCGGGAGGATTGATCTATTGGCTACAATGTCAGACTGTCGATCTCGTTCTTCGACCCAGATGTCAAGATGGTAGGGGAAGGCGACTCGATCCGACTCAACTGCAGATATAACCGGTTACCAGTTGTAAAACTATACCTGAAAAACTGGGACTCGTTGAAGATGCTACCCAGCGATTGGGGACTTGCGACTCGGTGCCGACTCAATCGCGGACAAACCGGTTATCGTTGTTAAAACTACACCAGAAAAGCGGGACTCGTCAAGACGCTACCAAAGAATTGGGGACTAACTGGCGATGCTACCAGCAAAGCCGCCTTTACTTGGAGAGAGGCGTGTTTGCAAGTGAGTAAAATTAGATTGGGCAAGAATAAACGATCTGTTTTTAGGTTCTTAATAAAACCGTCATACTCTTGTGCCTATTGCTAGCACACACTTTCATAAAAGCAATATTCCTTTCCCAAAGCATAATCAGAGTCATACTATCAAAACCATTCATCCCAGAAATAATCCAATATCCTCAAAAGCTACCAGTTGTCTACCAAAACCGGTCAAACTTTGAACCAGGCATCCAATATGTCTTTCAAAAAAAAAAAGAGAGAGAGAACCTAAATGAAAGTTTAACAGAGAAACATTCAAGGAAAATCATCCAACAAAAGTCTGTTCTTCTTGGAGAAAGTCAACTTTGCATCTTCAAGAGCCGCTCTCTTCATAGTCAACATCTTGGAAAGCTTTTCGAGTTCTACCTCCTGTCGTGCAATATCCTCAGCGAAAAGGCTTTCGGTTGCTGCATCTTTCAACTTTTGGATCTCAGCAAGGCCTTCGACAAACCACGAAGTCTTGATCATTCAAATTGTCACCAACATCATCAAGCTTTGATATTAATGAATCAAAGGCAGAAATGTGATCCATTACCGGAGTATTCTCTTCCATCCTCATATCATGTAAAAGACCCTTAATAAAGATTTTATTATTCATTGTTTTATCCATGAACAAACTTTCAAGGGAATCCCATAGCTGTTTTGCTAATGTAGCACCCTTGATCGTTGCATGACCTTGCACCTTTCTAGCAAGATGAAGACGAATCTCCGACAAACACTTTTTATCCATCTTTCTCATGCATCAGTAATATCTTCTGACGACTCCGCCTTATCAGAATCTTTCTTTTCCTGTTGCCTCACCGGTGGACCTTTTAGGGCATCATCCAAATCTAGCACGACAAGATAATCTTTCATATTCATCCGCCATAGACTAAAATCAGAATTCCCATCAAACCTTTCCATACGATACACTTCAATTCTCCATACTTTTCCATTGTATCAACTCCTTCTCGACTATCCACCTTCACCGCACCAATTGTAGAATCCAGTAGAGATTTCCTGTAAGATAGAAACACTACCACACGTTTGTCTCGAGTAAGATGTTCTAGCGATTAAACACAATATAGAAAACTCAGAAGAAACAAGAATGATTCGACAAACAAAAGATTTCACTAATTTCTTGAAAAAACTCTTACACATATTTCCTCACAAGAACTAGTCACTCAAAGCTCTCCCACAATAAGAACCCTAGCTGCTCTTTTTTTTTCTCACAAACAGGCCGTTTGTTTTTCTCTAAGAAGAAGATATCTAAACCTTGATCCTAAGGACCCCTTTTATAGATGACACAAACTTGTTCCACAAGAACTTCCTAGGTTAGTTTTCTACCTAAAATAGATAACTGACTCAACTAGGAAACCACATAATTGGGAAACACCCAAGTAATGTTTCTGACCAGTTCTGGAATTGTTTATGGGTAAAAATCGTTTCTGCCGATTTCGGTAAATTCGATAGGTGAGTGAGAAACTGGTTCAAACCCTAAACAAATGTGCTGCACGTGAGCACTTTATATATTCGAGAGATCAATCTGTACAAGTCCGGCCTAAACCAAGAAATGGCCGTTCCAGACTTGCTTCGGTCACAAAGTGGAGGAGAAGGGTTGATTTGGGGAGGGAAGCAAAAAATGGTGTTGAGACCAGAATAATTCTGGGAGAGTAGTGTGTCGACTTGTATCAGAAAGTGGAAGCTTCGTAAGCTTGCAAGATATGAAAGCTTTTTGGAGAGCTTGCAAAGTTTCCTTTTCTGAGAGTGTAGTATTTTTCTCCTGACCGAGACTTGTTGTCTGGTGGAAATAGGTAAGACCTATTTATACAAGTCAAGATTGAAACGTACCCTGGCCTCATGAAGGAAGAGAGTAAAAGGTGAAATAATGGGAGGAGTTGGTAACCGCAAGGTGTTTATGGGTGAAAACGTTTTCACCATTATTTCCTCATTTTTTGACCGCTTTATTCCTTTTCACGCTTTCTTAATGTGAGCGTAGTGTACACTGCAAGCTGTGACCGCCAAACCAAAACCCTGGAAAGCATCCCCCAGTTTGTGATGATATCTCGAGTGTTGGTTGCACCTTGAGTGCAAGTGGCGCTGCTAGTGGCGGGTGTGGCATGTGCCATTGGCATGTGTGGAATGCCTTGGTGGTAGGTTGTACGTTGAGTGTAAGTGGCAATGCCAGAGCTGCTAGTGGCGTGTGTGGCATGTGCCAATGGCATGTGCGGAATGCCTTGGTGGTAGGTTGCATGGTTTGCAAATTAGGCTACCAGCGTTTGTTTTGGCGTGTGCCAGTGGCGCGTATGGTCGAATTGGCCTAGGTTGCACGGCTTGCAAGTTAGGCTACCAGCGCGCATTAGGGCCACGGCTAGGTGATGAAGGCTACCAGCGAGCGTGTTGGCATGTGTCAATGGCATGCGTGGCCGTTAGAGCCGTGGCCTTGGTAGGAAAATCTACCAGCGAGCATGTTGGCATGTGCCAATGGCATGCGTGGCCATTAGGGCTGTGGCCTTGGTAGGAAAAGCTACCAGCGAGCATGTTGGCATGTGCCAATGGCATGCGTGGCCGTTAGGGCCGTGGCCTTGGTGGGAAAAGCTACCAACGAGCATGTTGGCATGTGCCAATGGCATGCGTGGCCGTTAGGGCAGTGGTTGGTGGGAAAAGCTACCAGCGAGCATGTTGGCATGTGCCAATGGCATGCGTGGCCGTTAGGGCCGTGGCCTTGGTAGGAAAAGCTACCAGCGAGCATGTTGGCATGTACCAATGGCATGCGTGGCCTTTAGGGCCGTGGCCTTGGTAGGAAAAGCTACCTGCGAGCATGTTGGCATGTGCCAATGGCATGCGTGGCCGTTAGGGCCGTGGCCTTGGTAGGAAAAGCTACCAAATGAGCATGTTGGCATGTGCCAATGGCATGCGTGGCCGTTAGGGCCGTGGCCTTGGTGGGAAAAGCTACCAGTGAGCATGTTGACCTAGTTGCAAGTCTTGCAAGCCTAGGGCGCTATATTTGGCGTGGGCCAATGGCATAGCGGCTTGGAAATATAGCTTGCGGTACGTGTTGGCATGTGCCAATGGCACGTACGGCCATGTTGACCTAGTTGCAAGTCTTGCAAGCCTAGGGCGCTATATTTGGCGTGTGCCAATGGCATAGCGGCTTAGTTTGGCATGGTTGCCAATGAGTGCGATATGTAGTTTGGTTTTGGTGTCGCTGCCGTGGTGCGCAGTGTGCGGCTTGGTTTTGGCGTTGTTGCCATGGTGCGCAGTGTGCGGCTTGGTTTGGCATTGCTGCCATGGTGCGCAGTGTGCGGCTTGGTTTGGCATTGTCGCCATGGTGCGCAGTGTGCGGCTTGGTTTGGCATTGCTGCCATGGTGCGCAGTGTGCGGCTTGGTTTGGCATTGTCGCCATGGTGCGCAGTGTGCGGCTTGGTTTGGCATTGCTGCCATGGTGCGCAGTCTGCGTCTTAGTTTGGCATTGCTGCCATGGTGCGCAGTGTGCGGCTTGGTTTGGCATTGTTGCCATGGTGCGCAGTATGCGGCTTGGTTTGGCATTCTTGCCATGGTGCGCAGTGTGCGGCTTGGTTTGGCATTGTTGCCATGGTGCGCAGTGTGCGGCTTGGTTTGGCATTGCTACCATGGTGCGCAGTGTGCGGCTTGGTTTGGCATTGTTGCCATGGTGCGCAATGTGCGGCTTGGTTTGGCATTGTTGCCATGGTGCGCAGTATGCGGCTTGGTTTTGGAATTAGGGTTCTGTTGTTGAAAAACCCTAATCTGGTATTTTGAAAAAATACCCCTATTAATTATTTACACCTGAGTTAAATGCTCTTAGTTAATGTGTTGCGGGTAACACTAGGTCATAGGGTTTTACGATTTTACCCCTTGTTTAAAAAACCACCATCTACAGCTGTGTAGAGACATAGTGGTTTCCCTCGCATAGGAGGCTTCATGACGGTTGGTGAGGACAGTATTTGCTGGATCTTCTGGTACGCTTTTTGCTGAGACGTAGTCCATGTGAAATTCACTCCTTTTTTTAGCAGAGTGGTAAACGTAGTGGTGAGCTGTGCCAGCCCCGGTATGAAGCGACGAATGTAGTTTACCTTGCCCATGAAACTCTGGAGCTCCTTTACGGTTTGTGGTGGCAGCATCGTGAGGATAGCTTGCGTTTTGACTGGATCAACTTTTATTCCTGCGGCCGTTACTTGGAATCCCAAGAATTTCCCCGAAGAGACACCAAAGGCGCATTTCAAAGGATTCATCTTCAACTTGTATTCGCGGCATCTTTCGAACACTTGTCGCAGCGTTTCTGGATGATCCGCTCGAGTCTTCGATTTAACCACCACATCATCTACGTAATCTTAGACTTGCTTGTGCATTATATCGTGGAAGATGGTAGTCATTGCGCGTTGGTAAGTAGCGCCAGCGTTCTTCAGACCGAAAGGCATTACGGTGTAATAGAAGTTTTCGAGAGGGGTTCGAAAAGCAGTCTTACTCGCGTCGTGCTCATACATCTTTATCTGGTTGTAGCCGCTATATCCATCCATGAAAGAGAACATACCATGTCCACTGGTAGCGTTTACCAGCATGTCGATGTTAGGTAACGGGAAATCGTCTTTATGGCAGCACTTGTTCAGATCTCTGAAATCGACACAACATCTGATCTAACCATTCTTCTTTTTAACGGGAACAATATTGGCCAACCAAGTAGGATGGTGAATAGGTTTGACAAAACCAGCGGCTAGTAATTTATGGACCTCCGCCTTGATTTGTTCTTCTATGTCGTGTTTGAATTGTCTTGGAGGCTGCTTGACTGGTTTGGATCCGGGTATCACGTGCAGATGGTGGGTGACTAGTTTTCCATCCAAGCCAGGCATTTCTTCGTAAGTCCATGCGAAGACGTCCTGGTATTCTTTGAGTAGGTCGACTAGCTTTGAGCGTTCCGCAGGATGTAAAGTTGAACTGATCAGAATGGGTCGCGGAAATTCCTAATTCCCTATATTGACAGTTTCGAGTTCGTCGGTGGTTAAGTCGGTCCCATCTTGCAGCTTCTAAGGGGCGTCTGGAACTTCCTCCTGGTTATTGTGAAAACATTCTTTCGGGCGGAGAGACCGGGTCATGGTCTCCCCTGCTAATTGCTAACAGCGGTGATAATGTGTGAGTTTTCCCTTTTTGCTTCGTCCTGCGGTAAGGGTGTACTCTCGCTTAGTGCGGGCACGGGTTACGCCCGGTGGCGGGAGACCGGCGGGTCTTTCTTTTGAGGAGATGGTGGAAGGGCAGTCTCCTCTGCGGGGTATCTCCAGTTTGTCGCTATCTCTGAGCGATGTCCATTTTGGTAACAGAAAACTGTGAATCTTGGTCGCCACGCCTTTTGAACCCTACTTCGGCCCATGTGCTTGTACGCAGTAGGCTGGTGCATAGGGGGATAGTGACGCGGGAATGCGGACAACTTCTCCGTTCAATACTGTTTTCAAGCATTGGTGGTATGTTGAAGGGAAGATTTTGAGATTGTGCAGCCACGGCCTTCCCAGTATCATGTGGTAGTCTGGTTCCTTTTTAATCACTTCAAACTTCACGCTTGATTGGATTGGCCCTACTGCTAGCTCCAAGTTGATGTAGACGTATGTGCTAGTTTGGTTGCCTTCGAAATCTGTCATCGTAGTGGGTTGTCGTACGATCTCGTTAGGTCGCACCCTGGCAGCTTTAAGTGTCTTGAGAGTGATGACATTGGAAGATGCACCTGTGTCAATGAGCGCTCTTCGAAACTCTATGTTCTTGACAAGAGTCGTAACATGCAAGGCCCGTTTGTGACCGTCTTCTACCATCATGTCGTCATCGGTGAAAACAATATTGTTGGCGGATCTTCCGGGGATCCTTGGAGTCCCCGTGGGTGCAGGAACTAGTGATGCGTTCAGTGCTATTCGGTTGATAGCAGAGAAGGTTCTTATTCGCTGGTCCTTGGAGAGGTGCAGCAATTCACAAAAGTTTTCTACCAACATGGTCGCCTCCCCGGTCCGCTGGCTTCCGGTCGTGACGAAACCGTTGATTTGAGAATGCTCATTCGGGATGTTAGTCCCCCCGCTCTTGATCTCCTGGGGAACATGAATCACTTAGCCCCGATGTTAGATTGATGAGGAAGTCGAGTATGCTGTTAATCGCATCCTTCATTAGGTCCATATTTTTGGCGTGGATCTCCTGAGCACGCATCAGGTCAACCAGTCTTGGGACCTCTTCATTGGTCGTATTGCTTCCAGAAATTGAGGTGTTATCATGACCTTGAGCGGGATCAATGTTAGTGGAGATCGCCTGATAGCCGACCATGCTTGAGCAAAATTTGAGGACAGAAGCTAGAATTTGATATTGTAACCGAAAGATCAATCCTCCCTCTGTGGTCGCCAATTGTTTATGGGTAAAAATCGTTTCTGCCGATTTCGGTAAATTCGGTAGGTGAGTGAGAAACTGGTTCAAACCCTAAACAAATGTGCTGCACGTGAGCACTTTATAGATTCGAGAGATCAATATGTACAAGTCCGGCCTAAACCAAGAAATGGCCGTTCAAGACTTGCTTCGGTCACAAAGTGGAGGAGAAGGGTTGATTTGGGGAGGGAAGCAAAGAAAGGTGTTGAGACCAGAATAATTCCGGGAGAGTAGTGTCTCGACTTGTATCAGAAAGTGGAAGCTTCGTAAGCTTGCAAGAGATGAAAGCTTTTTGGAGAGCTTGCAAAGTTGCCTTTTCCGAGAGTGTAGTATTTTTCTCCTGACCGAGACTTGTTGTCTGGTGGAAATAGGTAAGATCTATTTATACAAGTCGAGATCGAAACGTACCCTGGCCTCATGAAGGAAGAGGGTAAAGGGTGAAATAATGGGAGGAAGTGGTAACCGCAAGGTGTTTATGGGTGAAAACGTTTTCACCATTATTTACTCATTTATTTGATTGCTTTATTCCTTTTCACGCTTTCTTAATGTGAGCATAGTATACGCCGTTTGTGACCGCCAAACCAAAACCCCCGGAAAACATCCCCGGTTTGTGTTGATATCTCGAGTGTTGGTTGCACCTTGAGTGCAAGTGGCGCTGCTAGTGGCGCGTGTGGCATGTGCCATTGGCATGTTTGGAATGCCTTGGTGGTAGGTTGTACGTTGAGTGTAAGTGGCAATGCCAGAGCTGCTAGTGGCGTGTGTGGCATGTGCCAATGGCATGTGCGGAATGACTTGGTGGTAGGTTGCATGGTTTGCAAATTAGGCTACCAGCGTGTTTTTTGGCGTGTGCCAGTGGCGCGTACGGTCGAATTGGCCTAGGTTGCATGGCTTGCAAGTTAGGCAACTAGCGCGCATTAGGGCCACGGCTAGGTGATGAAGGCTACCAGCGAGTGCGTGGCCGTTAGAGCCGTGGCCTTGGTAGGAAAAGCTACCAGCGAGCATGTTGGCATGTGCCAATGGCATGCGTGGTCGTTAGGGCCGTGGCCTTGGTAGGAAAAGCTACCAGCGAGCATGTTGGCATGTGCCAATGGAATGCGTGGCCGTTAGGGCCGTGGCCTTGTTGGGAAAAGCTACCAGCGAGCATGTTGGCATGTGCCAATGGCATGTGTGGCCGTTAGGTCCGTGGCCTTGGTGGGAAAAGCTACCAGCGAGCATGTTGGCATGTGCCAATGGCAAGCGTGGCCGTTAGGGCCGTGGCCTTGGTGGGAAAAGCTACCAGCGAGCATGTTGGCATGTGCCAATGGCATGCGTGTCCGTTAGGGCCGTGGCCTTGGTAGGAAAAGTTACCAGCGAGCATGTTGGCATGTGCCAATGGCATGCGTGGCCGTTAGGGCCGTGGCCTTGGTAGAAAAATCTACCAGCGAGCATGTTGGCATGTGCCAATGGCTTGCGTGGCCATTAGGGTTGTGGCCTTGGTAGGAAAAGCTACCAGGGAGCATGTTGGCATGTTCCAATGGCATGCGTGGCCGTTAGGGCCGTGGCCTTGGTAGGAAAAGCTACCAGCGAGCATGTTGGCATGTGCCAATGGCATGCGTGGTCGTTAGGGCCGTGGCCTTGGAAGGAAAAGCTACCAGCGAGCATGTTGGCATGGCGCAGCTAGCTCGGGCTAAATGTGGCTTAACATGATTTGCCATTGACATGGAGGTGAATTAGGGTTTTGTTCGTTGTAACCCTGTTTATGGGTAAAAATCGTTTCTGCCGATTTCGGTAAATTCGGTAGGTGAGTGAGAAACTGGTTCAAACCCTAAACAAATGTGCTGCACGTGAGCACTTTATAGATTCGAGAGATCAATCTGTACAAGTCCGGCCTAAACTAAGAAATGGCCGTTCCATACTTGCTTCGGTCACAAAGTGGAGGAGAAGGGTTGATTTGGGGAGGGAAGCAAATAAAGGTGTTGAGGAGAGTAGTATCTCGACTTCTATCAGAAAGTGAAAGCTTAGGAAGCTTGCAAGAGATGAAAGCTTTTTGGGAGAGCTTGCAAAGTTGCCTTTCTGAGAGTGTAGTATTTTCTCCGACCGAGACTTGTTGTCTCGGTGGAAATAGGTAAGACCTATTTATACAAGCGAGAGATTGAAACGTACCACGGCCTCATGAAGGAAGAGAGTAAAGGGTGAAATAATGGGAGGAGGTGGTAACCGCATGCTTTAATGGGTGAAAACTTTTTTCACCATTATTTCCTCTTTTATTTGACCGCTTTATTCCTTTTCACGCTTTCTTAATGTGAGCGTAGTGTACGCCGCATCTTTGTGACCGCCAAACAAAAACCCTAAAGAAGCATCCCCAGTTTGTGTCGATGTCTCGAGTGTTGGTTGCATCATGAGTGCAAGTGGCGCTGCTAGTGGCGCGTGTGGCATGTGCGGAATGCCTTGGTGGTAGGTTGCACGGTTTGCAAGTTAGGTTACCAGCGTGTGTGTTTGGCATGTGCCAATGGCATGTGCGGAATGCCTTGGTGGTAGGTTGCACGGTTTGCAAGTTAGCCTACCCAGCGTGTGTGTTTGGCATGTGCCAATGGCATGTACGGAATGCCTTGGTGGTAGGTTGCACGGTTTGCAAGTTCGGCTACCAGCGTGTGTGTTTGGCATGTGCCAATGGCTCGTACGGCCATGTTGACCTAGTTGCAAGTCTTGCAAGCCTAGGGCGCTAGGTTTGGCGTGGGACAAAGGCATAGCGGCTCGGAAGTATGGCTTGCGACACGTGTTGGCATGTGCCAATGGCACGTGCGGCCATGTTGACCTAGTTGCAAGTCTTGCAAGCCTAGGGCGCTATATGTGGCGTGGGCCAAAGGCATAGCGGCTTGGAAATATGGCTTGCGACACGTGTTGGCATGTGCCAATGGCACGTGCAGCCATGTTGACCTAGTTGCAAGTCTTGCAAACCTAGGGCACTATATTTGGCGGGGGCCAAAGGCATAGCGACTTGGAAATATGGCTTGCGACACGTGTTGGCATGTGCCAATGGCACGTGCGGCCATGTTGACCTAGTTGCAAGCCTTGCAAACCTAGGGCGCTATATTTGGCGGGGGCCAAAGGCATAGCGGCTTGGAAATATGGCTTGCGGCACGTGTTGGCATGTGCCAATGGCACGTGCGGCCATGTAGACCTAGTTGCAAGTCTTGCAAACCTAGGGCGCTATATTTGGCGTGGGCTAGAGGCATAGCGGCTTGGAAATATGGCTTGCGGCATGTGTTGGCATGTGCCAATGGCACGTGCGGCCATGTTGACCTAGTTGCAAGTCTTGCAAACCTAGGGCGCTATATTTTGCGTGGGCCAGAGGCATAGCGGCTTGGAAATATGGCTTGCGGCACGTGTTGGCATGTGCCAATGGCACGTGTTGGCATGTGCCAATGGCACGTGCGGCCATGTTGACCTAGTTGCAAGTCTTGCAAACCTAGGGCGCTATATTTGGCGTGGGCCAGAGGCATAGCGGCTTGGAAATATGGCTTGCGGCACGTGTTGGCATGTGCCAATGGCACGTGCGGCCATGTTGACCTAGTTGCAAGCCTTGCAAACCTAGGGCGCTATATTTGGCGTGGGCCAGAGGCATAGCGGCTTGGAAATATGGCTTGCGGCACGTGTTGGCATGTGCCAATGGCACGTGCGGCCATGTTGACCTAGTTGCAAGTCTTGCAAACCTAGGGCGCTATATTTGGCGTGGGCCAGAGGCATAGCGGCTTGGAAATATGGCTTGCGGCACGTGTTGGCATGTGCCAATGGCACGTGCGGCCATGTTGACCTAGTTGCAAGCCTTGCAAACCTAGGGCGCTATATTTGGCGTGGGCCAGAGGCATAGCGGCTTGGAAATATGGCTTGCGGCACGTGTTGGCATGTGCCAATGGCAAGTGCGGCCATGTTGACCTAGATACAAGTCTTGCAAACCTAGGGCGCTATATTTGGCGTGTGCCAATGGCATAGCGGCTTGGAAATATGGCTTGCGGCACGTGTTGGCATGTGCCAATGGCACGTGCGGCCATGTTGACCTAGTTGCAAGTCTTGCAAACCTAGGGCGCTATATTTGGCGTGGGCCAAAGGCATAGCGGCTTGGAAATATGGCTTGTTGCCATGGTGCGCAGGGTGCGACTTGGTTTGGCATTGTTGCCATGGTGCGCAGTATGCGGCTTGGTTTGGCATTGTTGCCATGGTGCGCAGGGTGCGGCTTGGTTTGGCATTGTTGCCATGGTGTGCAGTATGCGGCTTAGTTTGGCATTGTTGCCGCGGTGCGCAGTATGCGGCTTGGTTTGGCATTGTTGCCATGGTGCGCAGGGTGCGGCTTGGTTTGGCATTGTTGCCATGGTGCGCAATATGCGGCTTGGTTTGGCATTGTTGCCATGGTGCGCAGTATGCGGCTTGGTTTGGCATTCTTTGCCATGGTGCGCAGGGTGCGGCTTGGTTTTGGAATTAGGGTTACGTGGTGAAAACCCTAACTGGTATTTTGAAAAAATACCCCTATTAATTATTTACACCGAGTTAAATGCTCTTAGTTAATGTGTTGCGGGTAACACTAGGTCATGGGGTTTTACGATTTTACCCCTTGTCTAAAAACCACCATCAACATTAAGTCCCCCGCTTAGCTCGGAACAGGGGGCTTTGTTGCGAGGTAAGCATAAGATGGTGACAAACTATTAACAAACAAAATGTAAGGAAAATTGAAGGAGGCTTGTCTGACCTTTTATAACTAGGATTTGGAATCCTTGCCTCTGGTAGTTTTGCACAAATCGGGAGGCTGGCACAATTGGTGGGCCCGGTGCAGCTTGGGCGACGTTGGGAAGTTGGCGTGAGTTGGGAAACTGAGTGTGCTAGCTGGTGGGACCGGCGCAAAGTGTAGAAGCCGTGTGTGCTTGCAGGTCGGCGCAATTGGTGGGGCCGGTGCAGCTTGGGCGACGTTGGGAGGTTGGCGTGAGTTGGGAAGCTGAGTGTGCTAGTTGGTGGGACCAGCGCAAAGTGTGGAAGTCTTGCGTGCTTGCAGGCGTGACTTGTGCGGCCATTGGGAGGTCGGCGTAATCGGTGGGGCCGGTGCAACTTGGAAGCCGTGCTTGCATGCGTGACCGATGTAAATAAGGAGGGAGTAGGCATTTCTTCAGATATCAAAGTTTCCTTATTTTGCTTTCCTTCCCGTGCGGCTTCAATTAGGGCATTGTTCACGCTAAAATCTGAAAGCGTTATGTCCCTCATTGCTTCCTTTCCTTTTTAAAGGTTCTGTATTCAAACCCAACACAACTGCATCATCTCCCTTGTTTGAGAAAGGTTCTTCTTGTTGAATTTCTCTCTTTGTCATGTCACGCGGATTCGAATCATCTTCTAACCAGTCAGGTTCTCCAGATGAAGGCGCGAGGTCTGACTCTTGCATGAGCATCCCAACAAAGGTTATTCGGGTTAAGAAAATCATACGGGTATGTTTTCTTCTTCTTTGCGGACTGTCGTACACTTTACCGCCGCTTGTTGTATAAATGGAAAATTTCCCTTTTGTGCAGAGATATCCTGTTGGAGCATGCGTCAGTGTTATCGACGAGGATGACCTAGTCTTTACCCTTCCTTCGAATACGTCCTTGTTGACTGCTGCAGACTTGGAGGACGCTGATTTAGGGATCTATCTTACGAAATGGGATGCGAGAAGTCCCCGGTCATACTTCGGTTTGATATGATGGAATGTATGAACACGTGAATGTAACCTTCTGGCGTGCTTTTGGAGTTTTAGGTGCACATGTACGGATTCATGTTGAGAAATTCCCGTGGCTCGTAAAACCTCGATAGTGATGATGTTGAAATCAGTAATAACCTGGTTGAGGGGAGTGAAAGCATCTTACGATGGTAGTCTCCATGCATGACCTACTTTCATTATATCGCCTTGAATCCCCCCTCCACGGGATTTGATATAAGCCTATCGTACTCTTCTGGATGTGACACTGGGATGCTCAGAAATTACATGATGACATATTCTGGATAGTGCAGGCTCGGGATCCTCCGCGGCCTCGTAAAGTGTTGAAGGCGTCTTCTATACAGAGAGGTGATGATGTTCTTGCGCTGCACCCTTGAAGAGTAGAGGACCTTGTTGTGGGTAGGGATTTTTGGTGGACTGTTCTTCGTAGCTTTGACAGTGAAGGGATCCCATGTATATCTTCCGTCCTCAAGTATGGTTTACGTATTTCCATCCTTGTAATAATTGATACTGCGGTGGAGCCCTGGCTGGGGAGTGTGGCGGCATGACCCTTTGCAGGAAGGGGTGGCGTTGAAGCGAACGTTGATGCGAAGCCGCTGCTGGAGAACGTTGATGTGTAGCTACTTCTGGAGAGAACGTTGATGTGTAGCTACTTTTTGGAGAGAACGTTGATGCGGAGCTACTTCTGGAGAGAACGTTGAAACAACGTCTTGCAACTCTCAGAGCCTTGACGGTTACCATTTTGAAGTCGGAGACCGCGTCACGTTCTGTCAAACTCGACATCCCTCAAGAGAGCAGAGGTTAGGAGTCCCCAGTTCCATCTATCGATCGTGCTTCCTATGAGAGGTTGGGGTTTGGGAACGGCTTCCCTGGATGGAAACGCCTGCTTTCCTGATGTAGTGCAGTTGAGGGGTGCAAATATGTCTTGACGCTAAGCCTTGGAGAAACATAGAATCTCACACAACTATTTCATCATAGACTGTACGACTTTGTGGGAGAAGTTCCCGTCGTGCGGGTCTTGACGGAAGAAGGGTCCCCGTGAACTCAGGAGAGTTGTTGATTTCCTTTGCTTTCGATTTTGGAGAAGTCTTTCCTGATCTTTACGTGTGACAAAATTGGATTGCTTATCCCCTTCTACTGGGCGTTTAAGAGCAACGCGAGCCTCTTCATCTATAAACGCACATCCTGCTGAAGTATCTTTTGTCTTTTCATCAAATCAATAGTGCTAAAAGGAGGTCGGCTTCTTCCGGATCTTTCAGTATCTTGCCCTGATGGTGGAGTAGCGTCTCTGGTGACGGTTGGAGCTTCCATGCTTGAAGAACCGTTGGGGTGACGGAAGCGTCTCTGGTTCTAGTGATCGTAAGTGTATCGTGCAGAGATGACACGGTTTTGATCACGAAGTTCTGGAGTCATGGCGCTGTTTTGAAGGGAGAGGATGGTGCTGGAAGGGCACAAGATGTTAGTGCTGGAAGGATGCAAACTGTTAGCACAGAGTGTGGTACTGCGGCTAGCATGCACGTGCGGCATGTGTGCCTGGCATGTGCGTCTGGTAAGCATGTCTGGTAAGCGCGTCTGGCAAGCACGTCTGGCAAGCGCTTCTGGCATACGCGTCTGGTAGGAGCTTCTGGCATGCGCGTCTAGTAAGCGCTGGATCGTCTTAGAATGGGCGCTGGCTTGGACTTTTCTTGCGGGCCCAGTTGCCTCTTCCCATACGTAGCTCAAACAGGAAATCCTTTCCTTATTCAAATTCCAAAAAGTGTTATGCTCATGAAATGGGTTGGCTCCCCTTTTTTACCTCGTATGTTTGTTATCACGTCATGGTGTTAGCGGTAGCGCGGTAGTGATAAAGTGGGCGAGCATATTCCGCCTATGTACTCCGGCGTTTCTCTTTCAATTTGTTTTATTGTTTTCTTGTCTTTGGTGCAAACCATAGCCATAGGTATGCCTTTCATAAACTTGTGGAAATACTTCATCATAAATAATTCTTCGAATGTCACCGTAGTAACATCTTCCAATAGTGACAAGGTAATTATTTTTGTGCAAAGTAGGCACGACGGGTAGGTGGCTTTTTTTTTTTTGAAAGGCAAACAAAGCGCCTGGTTTATGGTTTTTATCTTCCTGGATTTCTTGGGTTGATAGATAAATGTTAGCTTTTGAGGATATTGGATTATTTCTGGGATGAATGGTTTTGATAAAAATGACTCTGATTATGTTTTGGGAAAGGAATATTGCTTTTATGAAAGTGTGCGCTAGCAATAGGAACAATACTCAGTAGTATGACGGTTTTACTAAGAGCCTAAAAACAGATCGTATGTCTTGCCCAGTCTGAATTTACTCACTTCATAGGTTTTGCGAACACGCCCCTCTCCATGTAAAAGGCGGTTTTGATGGCGGTTTTCTTCGGGTAGCATCGCCAAAGAAGTCCCCAATCGCCGGTAGCATCTTCGGCGATTGAGTAATATCATCTTCAGCAAGTCCCCAGTTTTCTTGTGTAGTTTTTACAACTAGTAACCGGGTCGTCTGGTAGTTGCATCGAATTGAGTCGCCTTCCCCTACCATCTTGACATCTGGGTCGAAGAACGAGATCGACATTCTGACATTGTAGCCGATAGATCAATCCTCCCGCTGTGGTCGCCAATTGTTTATGGGTAAAAATCGTTTCTGCCGATTTCGGTAAATTCGGTAGGTGAGTGAGAAACTGGTTCAAACCCTAAACAAATGTGCTGCACGTGAGCACTTTATAGATTCGAGAGATCAATCTGCACAAGTCCGGCCTAAAACCAAGAAATGGCCGTTCCGGACTTGCTTCGGTCACAAAGTGGAGGAGAAGGGTTGATTTGGGGAGGGAAGCAAAGAAAGGTGTTGAGGAGAGTAGTATCTCGACTTGTATCAGAAAGTGAAAGCTTAGGAAGCTTGTAAGAGATGAAAGCTTTTTGGGAGAGCTTGCAAAGTTGCATTTCTGAGAGTGTAGTATTTTTCTCCTGACCGAGACTTGTTGTCTGGTGGAAATAGGTAAGACCTATTTATACAAGCCGAGATTGAAACGTACCCTGGCCTCATGAAGGAAGAGAGTAAAGGGTGAAATAATGGGAGGAGGTGGTAACCGCATGGTTTAATGGGTGAAAACGTTTTTCACCATTATTTCCTCTTTTATTTGACCGCTTTATTCCTTTTCACGCTTTCTTAATGTGAGCGTAGTGTACGCCGTGCATGTGTGACCGCCAAACCAAAACCCTAAAGAAGCATCCCCGGTTTGTGTTAATGTCTCGAGTGTTGGTTGCATCTTGAGTGCAAGTGGCGCCGCTAGTGGCGCGTGTGGCATGTGCCAATGGCATGTGCGGAATGCCTTGGTGGTAGGTTGCACGGTTTGCAAGTTAGGCTACCGGCGTGTATGTTTGGCATGTGCCAATGGCATGTGCGGAATGCCTTGGTGGTAGGTTGCACGGTTTGCAAGTTAGGTTACCAGCGCGTGTGTTTGGCATGTGCCAATGGCATTTGCGGAATGCCTTGGTGGTAGGTTGCACGGTTTGCAAGTTAGGTTACCAGCGTGTGTGTTTGGCATGTGCCAATGGCATGGGCGGAATGCCTTGGTGGTAGGTTGCACGGTTTGCAAGTTAGGCTACCAGCGTGTGTGTTTGGCATGGGCGGAATGCCTTGGTGGCAGGTTGCACGGTTTGCAAGTTAGGCTACCAGCGTGTGTGTTTGGCATGTGCCAATGGCTCGTGCGTCATGTTGACCTAGTTGCAAGTCTTGCAAGCCTAGGGCGCTATGTTTGGCGTGGGCCAAAGGCATAGCGGCTCGGAAGTATGGCTTGCGACACGTGTTGGCATGTGCCAATGGCACGTGCGGCCATGTTGACCTAGTTGCAAGTCTTGCAAGCCTAGGGCGCTATATGTGGCGTGGGCCAAATGCATAGTGGCTTGGAAATATGGCTTGCGACATGTGTTGGCATGTGCCAATGGCACGTGCAGCCATGTTGACCTAGTTGCAAGTCTTGCAAACCTAGGGCGCTATATTTTGCGGGGGCCAAAGGCATAGCGACTTGGAAATATTGCTTGCGACACGTGTTGGCATGTGCCAATGGCACGTGCGGCCATGTTGACCTAGTTGCAAGCCTTGCAAACCTAGGGCGCTATATTTGGCGGGGGCCTAAGGCATAACGGCTTGGAAATATGGCTTGCGGCACGTGTTGGCATGTGCCAATGGCACGTGCGGCCATGTTGACCTAGTTGCAAGTCTTGCAAACCTAGGGCGCCATATTTGGAGTGGGCCAGAGGCATAGCGGCTTGGAAATATGGCTTGCGGCACGTGTTGGCATGTGCCAATGGCACGTGCGGCCATGTTGACCTAGTTGCAAGTCTTGCAGACCTAGGGCGCTATATTTGGCGTGGGCCAGAGGCATAGCGGCTTGGAAATATGGCTTGAGGCACGTGTTGGCATGTGCCAATGGCACGTGCGGCCATGTTGACCTAGTTGCAAGTCTTGCAAACCTAGGGCGCTATATTTGGCGTGGGCCAGAGGCATAGCGGCTTGGAAATATGGCTTGCGGCACGTGCGGCCATGTTGACCTAGTTGCAAGCCTTGCAAACCTATGGCGCTATATTTGGCGTGGGACAGAGGCATAGCGGCTTGGAAATATGGCTTGCGGCACGTGTTGGCATGTGCCAATGGCACGTGCGGCCATGTTGACCTAGTTGCAAGTCTTGCAAACCTAGGGCGCTATATTTGGTGTGGGCCAGAGGCATAGCGGCTTGGAAATATGGCTTGCGGCACGTGTTGGCATGTGCCAATGGCACGTGCGGCCATGTTGACCTAGTTGCAAGCCTTGCAAACCTAGGGCGCTATATTTGGCGTGGGCCATAGGCATAGCGGCTTGGAAATATGGCTTGCGGCACGTGTTGGCATGTGCCAATGGCACGTGCGGCCATGTTGACCTAGTTGCAAGTCTTGCAAACCTAGGGCGCTATACTTGGCGTGTGCCAATGGCATAGCGGCTTGGAAATATGGCTTGCGGCACGTGTTGGCATGTGCCAATGGCACGGGCGGCCATGTTGACCTAGTTGCAAGTCTTGCAAACCTAGGGCGCTATATTTGGCGTGGGCCAAAGGCATAGCGTCTTGGAAATATGGCTTGTTGCCATGGTGCGCAGGGTGCGGCTTGGTTTGGCATTGTTGCCATGGTGCGCAGTATGCGGCTTGGTTTGGCATTGTTGCCATGGTGCGCAGGGTGCGGCTTGGTTTGGCATTGTTGCCATGGTGCGCAAGATGCGGCTTGGTTTGGCATTATTCAGCGGTGCAAAGATGCGGCTTGGT
Organism: Papaver armeniacum; assembly: GCA_023531295.1. Lineage (NCBI taxonomy): Eukaryota > Viridiplantae > Streptophyta > Magnoliopsida > Ranunculales > Papaveraceae > Papaver > Papaver armeniacum. The sequence goes on from JAJJWW010005274.1 coordinate 285,096, forward strand.
TTGGCATTGTTTCCATGGTGCGCAGGGTGCGGCTTGGTTTGGCATTGTTGCCATGGTGCGCAGTTTGCGGTTTGGTTTGGCATTGGTGCCATGGTGCGCAGTATGCGGCTTGGTTTGGCATTGCTGCCATGGTGCGTAGGGTGCGGCTTGGTTTTGGAATTAGGGTTCTGTGTTGAAAACCCTAATCTGGTATTTTAAAAAAATACCCCTATTAATTATTTACACCTGAGTTAACTGCTCTTAGTTAATGTGTTGCGGGTAACACTAGGTCATGGGGTTTTACGATTTTACCCCTTGTCTAAAAACCACCATCAAAAAACGACCGAGATGGACGAGATACCGCCGATAATACCGGTTTCGGTATTTCACCGAGATGCCGATATTGCCGGTATTGACCGATATTTCACTGGTATTCGCCGAAATATCGTGTCTCGGTACTCGACCGGTATTCACCGAAATCCGATATTGACTACATTGCCAGAGACCATAGCATAAGCCCTTGTCAACCCAAAACCTAATTTCAACAAAACCCCAGATCGACCAAGTTTTAGAACAAAGGCCCATAATTTTTCCGCCGCCATGACCACCACCACTGACAATCAATTGATTCAATCGTAACACCATTACGATCATCTACCCCAACCATTTCATCCAACACAACTATCGTCAACCATATTGAAACTTTTTCTTCGAACCCAGAAGAAAAGGAAAGTTTTCTACAATGTTTTGACAGGTAATCGGAAGATGAACAGAGCATAAAAATCTAATCACTGCAGTCATATTTGATTCCTGTTTATTGTTTCGACCAGGTATCATTGCTCTGGTGGAGCGGCATTAGCGATTCGTTCCAAAAGACAGGCTCAACATTTTGCATTCATAATGAACTGGAGGATTGCATTGGACTTGCAAACGGGCAGAGTGAGGAACTCCACAAACAGCTAAATGTTCCAATTTTCATAAATAAACTGTATTACACCCATTGTTAGTACTAAATTAAAGTATATTAGAGACCAGAGCAAGCAAATAGATGCAAACAGCAATTAAATTTAATCTTAATTATGATAATTACCCTACTTTTCACAAACAAACCGAAAGGATATTTAGTTCAGAGTAGTACAAGACCATCTAAGATGGGCAAAACAATACAAAAATTAAATCTCACTTGGAAAGTTGGAATAAAAAAATAAAACCCAGATCTGTTGAACATTCGAGTATAGTGAACATGCATCTTCTATAAACCGATGTAATAATACGATACTTCCATATAAGCAGAAAGTCAATAACCAAATTCTTCCACCATGTATGCTGGATATAGAAAAGAATCTGGAAGAATGAATCTAAGTTATCATAGTTTTTTGAGAGGAAAAATCATTGTGAGCAGCAAGTTGTTGTTGATCGGTTTTTGTTTCCATCGATGATAATGGACCATGAAGATGAAGAAGAACGTAAAAGAGATCTTCTTGGTGTTGTTAGTTTCTAGGGTTAGGGTTTTGGATTTTTCTTTCACTAATACACTGATGGACGGTGAAGGAGAAAAGATTTGAGGTCAACTATTCTTTTTATACTGCCGCTCAGAGATGTAGGCCGTTCATCTAGGACTAGATCTAGATCGTGATCGTTGATTTTCTGACACATTTTATGGCTCACCATGAGTGCTGAGTCCTCGGAAGTAGCTGTTGTGACGGTTCTGATTCATTTTTTTCCTTATATTTGATGGAAGGTTTTAAAGCTTGGATTATTTACATTTTCGTTGATCCTAAATGTATCCAGTCAGTGAACATATATTTTCAAGATTTTCCACGTGATTTAAAATTTGCGCGGCGCGTTAAATTTGGTATTTGTCTTGTTATTACAAGGGGACATATGAATGAGACTACGAGTCTATGATGCTGGACTGGAATCTATTTTTGCAGATCCAAAAACAAGGTTGGAAGAACTAGTGAAGAATGGTAGCATTTGTGAAACAAACTGGTGATAGTACTGCACAACATGTAGGTCTCAGTGAAAGATGCCCATTCCTATACTGCCACATTCAACGTTTTTAATACTGTGTACAAAAGCTAGTATCAGAAAGGAGAGCGATTTCCCTAGAATCGTCTTTTGGAGTCTCTTCTTTTCTTGTGTACATGACAAATTTTGGAGAAGCATAAAAACTATTATTTGTCAAAAGAGTAGAATTGGGATTATTTCGATATTGTGCCCGGCAAAAATGTGGATTTTCTTATTTTGTACTTTAATTTCTCAAATGATTCATTCACCATTACTAAAACGATAATAATCAGTTTAACAATAGCGAGTTTAGTAAGTAGTTTAACAGGTGGTTCCAGAGAACAAATTCCCCATCTCAACAGGGGCCAGGGTGGCTTGATCTTAATGCTGTCGTCAATGGAAAGTGCTTTACAGCTATCGTCTTCGGTACAATACAGCACTATATGCCTAGTACAACAGCACTGAGAAAAACAAAATCAAACACATATAAACCTATCCATTCAGAAAAGAAGGACCGAATAATGTAAATTAGGATATAATTTTGAAAGCCAAGTCAAAAGCGTCCACAACGGAGCTTAACAGAGAATGAATACCAAAATGACTAGCAAAGGCAGGGGTGTATTTCGAAATTCAGAGTAATACCTAAATTCAATATGAAATTGTGCTTTAAGCCATATTACCAACTGTAAACTTAGTTGGGCCGAGTTTACCACTATGGGCATATGCACGCAGCTTCACAACGCCGGGGTACCTTCCAGGTTCATGCCAATTTTACCTGTCATTGTTCTAAGTTTCAGACAGCTTTGATCATTGGACAAACAAAACGAAGACCAGCATACAGTCACAATAAAGAGAAACTATAAAAGCAAGTGACATGAAGATTCATTCTAAATTTCACAAATCTCAAAATCTCATGCTCACTACAGGTGACCCAACTAATGGAGGCAAACACATGAGTTACTGTTGGCCTTTAGCAAGCAATCTTAAAGACTGAGATCCTTGGTTTCTAAGTTCCAGACAACTTTAACATCTCATACTCACAATTCTTAATCCAACTACTGAAGCATACTCATAATCTAATGTTGATTATTCAGAAGCAGGATTACACAGTGGCACGTGAACGCCATTTGATGGCATGCTGGCAAACCATGTTGATTCAAAATTGTAACTTGCAATCACCAAAGGAGAAGGAAGATAGAGTACAAGATAAACTACGTCATAAATAATAACAAAGTTATTCTTGATCATGTCTTCATTCAAGCCACCAGACACTCGTTTAAAAATCTGCAACTCTACACAGGAACTACAAAATCAAAAGACAAGTTTATTTAGTCAGTTTCTACTAAACCAAATATACCTCATTCAATTGAATAATATACCAATTTAACTACACACATTAAGAACAAAAAAGAAACCTTCACTGACCTCAATTGTCCTCAACGATGGCATTTCAGCTTGGTGCAAAGCTAAGAACATAATTCTAACGCGTTCGATTTGAAAAAGGTAATGAGTAGGTCAAGCCATCACAGCTAGAACCTAAAACCAACAAAACAAACATAGATTTTCACTTACAGGCTCAAAATAAAAACACTCTGAAAACTGACTGTGGGGGTAAAAGAACACTTAAATTAAAACCGTGGACTCTGACATGTTTATACATTGCATCCTTAAGAGTCTCCTTTTATTAGCCTAAAGTAGTACTACTACATACTAAAAGATGGGTCAGTATAATAAAAATTAACTGCACAACACAGTGGAGCCTGGCAGAGAACGAACAACAAAATCATTAGCAAAGGGCTCAACGAAAGATAAAGGGGGAGAGACCGCGAGCGTATTTCGAAATTCAGAGTAATACCTAAATTACAAACATTCATATGAAATTGTGCTCAGGGCGTATTACCAAACATAAATCCTAGTTGCCCTCTTTGTTGATAATTTTGATGAAAGACATATTCGCCTTTATATGAATTGTGGGTTCTTCTTTTTAGCTTATTCACAAATTTTACTAATTGATATCCAAAAAACTATGAAGAAGAAATTGAAAGCAATTAGCTTTTGAATCTAGAGTAATCCACATCAAGCATCTCTATCCTATGTAGAAAACTAGAAACCTGCGAACGAAAATTACTATCACTCTGGCCAGCCAAGCACCTCTTTGGCAAGCTTATTGTCATGCAGTTCACCTCTTTTGGTGAAATGCAGGTTCGCAGGGCAGGCCTGAGAAAGCTTAAACTGTAACTACAACCTCATATACTCTAACACTAGTGAGTTTAACGAGAAGTTCAACAGGTAGTTCCAGAAAACAGATTTCCCATCTCAACAGGAGCTGGGGGTGGGGGTGTATTTTGAAATACTGCATCTTAAGCCTTTAAATATGTAAATCAATGTTTGTTTATCTGTAACATTCTGTGCAGAGATGATGTAACATTTATAGACCCATTGAACAGATTCATGTTGATGGAGAAATACAAATGGATATTCTGGGCATAGTAATACCTTAATCACAAACACTCATATGAAATTTTGCTCAGGGCATATTACCACACATAAATCCCAGTCGTCCTCTTTATGGAAAGTTTTGACAAAAGCCTTATTCGTGTTATAATGAAATGCAGGTCCACTGGGGCAGGCCTGTGAAACAACTTCAACTAGGACCTCATATACTCAAAACAACAGTGAGTTCAGTGAGTAGTTTAACAAGTGGTGGTTCCAGAGAATAGATTTGCATCTCAACAGGGGCCGGGGTGGCTTGATCTTTTTGACTCTTAAAAGGTTAAAATTTTATTCAAAAGAAAAAAAGAAGTACAAAATGAGAGGCGCCTAAGCGCAAACAAGAGAAGGCAACAGCCAACCCAACACACAAGTTGCTAGAAAAGCACATTGGCAGCAACTGCCTAACAATATAAGTTAGGAAGTGCAGAGAATTTCATGCTATTGTCTTAATCCTGTGAGGCATTAAGACAATAGCTTGATCTTAATGCTATTGTCTTTAAGAAGTGCAGAGAATTTCATGTGATACTCTTCAAGAAGAAGAAAAAAACGAAGAACTTAGGAGATAATAACATGATAACATCACCATGTTTAAGCAAATCCAATCATCTATAGGTTTTCAATGATACAAGAAAATGCTGTGAGGCAGCCTAGTACACCAGCACACAGAAAACCAAAACCAAACACACGCATCACAACAATACGATTTCTGTCAATAATGTGCATTTAGAAATCCCCTCCCTTTTTTCCGCCTAGTACATCAGCACTCAGAAAACCAAAACCAAACACACGCATCACAACAATACGAATTCTGTCAATAAATGTTCATTTAGAACAAAGTTCACACGAGTACTGGAGCTCCAGAAGTGACAAAAACTGATCAACCAAAGACACTATGCAAATTAGACATTCACTCCGACAAACAGTTCATGATAACTCGAACACACCAAACAGCTGGGGAAAACATATAAATGATACAGCATACTTTTGACTTTAGGTACATGACTACCGAAATTCCATTCTTTCATGAATTCTAGTATCACAAAAGCACATGGATGGCAACCCTGTGGTTCTGTAATCTAGATATATACACTTTAGAGAACCACATTCAACACTCAAGACCATAAATATAAGAGAGGATTTTGTTAAACTTAGCACAAACCTCATGAAATCACCCCCGAATTCCACTTCCAATCTATCACAGATGGCTATCTTAATACTGGTTCGAATTAGAAAGAGAATAGACGAAGAACAGAAAACTTGGGAAATCCATTTTATTATTCATATATAAATTAACAACAGAGCTACATCAAGAAAACCCATTACAATTTAGTGAAAAACAAATAACAGCATAAACCCTAATAGTATTTTTGTGAATAAGTCTTCAGATGATTCTTCACTGAATTAATTATTTCCTTTGTTTTTCTTGTTCTTCTTGCTTCCTGGAAGTGGAACTAATTCTAAAGCCAACAGAATGAAGTATATGATAGCACCAACCTCAACCAGAGTGTTAGCATAAGCTAGAAACCAAGCTAACTGAACCCAAAATTCGGCTTCAAAAAAGTAGTAAAAATTACGCGACATTTTTGATGGGAAAAAGAAAGAAAACCAGGAGAAAGAAGAGGATGAAGAGAGAAAGTAGCTAGAGCAGCCTAGATGCTAATGAGTATGAAAATGAAGCGTTGAGAGTTTGCATTATATAAACTTTTGAGGATGGTGATATCTTCCAATTACTCAACCAGTTTTACGAATTTCTTCCTCTTTTGGTGGTTGGGGTAGAAATTAATCACTACCTTTATCTTTATTATCAAATATATTAAAGTAAAGAAGATAAAATTAAGCGAGTACTCACAATTTTGATAGCGTTCCAATCTCTGCATTTTATCTTCCCAAAAGTTGAAACCCTAATTGAAAATCTCTAGTGACTGTCTATTCTGCATTATGTCGATTAAGTTTTGAATTAGACGTGAGATCCGATGTTGTAAACGGGGAATATATGTTTGTTGGTTAGCCAGATGAATGTTAGTACAGCCTTGGCGATCCGTAGCTGCCATGTATGAGATTCATTCTCTTGTCGTCTACATCTGGAATCGGATTAGACGTTTGAACTTTAAATCGGTGGGTGCATTAGTTAATGGCCACACCACATTACATGAGAGGGAGGGAGTCAATCGAAAATGAATTAATAAAAAAAGAAAAAAACATCCCTAAGCCCTTGGATGGCCCAAAAATTAGGAGGGAAATAATTATCTCAAAATTTCATCCATAATTTAATTAAAAATCCGTTAGTAAAAAATAATAAGAATAAAATCTCAAAAAATCCTACACAAATTATTGACAAATAAAATAAATTTTCTTCTTAAAGAATGCTTACATAGAAGAAATCATCTACTAGAAATCATTTACAACGAAAGAAAAAATAAATATGTTTTCGTCAAAAATTGGTCATGAGGGCAGAAGTCACTAGACGCACCGGTCATTACGGTTGACTAGGTCAGCTGCAGATGCCAGACAGCGAAAAACTATAAAATTTAACATTCTTTTGTGTCTGGTGGGTTATCGCCACCAGTTTGCACAAACTAATACTAAAGTTGATTAAGACTGATTTGACCCAAGTGTTAGCGACGTAATTGAGTTTGTTGTTAATTAAGATTGTTATTGACTAGGACTGTTCTTATGTGGACACTATCTTATACGACTTCCACCAATTTCTTTTAGAGCCCGACAATGAATTTGTTTCTTTTTGTTCTTTTGTTTTGATTAGAGATAATGAATTTGTTGGTGATATCTTCTTTTTATTAAACTCGAGATTCCTACTTGAATTAGAATATTTTATTTTGTTTTTGATCTTCAAAAAAAAAAAAAAAAAAAAAAAAAAAAAAAAAAAAAACTCTCAAAATGTTGTTTTTAATTAGGTTTAGCTGGTTCACGGTTTCTCTTTTTAATTAGGCAGCTGTTGGTGCTTTAACCTAATACAAAAGTTGATTTAGATCCAAGAAAAGTTGTACTATAATCCAAGGATATTCAATTTTTTACCTGTCAAAGGTTTTCCTCCTGCACACGCTTGCACGTAAATGCTGTATTTATCAGTCATGGATGGTGGTAGTAGTGGGGCAGTGAATTGACAGTTTATGGCTGAATGGGTTGGTCAAGACCTGGACGGACAAAAGGAATTAAGGTGCTGGTATAAATAGTTGCTTGATAAGTCATTGATTCAAGTTAGGCATGCACGCTGCATCTTCTCTCGTGGTCATTTGGGGGGTCTTTGTTCAAATTCAGCTTTTCTACCAGACACTTGACAGCCCCTAAATCGATTTAATAGTGTGAAAACTATTTGTGTAAACGTCTATTAAAAGTTTTTCTTCGAGTAAACACAAATTTGAAGAATGTGTAACATATACTCTTTTTGAAAGATTTCTACTTTGGGTATGATTCAAGTGTGTGAAAGGTTACAAGACTGAACACATGGATACTCTATTTATAGAACATCTTCCTAATATAAAGAAAAGAGGTATTTTTGGTGAAGCTTTTTCACATGACAATAATACCCCCATTAACTAAGCTTTTAGTTAATATTTGTATATTTACAGGAATGTCATTGTTTTAAAAGTAGATCAAAAAATTTAAAACTTAGATATCTTTAAAAATACACATCGGATTTTTGCAAAATTAATATATTTGGAAAGCTCTTTAAATTATCTACGTAATGAGTACAAACAAGGATATTAAATTTTTATTTTAAGATTTTTTTTTCTATTATTATCAAATTTGATATTGTTAAAAGAATCAAATTCAAGCATGTGCATCGCACATGTGGCCTTACTAGTAGAGATAAAGCAAAGACTCCCCGTCAAGCTGAGTGCTCTGCAAGTGCATCAGCTTGACAGTGGTAACCACATGAACTAAAGAAAGAACCAATAATGAAAGTAGAGCTAACAAGTAAGACGAAATGCAGCATATGCCGTAGCATGACAAACTGCAGGATAGTAAAAGTACTAAAAGACATAGAAATGTTGTTGCTTGGAATTTGGTAACCATACCATAAATATATCTTTGTGGGACGTTTGCTTACTCTCAACCAGCCCAAATAATCATTTAACGAAAGAATAAACAAATACGTTTTAGTCAAATATTGGTTATGAGGGCAGAGTCACCAGACGCACCGGTCACTGACGGTTGACCAGGTCAGCTGCAGATGCCAGACAGTCAAAGTCCAGAAAAATTATGGGAAAAACAAGGGTTAGCATTTTTATTTTATTTTTCCTTGTGGGTTGCGCCATACGGTCGTTTTATATATTCTTTTAGGAGGACATAAATTATCTCGACAATTCGTGCAAAATTTACTTGAAAATTGATTATTAAATGATAATAATAAAATCTAAAAGAAAAAAAAATATACATAAAGAGTAATAAACAAAGCAAATGACCTTCTTGCACAATGCTTGCATACAACTAGCCGAACTTGTTTGGAGTGAATTGGGAACAAATGACTCTTAAACTTGCAGTGTAAAGTTAATTAATAGGAGATTTTGTTTGCGCATTTGCACATTTTGGGGTATGAAAATTGATCATCCGTTAGATATTCTCAACTTGCTTTTGAAAAGTTCATTCATTTTCATTTTCATTTTCATTCATATAGAAAGAAGGAAAAATATTTCGGACGAAATTGGTCATGTAGTCGGAAGATTCCCGTCATTGACGGTTGACCAGGTCCATATGCCCGTCAGCGAAAGTCGCGAAAGCGATATCAAAAAGTTTCAACATGTATAGCAGTTTTGTTGTCACAGAACAATGGAGTAGGTCTTGGAAGATGAATTCCCATATCTCTAAGAAGCCATCTCAGCCAGACAATTTTTGCAGTAGTATGAGCAAGTGCTCGATATTCAGCTTCTGCACTAGATCGAGAGACCATAGTTGGTTTCTTACTACGCCAGGCAATAGAGAGTTTCCCAGAAACAAACAATACCCAATGGTTGAACGACGATCAGTTACATCACCAGCCCAATCAGAATCGGAATATGCTCTGAGTTTAAGATCAACAATAGAAGAAAAATGCAATCCTTGATTTAACGTACCTTTGATATAACACAATATTCTAAGAACAGTTGCATAGTGCGTTGAACGTGGTGCTGACATAAACTGCCTCACGATGTGAACTGCATGACTAATATCAGGTCGAGTGATAGTTAAATAATCGAAACTACCAACCTATTGCCGATATAATGTAGGATTGGATAGAACTTCCCCATCCATATCAGTTCAAAAAAGAAAAAAGAAAAAAAGAAACATCATCTATCCACCCTTTGTCCTCCTCCTCATGTGTGTGCTTGACTGCTAGGTCATATGCAATCTAATGACAGTCCTCCTCATGGGTGTTCTAGGTCGTACGGAATCTATGGAGTATGGATGCCTTAAATGCCTATCTGCTCGAGCAACCTATATAAAAGAAGTTTTAATGCACTTGGCCAAATGGATGCCTTAAATGCCTATCTGCTCGATCAACCTATATAAAAGAAGTTTTAATGCACTTGGCCAATCTATGTGTTAGCGACGTAATTGAGATTGTTGGAAATTTTAATACTAAAGTTGATTAAGACTGATTTTATCCAAGTGTTAGCGACGTAATTGAGAATGTTGTTGATTAGGACTGTTGATTAGTTTTACAGAAAAAACTAAGACTGATTTAAAAAGCAGCATAATCCTTTATTTTTTCCAACAAGGCATCAATTAGGCACCTATATTGGTGCATTAATTTAATACTAAAGTTCATTAGATTAATTAAAGTGATCCAGGAAATGTTGTTTTACGCTATAATTCGAGGACATGCAATTTTTCACCTGTCTTAGGTTTTCCTCCACCTCTTTATCAATATCTTCATTTCAGTCTACTCTGGTCTTTCAATTCAGTCGGTCTCTAGGCTTACCCTAGTTACATAGAGACATTACATACTTTTGCTACTCATGGTAGTGCAGCCAAAGAGGTAAGAATGGTAAGAATTAAAGTAGGTTTGGTGCAATTGACATTAGTGGACTGTTGGGACATTTTCTCATATGGAAAATGCTACAGACAAATGCTATTGCAGTATTTCTAGTTTCTGTTCTAAAATCTTCTACCCATCATCACCTTTACAGTGCCTTGATTTGTCTTGCGAAACAATCCTTGGTCCTCCTAATTTATTTCAAGCCTCTTGCTTAGAATCATCATCCACAAAGTGGATGAGAGGATTCTTAAATCTCCAGGACTGAGGTTGGGTGGTACTAAGCTGCTAACTTATACCAAGTTGATAAATCATAAATAAGTACCAGCTATTCACATGTACAGCTTCATCAATAATTTCATTTCAGCCTATTCTATCTACTCTTTTCTTTCAATTCAGTCTGTATCCTAGGCTACCCTAGTTACACAGAGAGACATTACATTTGCTACTTTGTTTCTTTGTTGTGTAGGCACATAACGATGTTGAAAGGGATATTACCGCCCTATTTTCCATATAAGTATGAGAGGGTTCTGATTAACGTGTTTGCTGAAATCCATTCATCAAAAAAATTGTTTGCCAAGAACAACATGAAAGAGAAAACTCAAATACATAACCAAAGGCAACAACTGCATGATATAACAAGTCCGCACAATGTTAGCCTGACATAACAAAACTCCGCGAGTTTCCACTATCAAGGCATCCAAATTAGTGTCCGAGGATTGAACAACACCACTCAAATCTCATATGTATTCTTAGCAAACATCTTAACCTTACATCACTAACAATACAAAAAAGAGGTAATCAGAAATATGACAGTGCAAATAAAATGAAGTTCATAGGGGCCTCCACTCACCATACAAGACTTATCTCACTATGAAACATGCACTTCAATACATTCAAGTCATGCTAACCCATAGAACAAGGCATTGCTAGTTAGGCTCCAAACAATCTAGGCTTATGGTTCAGAGACATGGAGACTATAAAATTCTGTTTGTGCTCAAGGACTTGAGATCATTTTATAGTACCCTAACCCTAATGCTCGAGCTGTTAGATCTGGACTCATGGTAGTGCATCCAAAGCGGTAGTGATAGGACTCTGTTCATATCTCTACCATTACATTGCTAGCTGCTCTTGTAATGTCTTGTACACATCTAACATCCTAGCTAACTTTATATGTTCGCTACAGGGAACACAGAGTAATCCGGAAATGTAGTTGCAATTAGGCGACACAATCAGAGGTACGCTGAGAGTTCTGTAAATATACCTAACTACGATCAGTTTTAAGAAACACGTTGTTGCAAATCCTGACGGTACATGAGATCGTACGCACAGTTCAATAATAACCAAAGAGATTATATAATACAAACTAGTATACCAGCAGGAAATATGAAAAGAGTGGTATAAATTTTGTAACTGATTTTACAAATTTGCATACAAACTACAAGTACAGGCCCCTAACTGACATACATACCCTTCTAAATGCTGAGCAATGCTCACTGCAAGAGTTATAAAGGGAAAAAACGTTATAATCTAAGCCTTCTTAATGGATATTAAGTTTGTTACAAAGAGAAACTGATAATTTTATTATCTTGTAATACAAGCATAATTTCAGCAGAAAACCAGTTGAAGTGAAAATGTATAGGGTGACCATGTATTAGCACTTGGCAGGATACAGATAATGACAATGAGAAAACCATAAGAAGTCTCTCTTTTCATGGCTATCTTCCAACCCAATTATATGTAGCAGGAAAGAAGGAATACAACATCCCACTGCTCTATGTTTCAGATTATCATGAACTTCCTACTTTATCGTGGTGAAAGTTAAATTCAAACTAGTTACATCACATAGTCAGACTCGGAGTACTAAGTAAGCCAAACAACTCGGACCAACTTCAAGAAAACAAGTAAACATGAAAAACTTAACAAAAAACGATGGAATTGAGAATAACATGACTTACGAATGAGAGATGTCAGTATGGCAGACACAAGGGGATTCATAAGAAGTTTAGCCATCTTGACAAATATCATTGACAGAGCCATTGATTTTTTGTTAATATCTGCTTGAAACGAAATCACATATACTTCCAACTGCCTGTCTGCCTCTATTGGTGCAGACTTAAGGGGTTTCATGAGAGAATTCATCCACTATGTCATGAGCATCACAAGCACTATCTGTCATTTCAACTGAAATTTGGTCTTCTTATGTTCAATTGCAGAAGAAGAAATAACCATTTGTAAGGTATATTGAAGCTATTGCATTTCCATGTTGTTATGCATCTCTGCACACAATAAAAGTCATGATAAACATATGTTCATGGAACAGTTTCAAGAAGATACGAATAGTTTTAATGATATAATTCAACAAAAAAGGGTACAAAAGGGCGTTAATCAAACAAATTTTAGAAATACAGTTGTATCCGTCATACTACAAAGCTCATATGCAACATTGTTGTTTGCTGGGTCCTCCTGAATAGAGTACACCTAGGTTTTTTCCTGAATCATCCATTACAAGACAACCACATAGTAAACGCTCGAATACACATGAATACTCAAAGTCATTATTAAAAGCCAGTCCCACACTAAGGACTCCTGAAGGGTACAAAAAAATTAAGCATAAAAAAATAATGGAAACAAAAAAATAACAATTGTTAATGTTATTTCCAATCCTAAATGGAAACTTAACTAATGCTAACTCTTACTTTCAGACAAAATTTTCTCTCTTCACTAAATTCTTCCACTAAATTGTGTCTAAGCTAATTTCAATAGCGAATGGATGAAATTATATTTTCTAGGTGACGGTATATTAGAAGGATAAAGATGCCAGAAAGGAAGACGGTGACAATGCAGCAGGACGGTATACAGCATCCCTCTACTGTATGTTCAATTATGAAGAATTTCCTACAGACATGGTGGAAATTAAATTCAAACTAGTTACATAGTCAGACTCGGTTTACTAAGTAAGCCAAATAACTTGGACCAACTTCACAAAAATCAAGTGGAAAATATAGACAAAAATAAGTGGAATTGAGAATAACTATACTTAAGAATGAGAGGAGTCAGTATGTCAAACATGAGGGATTTCATAAGAGGTTTAGCCAGCTTGGCAAATATCATTAACGGAGCCACTAATTTTTAGTCAATATATCTGCTTGAAAGGAATTATACGTACTTCCAACTGTGTCTATTAGTGCAGACACGAGGGGTTTCATAAGAGAATTCATCCACTATGTGATCAGCATCACAAGTACTTTCTTAAAGCCTTTTGAAGTAGAATCTGATCTCCTTATGTTCACTTGCAGAAGAAGAACCATCTGTAAGGTATTTTGAAGCTATTGCATTCCCATGTTTTATGCATCTCTGCACACAATAAAAGTCATGATAAGTATATTTTCACAGCACAATTTCAAGAATATACAGATACTTTTCATGATACAATTGAACAAAAAAGGGTACTAAGCGCGTCAATCAAACAAATTTAGTTAGAAATCCAGTTGAGTTCGAACTACTAAAAAGCTCAGATGCAACATTGTTTGTTGGGGCCTCCTGAACAGGGTACACTTTGCTTGTAACAATTACAATTTTGTTTCGAATGCTATCTCTTACTTCCAGACAAAATTTCCTCTCTTCACTAAATTCATCCACTAAGTTGCTAACATACAGAAACAAAGCATGTTGTGTCTAGGCTAAATTGCTAGACACACCTCACATGAGTGAATAAAATACTAGTAAATCAACAGGACTAAATCAACAAGGAATTGAGATCATAATCATAAAAACAAAAGTGCCAATTTCTACCGCTTCAATATTCATCCTTGTGATCTAAATTAAAGAGTTTAAACGATAATACCTCATGACCTCCTCCAGATTTTACTTTTGTTCAACACTTTGATTTTCTTTATCAAATCCTCTGAGACTTGCCTTCTTTATGATTTCAGTACTGTAGCATCTAAGTATCATTTCAAAGAAACCCCTGAAAAGACAATCTTTTGCTACTGCCAATATCTCTCGAGAAAACACATATCCCATCTCATTTATGGTATAAGTCCCTATTCGATAATAAAATCACGATGCTTAAGAAATAAAGGCCAGTAGTGTTTTGATGATTGTTCTTCAGCTACTGCATCAAAGCCCCATTTCCGAGGTCGCTCATACCGATTATCCAAATCTACCATTTCCCTCCATCCCTCGAAGGTGTATGAGACACAAAATCCATATTCCATTCATAAACCATTGGTGATTCGGTGGTTGTAATGTGGATAAAAGTGGTACCAAGATGATGGTTAATGGAGGAAGGCAAGGAGGGATTGTAACTAGTGGAAATGCGCCGCCGCAATGTGGTACTTATCTAAGGATCTAAGTGAAACCCTAACGCTTGATTAGAAAACTAAATGGCCCACGAGACGAGGCACGACATCAGCCCACACCTGGTTCACATTACGCGGAAGCCCAAAGGTGTTGTCGGTGTAAATAAGGTGTGAGAAATAAATTAATTCGTAGACTCCACAAGATCTTGGGGTTGTCAACAATTTCATAGTGCCATATGAGTTAACTATCAATCAGTCTATAAAACATTTAGTTGGCGTTGTGTTTTTCCATTTTACTTACTTGATTACGATGTGATGTACATAAGTTTCAATATGGGATGTCATTAGAATTAATTAGTACAACTGTCCAAAAGTCCACCAGCTAGTCTACCAGTAGTTCGACTGTTCGTGTCTCCACAGTCCAAAATTCGCACCTGAAACTGTCGATGATGCCGACGAATTTGTGTCACCGTAAAACTTTAAGTGATGCTGGTTTACACGAGATGTAATATTTCAGATTGATTATGGTTGACTTGAGAATTCAGAAAAAGCTAACATTATGTAAGTGTTGACCGTCAACGATCTGTTTGACTAGAAATACGTGGGCATTGCGGATAAGGGAACATATACAGTATTCGGGTTTCGGATGTATTTATAAACCGAAAATGATAAACACACCGTGCGGAAGAACCGCAGTGTACAACGTGTGTCTAGAGAGTGGGACCCACTTTTTAAAATTCCCATTCACCATCTCGATGTTTAGAACGCTTGCATCTCTATCGTTCATTTCCTCTCGGTGTACACACGATGTTTAAATCACGGTGTGTATCATTACTCTTTATAAACAGAGAAAATTTCTTTACAGATAAACAAAACCCTCGCCGCTTTTGTCTGTCTCGGTTCTGATTCTTCCGAGTCTATGTAATCCAAAACCTCTTTGATTTTGGTTCTCTCTGTTTAGAAATGGCTGATTGGGGTGATCCATATACATAATCAAAAATCAACCCGCACTGTGATTTCTCCTCTCATCCTTTTGCTAAGCAAGGTGGACAGGAAATTCCATAACGTCCAGCAGCTTTAATTTTGGCGTAGTCTTTGATCCATGAAGCTCGAGTCAGATCCTTTGAAAATATTGTTGACTCCGTGTAGGTAGAGCAATAGATGCAAGTTATCTTTGCAAAGTCTTCCCATCTGATCTCATGGAACCAGCCGGCGCCTGAAAATAGCCAGTTACTTTTATACAAATTACGTATAAAAGTAATATCACTTATACAAATTACGTTGAACACTGATATTTTTCGGTCAAAGTAAAAGTACAGTAAAAAAGGATGTCCTAATCAAAGCATACTAAAACAAAGCCCTGTAACGCATTTTGTAAAATTGTTTGAACTGTTAATTTCTTTAGTTGGTGTACAAATCAGTCGATTAATGTGCACCAACATCCAAGGGAAACAGGAAACACAAGTTGCCAAGAAATTCGACTGCAGTAAAGAAATTTGCATCTTACATGTACCAAGGATCATCACCAGCCGGTTGGCATGCCAACCTTTCAAGAGCTTTGCAAGTGGAATCAAACTAGTTCATTATACGAAAGAAAAAGAAACAGTAGTAGTGGAGTGAACCTCGTTCCGACCTCCACCGTTTATCACACCGAGCACTCGTGTTCAAAGCTTACTAGATGATTTACTAAAATCATCACCACAAAAATGATGATGTAGGTTCTGCAACTCCTTCCATACAATGCAAATGTGAACGTCATTAGAATTAGACGACATTGCTCTCCCCCTTTTGGCTTTTTATTTGAAACATAAGAATAATGTGGTAGTTAAAAATATAAAACAGGTATTAAAATTAACAAATGATTTGAAAGATATGATATGTGGTACTTACGGTAGCAGCACGCTTTCGTTGTACACAATGAAACAGCTGAAACCTTATGCATTCTCCTTCTCTTTCACATCAAGGTATGAACCCAACTTAACAACATCCAGCATATATCAAAATGGTTGAAACAGTTGTATCATGCTTTCCCATTATTCTCCAAGTGTCATTTCCAACAGTCAACACTTCTCTTACACTGTCAGATACCTTATTCAAGTCTGAAGCTTTTCTCATTGAACATTTCCATAAGAATCTGTCTACAATTATGTATAAGGTTTCTGACTGTGTGAGAGTGAATCTCAACATCACAGCATAGTTCAAACATGTGCTAGAAAAGCCCAAGAACTTTCAAGTCTGTCTACTTGGCCAATCGAAAGGAAATACCTATAAAATACACAAAAGAAACATTAATCAAAATAAATCCAGAATACACAAAACAAATACAGCTTGATCAAACTAACAAAGAACTCTTCAAGTTTAATATCATGAGACAAGTACATTATAATCTAAGCCGTCTGAAAGTACGGTAAGCCCGTTACAAAGAGAAGCTGACAATTTCAGTCACGAAGATACCAGAAAGCAAGACAATGACCATGAGAAAAACATAGTTAAGAAGTCTCGGTTTCATCATTATCTTCCAATACAACTATATGTTGCACAAAATTCGAACTAGTTACATTACACAGATTCAGAGTAATAAGTAGTCTAAAAACTACAACGCAACTTCAGAGAAATCAAGTAGACATCAAAACTTTAGACAAAAATCAATGGAACTGAGAATAACTAGACTTACGAATGAGAGTAGTCATTATGGCAGACATGAGGGATTTGATAAGAGCTTGGGAAATATCATTGCCGGAGCCACTAATTATTAGTAAATATCTTCTTGAAACAAAATTACACATACTTACAACTGTGTCTATTACTGCAGACGCAAGGGGTTTTATAAGAGAATTCATCCATTATGTCATCAGCATCACAACCACTGTCTTAAAGCCTTTTCAACTAACAAAAAAGGGTACTAAGTGCGTCAATCAAACAAATCTAGTTAGAATTCCAGTTGCATTCGGAAGACTACAAAGCTCGGATGCAAAATTGTTTATTGGGTCCTCCTGAATGGATGTAACAATTAGAAGTATTCTCAAGCTGAAGTTCTGATTTCTGAAACATCCATTACATGACAACCACATACATGAATACTCAAAGTCCTTATTAAAACTCAGCCAATCCCACACTAAGGACACCTAAAACTAAGCATAGAATAAATAATGGAAACATAAAAAAACAGCAATTTCTAATTTTCGTTTGAAAACCTTATATTTCATAAAACAAATTCTCAAACCCAAATCTCAAATTCCTTACTCATTTGGTGGTGTGATCGCCCCTGAAATGTCTCGAACCAAATCAATTGACTATGATGATGCTGATGGTTGTAGTAGATAACAGCGGTGGTGGTGTTGATGAAGAAGTTGATGGTTAATGGAGGAAATCAGGAGGGATTGGAGCTATGCGCCGCCGTAACTGGTTCGAGTGCCTGGTGTGTTATTTATGTATAGTAAGTAAATCTTGTTGAAACCCTGACGCCTAATGAGAACACCAAATGGGCCACGAGACAGGCATGGCATCAGCCCACAAACTTTACTTACACAGCTAGTTCACATATAATGACAATGAGAAAATCAAAAGAAGTCTTTCTTTCATCACTATCTTCCAATCCAATAATATTTAGCACGAGCGAAGGAATACAACATGCCTCTTGTAGATGTAGAAAATCCTACTACTACATCCAAAGGACTTCAAACATACGCAAAGAAGTAAATAAACAAGAGACATAGAAGAACACAAGATATACGTGGTTCGGTATGATTACCTACGTCCACGGAGTAAAAAGGATGATCTTATTACTTGGTTCACGATTACAAGATGTATGCTTCTCTCAATACTCTAGGTGTGCTCTCCTCTCTCTCTTTCTTACTTGCCCTTTACCTCTCTACATGGTCTCTATTTATAGTCACAGATGGTGATACATCGATACTACGGTGTTGGACCTGGTGTAGCTTCCTTGATGTTCTTCTCGGACGACCAGCTGATGCTTCAGCCGATCTTCCCTTTTACACGAGTCGAGACACCTAGCCGAGTGGTGTCCTCACCCGATGTCGTTCGTTTGGTGGAGATGACCGACGTCGCCCTTTAGATTCATGGCCGAGTCCCATTTTGACCGAGCTTTTCTTATCTCTTCACCAACTTTGTTAATGCATTGATTATCATCGAACCCGATGAGCATCACATCAGAACTTTTCCCCTCTTTTATGTCGACCTCACGAGCTGCCTTCATTCCTCTTTTCTCGCGCCCAGATCTGATGAGATGATTCAGTGCTTCTAGTGCTTGTTTCTCTTGGTGCGCCCTCGCCTAGGATGGTTCCACCTATCCCTGTGGATTATTTGCACTTACATTTATGCCCCTTCTTCCGCTCGTGTGATCAGCACGAGGGGAAGAAACCGCCTCTTCTTCCCACGTCATCGGTCATGCCGGGTTTCGCGCCATGTTGTTCCCCACTTTCTTCAGTTATTGCAACCGGTTTACCTTCCTCGCCGGTTACCACAGATGAGGTTTATAAGTCCGAACCTTAAACCTGGTTTCCTTTTATTCTTTCCTTAGCTTTTTTTTTTTTTTCTCCTTCTCGCTTTTCCTCCACTTTTTCTTCATCGCCATTGGTTATCCTTTCCACAGGTTTCCTTCCTTCTTTCTTCACTATTCTGAGTTTTCTTTGTTTTCGTTGCCGCTGTAACTTCTGATTCCGGTCATATCTTTACTTCTCCTGTCGTTTCCTCCACTAACTTTCATGGCGTCTTCAACTCCTTCCATGACGGAAAAAAGGTGCGTGAGCTATGTCTTTTCTGAAAAAGATGGTGTACCGCTTGATTCCCTTTTTATTATTGAGAGCCCTTCTAAGCATGATTATCGTGCTCTGGATTCCATATTTTCCGATAATCCTTCTTCGTTTTCATGTAGGGATGACAAGAGAACTGCTAAAGACTTGTCGGATGAGCAATTCATCCAACAGTTGAAAGATGAGTTCGACCTCCATGGCTATGACGTCAGGCTCTTGTCCGGCCAAAAAGGTGTTTTGAAGAAGGATGACGTTCTAAAGTTTCCACACTCGGCCGAGGCGACCATTGTCACTAGGGGACAGTTAGAGCTCGGGTTGCGTTTTCCTTTGTACGATCCTAGTCGTTCGTTTTGGTATGAGGCTCTTTCTCAGATCCGCCCGTCCCGCGCCTTGGCTAAGTGGAATGGCAACACCTTTCGTATCTTGTCCGATTGGGAGAGACGCATTCGAGGCGAATGTACTCATACTACTTGGTCTACTTACGATCCTTCCCGGCGTGTGACTATACTCCCGCCGCTTTCTTTGATAATTATCGAAGCGGGATCGGGCGCCAATGGTGACCTCACTGGTTTTTCTGCTAGCCCTTATCGCCATAAGACTCTTCCTGAGGGTGTCAAGAAGCTTTTATTGGACGAGGATCCCGAGGGAAAAGGTTCCAACAAGCATGCCCGTCATACTAGCGACGCGGCTTGGGATCGAGTTCCTTTGGCTATTTCTGGTCCCCTTCTGAGTGGCAATTTTCCTTCTCCAGACGAGTCTTATCCCTTCTTGGTGGTCAATATTGATCGAGTAAGTGTGTTTCCCGGTTTTTAATTTAGCTGATCGGCTCGGACGACTGGTAGGTCGATGTTTTAATTTTTGTGTTTTTACAGCCCAAGTCCTAGCGCAGGAGCCAGGGAGGAGAAAGGGAAGGTAACAAATATACTGCTTCTTTTTTGCAGTACATGTACTTGCCCCAATTTGTTTCCTTGAATGGTTCTGACATCGGCTCATGTGCAGAAGCTGAGGGTCGATAAAGGTGGAGACGCTTCGGTGAGGGATGGTGAGGATCTCGAGGATCGGATGCCTTTATCGCATTTCATGAGGAAGTCACCTCATAAAACTTCTGATATTTCGTCCACCCTTGTAGGTGGGAAACCCAGTGAAAAGGGCAAGGGGTCCAGGGGTGACTTATCCATCCCGGGAAAAACTGTTCCCCGCAGCCAACTGGTAGAGGGATTATTCTTGCCGATGGTGTTGTGTATCTTGAGTCTGATGGTGACGATGATGATGATATTTTTGATAGAGAGGATGAAGCCAATGGTGATGAAGAGGATCCGAAGCAAATGGAGAATTCTAGTGGAAATAATGTGGTTATTCGTGATGAAGAGAACATCACTTTTGGGAGGGAGTTGCTGGAGCCGCTTTCTCCTGTGGATCCTAACTCAGGCAGTAGCATCTCTTTTACTGTCTCGGGCCCTATGTGCAAATCTCTTGGAGCTCTTATTTCTCCTGAATTTGCCTCTCTTTCGGATGAAGATAAGATCAAGGTCGTCTCGTTGTATGACGCTGGTCTGAAGAGTACTTTCGATCTGATGGTGAGTTGCGTTGATCAGGTTATGCATTCATGTCATGTGGTAAATGCTAATGTTGTTGGTGTTTGTAGGATATCAATCGCTCGTTGTTAAATGTTGTCATTCAGTGCATGGAGGTCGCCGAGAGAGAAGGTCTTCGTCTCTTATTACAGCAAGAGCGCGAGCGATCCCGGGGGCTGGACAAGCAACTAGCCGAGACCCAAGGTATTTACTTAGCTTTCAAGTGTTTATGATTAATTCCTTAGTGCCAATATCCTGAGTTTAGTACTACCTTCCTAGCCGAAACTTCTAGTGCGGATGCCGATACTGCCACGAGGTATCGCTTGTTGAAGAGAGAAATTAATATAGAACGGGATCATGTTTCGAATTTACAACAAAGGATTGTCAATAAGGACGACAAAATCGATCATCTGGAAACCGAGATCGAAGGTCTGCAAACCCGGCTGCATCGTTATGTGACTTTTGAGTATGTCCCCGAGGAGATCGATAATCTTAGGGCGAGCTTGTCTCGGTTCCAGGGTATCGCTGCCGACAAGACGTTGTTGGTTGATAACTTAGAAAGTCAGTGTGGACGGCTAAGGCTTCAAGTCCGAGATCTGCACGCAGATACCCTTCGGATTCTGGGGGAGAACAGTGATGCCGAAAAGTGTAGCCAAGAGTCTCTTGAGAAGCTTAGAGAGTCTAAGAAAGTCTTCGAGGAGTTGGAGTGGGTTCGAGCTCAATTATCAGGTTTGCAGATAGCACACTCTCGGCAGAGAGCCGAATGGAGTGATCATAAAAATACTGCCCCTCCAATGAGTTTAACGTGCAACGCTATCTAGAACTTTCCTCTAAGATATCTTCCCTTGAGTGTAGCTTGTCTGAGTCCGAAGAGACCGTTAGATTAGTCACCCCTTTACTTGAAGGTGGTGTACCTTGTATTGTGTTTTCCTTGCCGTTGTCCTAATGTTGTTATTATGCTACTGACTTCTCTCGTGTCTTGGCAGCCGAGCAAAGGAAGGTGGCATCGCTGGAAGAGGAGAATGCCAGATTGAAGGGAAAGGAGGTGCAGCTGCTGGCAAGGGAAGATCAATTACTCGGGCAGGTGGCCACTGCTGAGGCGACGTCGATGCAGCTGACACAGGACCTTATTGCTGAAAAGGCGAAGTTTAATGATGAGCTCGTTGCGAAGGTCAAAGCCGGTGTAAAGGCGGTACTTGATAAGAAGCGAGCCGATGCTGCTGCCAAGAGGGTGGTTCCGGTGCCATCTCCTCCCAAAGAGTAGGCTCATCTTTTGTAGTGCTGCATCGCTATTTCGCCCTTTGCATTGGGTTGTAATCCGTTCGAACACCTTGATTTTCTCATACATTTTCTATTAATGGGGTGTTGCGTCGCCAATTTGGTTGTTTTTCTTGCTCTCTGACATCGTTGTTTATGTTGACGTTCATAATTGTGTTGTGTCGATGATATGTGGTTTATTTTTACGACTAATTTGTGTGTACCTGCATAAACATGAGTAGATCGGTTAATCGTAAATGTCGTTTCTGTCGAACACACTCAACAAGGAGGGTCATCGGGCCCAATGCCATGTCGCGATTGAGGTATCTCATCACCGTCTTTCAAGATCTAGTGGTAGGGTAGTTGGTCCTCCCTAATTTCTATGGGATCAATATCCCAAGAAGTTATCAATTAAATTTCTTGGGAAAGTGATTTCGGCCACTTGCGAGGGGAGCAATGTTGCCTGCTCGACTGTCAAGTACTCATGCCTCGACAATCGTCCACTTGTTTCCAACCACCATGGCCCTAGGGATACCTCGGCAATTGCACACTGCCTTCGCCACGAGTTCGAATATCCCTTCTTAGTGTAAGTCGCCCCGGCACTTGCACAATGCCATCGCCCCGGGTTCGAAACGACCATTCGAGTGTAAGCCGCCCTGACACTTGCATAATACCATCACCTCGGGTTCGAAACGGCCATTTAGACGCCATTGTCACATTTCCAACCCCACGTGGCCTTTCAAGGAAATAGCTGACAATATATCATACCTGTTCTTAGGGGTGATATAGCTTTAGTCGCTTAGCATTCCACGGTCATGGCTCGGCTGTTCCGTCCGGTTTTAGTATCTTATATGCTCCTTCACCGACCTTCTCGACAATGGTATAGGGTCCTCCCCATCGTGCTGCTAGCTTTCCGCCTTTTTTATCACGTTCATAACTGGGTAGATCCTTTAGTACCTACTTCCCTGGTTGGAACTCTCTTGGTCGGACCCGCTTATTATATTCTCGTTGTAGTCTTCGCTGGTAATTTTCCATCTTTTGCAGAGCCATCTCTCTTGTTTCTTCTAGATCGTCGAGCTTGGCCAGGATAAGATCTGCCGAGATATTTCGCCTCCATGCCTCGGTCCTTGTTGTAGGTATCATTGCCTCTGTCGGAAGGATAGCTTCGGTCCCATATGTTAACATGAAAGGTGATAACCCGGTTGCCTCTCTGCGAGTTGTCCTATATGCCCACAAAACATTGTAAAGCTCTTCGCACCATTCTCCGTATTCTCCGTCAAGCTTCTTTTTCAAGTTGTCGGCGATGGTTTTGTTTGTGATCTCAGCTTGTCCATTACTCTGAGGGTAAAGGGGTGTAGACTTGCTCTTGCTGATGTTGTATGTATTGAATAGCAAGTCGATATTCTTACCATGTAGCTGTTTTCCATTTTCCGAAACGATTGTCGCTGGTACTCCAAAGCGACATATGATGTGCTCCCAAATGAATCGAAAAACATCTCTATCCCGGATATACTTCAATGGGGATGCTTCTACCCATTTAGTAAAGTAGTCGGTTGCCACAATTAAGTATTTTCTCTGCCCCGATCCAACATGCAATGGTCCTACGGTGCCGATCCCCTATTTGGCGAAAGGCCACGGGCTGATTACCGAGTTTAACATCACTGCTGGTGCGTGTATTTTCTTTCCAAATTTTTGACATTCGTCACAGATAAGGGCCATATGCTTTGCATCCTCATTCATGTAAGGCCAGAAATATCCCATGGTCTTGGCTCATGCCGCCACGCTACGCCCTGAGCTGTGGTTTCCCGCGGCCCCATAATGTAATTAGTTCAGAATCGTGTGCCCCTTTTCTTTACTCAGGCACCTTAATAATGGCCCTAGGTATGATTTTCTATACAGAGTGTCGTCTTGTAGCTCGTATGCAGCAGCTTTGCTTTTGATTTTGTTGATCTCGGGTCGCCCCTTGGGCAGTTTTCCTGTTTCAAGATATTCGTGGATTGGCTTTTGCCAATCATCGGCCCTATATTGATCGGTAGTGGTTGCTGCTACGTGTGCGCCGATGTATGCTATCTCAGGTACTGATGGCATTAAGATTCTCATAATTCTGATTCCCTCAACACTTGCATCCGTTAGCTTGGAAGCGATGTATGCTAGGGTGTCCGAGTGGCGATTATCTTTCATATGTGCCAAGTTCCCATTTAACCGTTGTACGTCCTTAATCGTCACGGGTGATGGCATTTCTACTACTGCTCGGATCTTATCTGGGTCTGCTTCGATACCTTTGTCGGTAATTATGTACCCTAGAAATTTGCTCAAGGTGACCCAGAAAGTGCACTTAGCAGGATTCACCCTCATCTTGTATCTTCTCACACTATAAGAAAACTTGGCTTTACCAACTATTTTCTTACCAACTACAGTTGATGGAACTCTCCAGCAACAACTTTTTGTAACTAAAATCAACTCTGGTTAGTGTAAATCCACCAGTTATCTATCAACAACAATGGGTGGAACTCTTTAGCAACAATGACTTAACAACCAGAATATCATACTTGTCGTTATTACCCTCAAACCACCATTTCTCAGGCAACCAAAACGTACCCTAGAAGGTACATATCTTGTGTCACTCGTCTTAGCCACCAGAAAAATCTGTTAATAAACACCTAAACCGACCATCCAATTATTGGCGTTGTAAGTAACTATCATCCACGAGAATTTGGCAACTTTAAAGTTCAAAAGAAGGTAAATACTTCAAGCCACTCTGTGTCGCCTCCAAGTTAATCTTTCGATAGATACTTGTACCAATTCATCGGTTTGTTGGTGTGGTTAATAACTTCCGGCCACCATAATATGGCAACTTTTCAAAGACATTCACGTTCAAAAGTTTTCTTCTTTTGTGTAAATGAAATTTGGTATTGGCAAGAGTTTATCGCTAGAGTGTCTAAGTGATCTAAATGCATCATCTTATATTTTTTGTTAAATCCATTAACAAAAGTGGATTCCGTTTGGAAGTATATTGATTAGTCTCCTAGAATTGAATTTTAGAAAAAATAAAACCAATTCTTGGGAATTTGCTTTATAAAGATAAAACTCATACTTAATGCATTCGTTCTAGAAACTCAATATCCCTCATCCATTAATGGAAACTTGATCTAGGAAAACCATTTGGAGAATCACCTTTTTTTTACATGTGATTTTCGTGGATGTACTGCACCTAACGCCCAAGGTGTATCAAGTGGAATTTATGTAACACAATTAAACTCGTACTTAAAATGTTCGTTTTAAAAACTCAAAATTATTTGTTCTCTATTAGAAACTTGATCTAGCTTTATTTCGAAACCATTTGTAGCATCGATCTAATTTATATATAATTTTTATCAATTGTGCAACTTTCGATGCCCAAAGTGTATGTATTAAGTTAAATTTTATTTAACATGATAAAACTCATACATAACTCATTTTTTCTTAAAACTCAAGATCACTCTTTCATTGTTGTAAACTTTATCTAGCTTTACTCGAAACCATTTTGAGCATGAAACTCATTTATATCTTGATTAAGCTTTACTCGGAACCATTTTGAGCATGAAACTCATTTATTCTGATTTTCATTCAATTATATTGGATATGCTTAGAGACATCAACTGAAAAAGGTGTAAATCGGGTAAGATTGTTGGGTATCGTATCAAATTGAAGTATAATAACGATAAGTACGCATAAACAGTCCGAACTCCCCGCCGAAGGTCAGAAATAATTTTTCGGGAATTAATAAATCTATATAATAGTGGTGTGACCAGATTCAAATTTTTCCTGTCAGATTCTATTTTCTCTTTTTGTCATCCTATAGTGGATTAATAATGTGCAAAACCATTTCATCGGATTCACCCTAATACTTTCGATTCACGAAAAATTTGATTCGAGATTTCACCAAATCCGAATAAAACTCATTAATTTTCATAAAATTAAGATATTAGATAAGACAAACAATTTCTCAAAAAAAAAAAAAAAAAAAAAACTTAAACGGTCTGGTCGGTTTAAAGGTTTGACGAGAACTATACATATCCTGAGTACAAACCATTACATTTTCAAATGGTCATTGCCTCAATCAAACATAAACATCTTTTAGTCCATGTTCCTCGCTCACCATCCACTCATCCATCTCTTGTCGTTCATTACACATTGATCCAATGATAAACACCACAGCATACGGATCGATGACCTGTCCCAAAATTCTACCCAAATTTAGCACACATACATCGCATACGTGAACCACACACTAGAAACTAACCATAATCATTTCCTTCGTTTCACTCTCCTCCTCCTTTCCTTTCTCCCTCCTCTCTCAGCGGCAGAACTCGCCTTACAATCTTTTCTTCTTCATTCACTGTATCACTATCCACTCCAATTGATTAACAATAAGATTCAAGAAGCCTCTGATGGTAACAAAGAAGAAAATCTTAGATGATTTTCTTGATCTACAACAAATCACGACGACACATATGGGAAAAAACAGAAGGTAAATTCTTTTATCCCCGTCTCTTTGTAAACTTTTTCTCTTTAGATTTTAGAATTGAAGATCCAAGTATTTTGATTGCAGTGTTGCTGATGGGATATTCTTAATTTGCTAAGATGATTACCCTGTTGTTGGATTTAGGGTTACAAATTAGGGGTTCGTTTTGATATTGGAGTTATTGAAGTTGTAAAAGCCGTCGTCTACATAACGACGGTAAAAATCATCTTTAAATACCTTGACTAAGTTTCTGTATGGTGCAAATGGGGTTTAATTTGGTTAATTTGTCTGATTTTACAGGTGATGCCCAAGTTCTTGAAAGGTTTGAAAGCTCAGGATCAGGGTTACTTGTTCTCAAGAGACTGAACCACTAGGTACTGGTGGACCTTTAGCGAGAGACTGAACCATTTATCCTGAACCATTTATCCTCAATAGTGTTGTTGGCTGATTTTTTTTTTTTGGTTTAAATCTGATTATTTTTTGGGTTTTGGATGTGTAGGTGAGAAGGGAAAAAGAAATAGGTCTTAAAGTATTTTTTCACAAAGAGTTGCTGACCATTACTGTGCTGTATACTATGTATGCATGTGTGTGAGACCATAGATACTTACAAAATCAGTTTATGATCAATATTTTTTGACTTTATGTTTGCTACCAACTTTGAGCATTGTTACATTTGATTCACATGATATGTTGATTAGTCTGAGTATGATAGCTAGCTATTAGCTTGATTCGTTGCTGCTTGCTTAAAGTTAATTTTTTGGTTTACAATACTATTGCAAATCATTACCATCACTGTTATCAATCTCCACCATCTTTTTTCTTTCACAAGTATGTGTTGAATCTCATACTAAGTTGTTTGTTTCTTTTGGAATAGGATGTTAAGTGCCGAGGATGCTTCAACAAGTAAGTTATCATCTATTATGTTGCCTGTCGTTTGAAAAATATATGATTGTATGAATGTTTGTATTGGATTGATGGAAGAACCAGTGTATTCAGTGGAAGGATCAAATAAACAAGAATGCTTTCTCTTAGTACAATATGTTGTTCCAACTTCTGAACTAGAAGCGATAATGGTGACTCTTCTGTCTATTTACTCTTCCTTTTGCTTCTCTCTGTATCAATCTTCGTCTTTTGATTCTGCATCAGTTACTTACTAATTGAATTTTAATTTGGTTTTACGTTATTGACCTTTCCATAAGTCATTTATGATCAAGAAGAAGCTACTTCAAAAGATGAGACAAAACAAACCCATCCTAACTGGATCCATATGAGAACTTTTAACTCCATCAGGTTTGTGTTTAGCCTTCTTTTCATGTCTCATTTTTATTGTCAGATACGTTCTTGTGTACAAGTTTGGTTATTTTTAAAATCTGTAAAGTTGAGAGTCCTAATGGTTTACATTTGTTCAAACACATGCCTGAAGAGAATACTTGAAGGGTGGTTCAGCTTTCCACTAGGCCTCTCTACATGATAACATGTCAGCAAGGCAACAACAGTGAAGCGTCTGAGTGATAATGATGGTTATCTTAGCTTCCGAACGCTGATAATGCTTTTCACAGATCTTCTAAAGAAAAAGGATTTTGGGTAACTTACTCACTCTCTCTCTCTCTCTCTCTTTCTCGTAGTTCTTCAGATAGCTATTTAGCACAAAAGAAAGTAATTTAAATTGGTTAAACTTAAGTTTTTTTTGGCTGTTGCAACTTGAAATCATTCAGTAGCAATCTGCTACCTAAATAATTCAGTAGCAAGTGTTGCATCCTTGATGAATTGTGTAGATAATTGATAACTGGAATCAGAAGTTTTTCTTGTAAATATGTGGATCTGTTCGACCCTATATCATGGAACTGATGCATTCTTTCTCTGTCAGAAGAGGTACCTGTAAATATGTGAATCAAAAGTTTGTATACTCCCAAGTGATCCATTTGGTAGTCTATGGAACAGTTTTCTGATTATAATATACGGGAGCACTCTTGTAGTCTCATAAGTCATACCCCCTAGCGATCCATTTGGTAGCCTACTGAACAGCTTTTCTTGTTTTGAGTGACAGTCTGTACTTTCATAGATGCATCCAAGAACCTGCTAACATCTAGAATGAGGGAAACAAAGAGAAACTACCGTGAATGGGTGCTTGTCTTGATGTTGTTCCTTAGTAGTTTGACGAATTGTTCCTTTGGAATTGAGTATCTAATGATCAATTTGAATCAGATTGTTTTACAGGAGAGGCTGGATTTCCTGGAAGATACAAAGTCACTCTTCCATTGGCTCGCCAGAGCATGATTTCTTGAACTACCTGGAGCCGCTTGGGTTTATGGACTCCTTCATATCTTCTCTGAATTTTAATTTGAGGTATATGCAGATAAATATAATAAATTTTGTTTGTAGTGTCCCTTCAATTTGTTAAACTTAAATTTCATGAGGAAGTTGTTAATGCGAGTGAGTTATACTTATAGGGTTTAAGAAGGGACTCTTACTGTATCATTTGGCTTACCGAGGAGGACGTCACTGTCTCAAACTTGGGTTATTGGAGGAATTTTCTGTGTAGAGGTGGTGTTGGTTGATGCTCTCAAGAGGGAGCACACAGCTCCACAGGAAGATGAGCAGAACATAAAAGAAAGCAAGCGAGGTAGTTTACATTTTACTCAAACTAAATAATTACATTGAAGGTTTAAGGGATGGAAGGTTTTTTTATGGTTTTAGTTGTAGTTATCTTTTCGTGGATCATTGGGGAAATATTTCACTGGATACGAATGAGGTAGGTTTTGATGATAATTCATAACCATAAACTTTTGTTACATCAAACACCTATTAAATTCTTTCAAGTCTATAACAACTCTCTTTTCAGGTACAAATAGTCTGACCTACGTTTCATTGTTGTTTCCTTTTCAAGTATTTAAGATTTGAAGGAACTGGAGAGGAAAACGTAAATGTGTGGTTTGTGTGGCGGCTCCAGCGAAGAAAGCTGGATCAGCAGCCTAGAGTGCTCGTCAAGTAGTGAAAAGACGGGTGGGCAACAAAGCCAAGAAATCTGAGATGAAGACGGTACTCACTCCTCTAATTTACTTGTAACTTCTTACAATTTTTATTACGTTTTCAGAATTTGGGGGAAGCTATATTAGATTTGATCCTAAATTTGTAATTCATATAATAATATTCACCTGCTCAATGACGTTTAGCCAGTGGTGCAATGTTGTGCGTGTATCAATTTTAATGATGCATGGACACATAAATATGCACATAAGTTCAATCTTTGAAAATACTCAAATTGTTTTGCATGGAATGTAAGCATTTGGCCCTGGTGATTTTGCATTTTTCAGAAGCATTTTTATGAGAACTAAATAAATTATTTTGTTACTTCGGGTTACAGGCTCATAAGATCATCCATCAAATGGATGTTGAAGGTTTAAAGAAGGTAAACAAGGACAAAAAGTTCATGCTTGAAGTCCCTTGGTTCAAAAGCTAAAAGTGTCGAATTGATGCGGTTGCTAATCAATTGGTTTCTCATTTGGGTGGCCATTTATGAAACATCCATATGGTGCAGTTGCAAGGTTAACTTGCTGCATACTTGTGTGAATTCTTTGTAATGTATCATTGTTCAAATATGTTCTAATTGTAGTGATTGAAAATAATGAATAAAACCAAATATCTGAATAAAATAAATTCTGAAGTTCTTTTGGTTTATTATTTTATTTCTGAATAATACTCTACCAACACCTTAAGCAGCTCAGCTGGTAACGGTGAAACACTTAAGCAACTCAGTTTGTACTAGCTTAACCCCTTTGTCAACGACGTCAATTGCATATTTGACGACTAAAGCACCTACAAACTAAACATTTGATGGCAAAAAATCTTCACCAGCGACACATTAAGTAATTACAAGACTTCACTGACTGATTATTCTGTGACTGGAATCCTTGAGCAGCTGGGATTTTAGTGCCCAGAACCCTCAACCAACAGCCAAGCAACTACATATTTAGCGGGTAAACACATAAACCAACGAAAATTACGTGGATAAAACACTCAACCATCCAAACATTTAGCGGGTATAATCCTTTACCCTCAAGCCGAAATGCATATAGCAACGAAAATTCAGTGGGTTAAATACTTTATCCAATGACATCGTTTTATAGTTAGCCGCATCTACCAAAATGTACAAGTCTTCAACAACAGATATTTTTGTGGGTTATATATTTCACCAACAAACTTTATATGTTCTACCAACTAGAAACTATGCTTACTAAAAATTTGTTCCAACACGGACTCGAGTCGCTTCATTGAAGTTGAAAGATATTTGTACCAATAAATTTGTTGGTATAAACCTTTAGCAAATAAGCCTTTAACCACACAAAGATATCCGTTGCCATGTCAACAAGCATTCTGAGAGCTCCAACCACTCACAACGGCCTTGTACCAACCGATTCCTGGTAGTCGCTAAAGTCCAATTTTCTTTTAGTGTCATGGTTTGAAATATGTCTCAGAGATCGTCGATGTGGTTGGTGGTCACCTTGATTTTGACCAACATGTCGTCCACATATACCTCGATGGTGTTGTGTATTTTATCTTCGAACATATCTTCTACTAATGTTTGGTATGTGACGCCTGGTTTTCTCAGTCCAAACGGCATTTTGGTGTAACAATATAACCCTCTGGGTGTGAAGAACGATGTATGCTCTTGGTCCTCAGGGGCCAGGGGGATCTCGTTGTACCCCGAGTACCCGTCCATGAGTGTTATTGCCTTGTATCCAACTATGGATTCTACTAGCTGATCGATGCTGGGGAGGGGGGAGCTATCTTTCGGGCATGCTTTATTCAAGTCGATGAATTCGATGCAGACGCGAACACCTCCATTCCTTTTGGGGACTATCACTGTGTTAGATATCCATTGTGGGTATTGAGCGTTTCGAATGATTCCTGCTACTTGCAACTTCTTTAGTTCGGCCTCCACCGCTTCTTGTAGCTTGGGTGCAATTCTCCTCATCTTTTATCGGATCGGATTGACCTTGGGGTCTATTCTCAAGTGGTGTGAGCAGACTTTTGGGTCGATTCCTTCCATATCGTGCATTTTCCAGGCGAATACGTCCATGTGTTCTTTCAGAAGAGTTATCAACTTTCGTGTTTGTTCATCCGTCAATAGGGTCCCTATTCTCACCATTTTAGGCTCTTCCTCAGTGCCTAAGTTAACTTGTCGAGTGGATTCTAAGGCCGAGAAATTAGGCTTTGGTTCATCGACTATTGTCGTCTCATTTGATTGCTATAAGATCTCCTTCTCGTCAGCTTCATAGGTGGTGATGGCTTGTGATATTACCTTTTCTAGCTCTTCTCCCGCCCTTATTTCCTTGGCTTTGTTCTTTTCTTGGCGTTTCCTCGATCTCCTTTCTTCATTCTGCTGGATATCTATTTGTACGTATTGTCGCGCCGCCTGGGGGTCGCCCAATACCTCCACTATCCCTCGATAGGATGGAAACCGCAATCTTTGGTGGTATGCCAAGGCGACCCATTGATTCCCGCTATCCAGGGTCTACCAAGGATGGCTTCATAAGGTGACAAAACGTCGACCACACAGAAGGTGGTGAGTGTGTCTAGGAACCCTTCCCCGTCCGAGACTCTAAGGGTGACCTCTCCTTTTGGTACTGTCACTGTACCGTTGATGCCGTAGATTCGATAGGTCGACGGGATTAGGATGTCATCAGATAACTCCATTCTTTTGAAGGTGTCGTAAAATAGGACCTTAACTGAACTGCCACTGTCCATCGGTATCCTTCGGACACCCCATTCTTCAATAAGTAGGGTTATCACTAGGGGATCCCCATGTGCTTGACCATTTGACGGGACGTATTTTGCTAAGAAAGTGATCGGATGCACCATCCAAGGTTCCATGGGCATAGTTTTGGCCACACTGAATATTTCTTTTCCCGCGCGATCTCTTTTGTGGATCCTTGAAGTGATACGGTTCCTAAATCAAACCCTTGATTTGTCGAGTGCGAGATGGTGTTACAAGTGAACTGGGTACCACGATTGATCCTTATTTGATGTACTAGCGCATCGGGCTGAGCTGGTGTCGACGATGTCTTGACAAAATGTTGCAAGTATCCATCTCGGATCAGGTGCTGGACGATATCTTTTACCTCTCGAAAATCATTAGTCGAATGGCCACGGAACTGGTGGTAATGGCAAAACTCGGGATGCTTCCTTGTTTCGTCGAACTGGATTCCCCTAGTCTTCGGGTATCGGATATCGTTCCTTTTTTCGACTTCCTTGAATATTTCTTCCAATGGTGCATTTAATGGAGTGTAAGATCTGGGTTCGTTGCGAGGCTTCTTTCCTTTCTGGACCCAAATTTTCTTGTTCTCCCCATGATGTTGTGTGCTCGGCCTTTTCTCTGGTCGCTTCAGAGCTTCTCGTGGGGTTGCCTCCACTGTAGTGCTTGCTTCTTGTATCCCTCTATCATGTGCTCCTTCCTGTATTTCTTCTAGGGCGATGTAGTGTTCTTGCATCTTCCTGATTTCCTATAACATTTTAGGTTTCTCGGTGTACATTGCTACCCAAATAGGATCTGACTTCCCCAATGAATTTTCGAACCCGAATATCTGTTGATCAACCGGTACCTTTCCGATGTCAGTACATAACTTCCTCCATATGTCTATTAGAGACCGCAGCGGTTCCCTGAATCTTCGTGCAAGCGTAAAGAGCTTATTAACTCTGGGCTGAGCTATACTATTATGCATGTAAGTTTCAAGGAAGGTTTCTACCAAGACTGCATAATTGCCAACGGATTCATCGGGCTGGGTGTAAAACCATCTCTTTGCCTCACCCTCCAAACTTGGGAAGAAATTGCACATGACCGCATCGTAATTCTTCCATTGTAACAAGGACATGATGTACATTTTGATATGCTCTCCAGCGTCGCCCGTGCCGTCAAACCTAGATGGGAAGATCGACAACGTACATTTGGGCGGGAAAGGAGCCTGATCCAATTCCTTGGTAAATGGTGTCTTCTGTGCTTCGTTGATTACTTCTGCTAACTTATCGTCCTCGCCGTTTCCTGTCAGTTTCTTGACCATCTGCTCAAGTTGCTAGATCTTTTTTTTGGTTGTCGCATCCGTACCCTCATTGGTCGCCTCTTCCTCGGTCGAAGAAACTTCGGGTGGGCTATACCCTCCCCTTGATCAATTAGGGTCGGGCATGCGTTCTCGGCTTGGGGATGGGGTTGGAGTGTTTCTCGGCTGGGTGTGATTACTAGAAGCGCCTCGACTTAACGACCCTCTTGACCCCGCTCTCCTGTTGCGGAGTCGGTAGTTTTCATGTTCTAAGGCTAGGTTCCTTCTCTGCAGCTCTCTCATAAGGTCTTCTTGCCTTCTTTGGCTTGCCAAGATAGCAAGTAACATTGGGTCGGTGCTCTCATGTCTAGAGTGGCCGTTCACTTGGTTTCCTACCATATTGGGGGGTGCAGTTGGAGGTCTTGCCGAGGGGATAAAGGGGGGAACGGTTGGAGCTACGGGATGATCGGCTGCCGCTGGTGGGAGGTCTCGGTCGAGATCGCCCCTTCTTAAGAGCACTCGCCTAAGCCTTTCCCCTTCTCGTTATAGTTCACGCTGGTACTCTGTCGGTTGTATTTCTCGCCTCCGTTCCTCCTGCATCGTCTGCACCTCCTCATATTCCTCAGTATCCGATGCAGTTCTTCCGTCCACCATGTCCCCCTGCATCATCTGGCTCAGGTTGATCCTCAGTATCCTAGGTTGGAGATCGTCGTCTCTTCCTAGATCAACTCCTCGTCAATAGTAGCCATGCCTTTGCCTAGTGCCTGAGTCTCTCCTTGGTTATTTTGCCGATGATCTTCATGTCGGGAATCCGCCAGTCCTTCTTGTACACTAGATCCTGCTGCGGCTCGGTTCATGAGAATCCTACTCGTCCTGGAGGTACTCGCCATCACCTTCAGTGTTTCCCTTGTGCCTCGGCTCTCCCGTCTGTCGCTACCTACGTCAGCAAAGTACACAACACTTACTTTGAACTGTTTTCGAAAAGGTTAAAGATGAAGTACAGCATTTCTGCTGTGTAAGGTGGAAAAAGTTTTTATAGTACAATTCCCTTTATGCTAGCATGTTGATCTCAGCAATCAAGTGGTTTTGACCGCAAAGGACAATTTTTTGAAAAGTTGTCTAACACATCGCTTTCGGTACTTTCTCTACTCATTAATCATTATTTGTCCTAACATTGCTAATGCCAGAAATCATTAATCATTCGTATGTTAGATCGGAAGATTTATTTCTTGACTATGGTTGATGGTACGATAACCTTCACCAACTGTTATGCCGACCATATGCTGATGCTGTGAGGCTTTTAGCGTAAGATCAAGATGAGACTAAATAATGAAGCGCTCACTAGATTCCTTCCAGCCGTAGTTTCCGGAAAACTGAAATCGATGATTTCGAGTTAGCCTCGCCTCCACCACTGTTGCACTTTATTTAACTCACTAAGAAGGTCCAAACGACGAAATAACATTTCTACTCAGCTTCTACCGGTCATCAAAGATGATCCATTCGGGAGATTTGAGGTGTTATTACGTTCATCTTAGATCGAAGACAAGGCGATCTTTGACCCAAAAAAGCTTTACTCAACAGAAAACATTTAACTCTGCGTAAGTAGATTAATCAAACTTGCCCGACCGGAATCCCTCACTCATAAGGTAAGAGATCTTACGGCTCTTATTCGATGAAGTTAAGACGATGAAAATAACTAAACAAGTTTTCCCTTTTAAACTAAAATTCCGTGAGCTTTTCAAGGATTTAAGTAAGTAAAAGCAAATGTAACAAAATCGAGCTTTTAACCACAAAGATAAACTTCAAACGACAAATCTAGCAACCCATGTATTTCAACCATTAGAGATGAAAAGAAAAAAGGTCAGCGAGGTATAATTTCATTCCAGCTTCTACCAACATCAAAAGATGTTATTTCAGGAGCTTATTGATCTTCTAATAACTTGCTTAGACAACTTAAGCAAACAGCCTAGTTTGATGATTTAGTCTTGGCAACTCGACTCAACCGAAAGCAGAAGCGATTCATGCTAATAAAACAGTCCTACACCAAAACTTAACAAGGTTTTACTAAGAAAACAAAAACAAGAACATCTCGCAAACTTTGTCTATGAACACTCTTAACTAAAAGAGTTTCTCCCTTAGCTTCAACTAACATGCAAGCTGACTTAGGAGCTTGGATTTCTCTCTTTTATTAACCGATTTCAAGGTATCCGAAGATTTTACACGGTCCCCTTAGTCGGCGCCAGAATGTAGATGTAGAAAATCCTACTACTACATTCAAAGGATTTCAAACATACGCAAAGAAGGAAATAAACAAGAGACATAGAAGAACACAAGATATACGTGGTTCGGTATGATTACCTACGTCCACGGGGTAAAAAGGATGATCTTATTACTTGGTTCACGATTACAAGATGTATGCTTCTCTCAATACTCTAGGTGTGCTCTCCTATCTCTCTTTCTTACTTGCCCTTTACCTCTCTACATGGTCTCTATTTATAGTCACAGATGGTTATACATCGATACTATGGTGTTGTACCTGGTGCAGCTTCCTTGATGTTCTTCTCGGACGACCAGCTGATGCTTCAGCGGATCTTTTCTTTTGGTCGAGTCGAGACACCTAGCCGAGTGGTGTCCTCACCCGATGTCGTTCGTTTGGTGGAGATGACCGACGTCTCGCTTTAGATTCCTGGCCGAGTCCCATTTTTACCGAGCTTTTCTTATCTCTTCACCAACTTTGTCAGTGCATTGATTATCCTCGAACCCGATGAGCATCACATCAGAACTTTTCCCTTCCTTTATGTTGACCTCATGAGCTGCCTTCATTTATCTTTTCTCGCGCCAAGATCTGATGAGATGATTTAGTACTTCTAGTGCTTGTTTCTCTTGGTGTGCCCTCGCTCAGGATGGTTCCACCTGTCCCTGTGGATTATTTGCACCTACACCTCTTAAATTGGAAAACTAAGGGAGATTTTTCCATGACTATCCAGGGAAAAAATGTCTTTCTTTTTAAGTTTGTACAAGAAGAAGATAGGATAAGGGTGTTGGAGGCTGGTTCTATTGACATTGCTAACCGTTTTTCATAGTTAGACCCTGGTCACCATTTATTGAACAACAGATTGCTTCAATTTATTCAATTCCAATCTGGATGAATCTAAGAGATGTTCCTATTCACCTTTGAAATGAAATGGGATTTGCAAGATTAGCTAGTGTAGTTGGCATACCTATTATGACCAATTCTCATACATCTATGAAAACTAGGATGAATTATGCGAGAATATGTGTTAAAGTAGATATAGATTGCACTTTTCCAGCTGAGATTCCTTACAGAATTGACAATGAAAAGTTTGTGGTGAGGGAAGAGTATCCATGGAAATCACCATTATGCTCACACTGTAAGAGTTTCGGTCACCCTAGTGGTAAGTGCAAGCTTGCACCTAAGAGAACTAATACAAATTGGTCGCGAACGAATGAATTAGAAAAGACATTGGCGTGGAGAATGAAGGCAGAGATGTTGATTCTAGAAATTTAGCGAATAAGATTCTGGATTGAGTTTGTGTGAGTGAAGGTGATGCCAACAATATAGAGGCATCTACAGATATTGCGACTATTAATGCTCCTTTTGAGTTTCTTAAGAAGAAGAAGAAAAAGATCCAGGAAAATCAAAGAAACTCTTTTGGTTGAGGAGACCCAAGAAGGTATTAAATTGGATATAAATGCTCAACTGGTCATGGAAGTGGAAAGTACCTCATCCACCGACCCATCAGTTCCTCCTGGCTTTTAAAACCATAATAGGTTACAGGCTTTGGAAGAAGAGGAGGGAGTTGTCACTTCTCAATTAGTTTTGGAAGACTCAGAGATAAGCATAATGAAGCCATCATCGTCCGAGCCAATTCCCGAATCTTCCAAGAAACTAAGGTTAAAAGATAAAACAACAGTATATATGTTCCCTACTGGTACCTTAAGTGCACAAAAGAAAAAGCTCCAAAAATCTGGAGTCCCTAAAAAGATATCAACAACTAAGCTTTTTGATTTTGGTTCTTTATGGGGATTAGACTTTCCCTCTCGGAAAATAGATAGTCAAGACATGTTTAATGATCTTGCAAAAAATCATGATGGTTTATCCATAGAGGATGTTGAAGAGTATTCTACTTGACAGTAGGAAGTATTGTTTTTCTTTGGTCTGAAGCTTGCTTCTTGAATTTAAGGTTCCACAAGTTGGGTCTTGTACTTTTGATCTTCGTTGTCTTCTTAGATATTTGCTCTTTAGTTTGAGATTTTTCGTATTACTATCTCTTTGAGTTTTTGCTCATCTCTAGTTGTATCCGCTTCCACACGGTGTGTGTGATTTTAATTCTCTTTGATCGATCTAAAAAAAAAGATTATCATGAACTTCCTAATGTAAGCGGATAAAGTTAAACTCAAACTAGTTACATCACATAGTCAGACTCGGACTACTAAGTAAGCCAAACAACTTGGACCAAAACTTCATGAAAACAAAAATCTGATGGAATTGAGAATAACAACACTTACGAATGAGAGATGTATGTATGGAAAACACAATGGGATTCATAAGAGGTTTATCCAACTTGGCAAATATCATTGACGGAGCCACTGATTTCTTTTTAATATCTGCTTGAAACGAAATCACATATACTTCCAACTGCCTCTATTGGTGCAGATGCAATGGGTTTCATGAGAGAATTCATCCAATATGTCATCATCATCACAAGCAGTGTGTCTTTTCAACTGAAATTTTATCTTCTGATGTTCACTTGTAGATGAAGAAACAACCATCTGTATGGTACTTTGAAGCTATTGCATTTCCATGTCATGCAACTCTGCATGCAATAAAAGTAATGATCAATATATGTCCACAGAACAATTTCAAGAATATACACATACTTTTCATGATACAATTGAACAAAAAAGGGTACTAAGGGCGTCAATGAAAAAAATTGAGCTAGAAATCCAGTTGATTTCGAAGTGCTAAAAATCTCAGATGCAACATTGTTTGTTGGGGCCTCCTGAATAGCGTACACTTTGGTTGTAACAATTAGAACGGTTTTATAGATGAATTTCTGATTTCTGAATTATACATTGCAAGACAACCACATAGTAAATGCTCAAATATACATGAATACTCGCAAAGTCATTACTCCCTCTGTTTCATAATAATAGGAAGGTTTGTGTATAAATTTGCACATAAACAAACTTATTATTTTGAAACGGGGGAGTATTAAAACCCAGCCAATCCCAGACTAAGGACGCCTGAAGGGTACAAAGAAAAACTAAGCAAATAATGGGAACAAAAAAATAACAATTGTTAATGTTGTTTCCAATCGAAGAAAGAATTCTTCCACTAAGTTGCTAACATACACAAACAAATCATGTTGTGAATGCACCGCCGTAACTGATATGTATGTATATAGAAAGGTAATCCTACTAAAACCCTAGTGCCTACTGAGAAACCTAAATGGTCCACGAGGCGAGGCACGGCCTAAATAGCACACGAGATGAGGCACGATATCAGCCCACAAATTTTGCTTACACCTCGTTCACATCATATTTATAACGTGAACAAAAGCCAAAGTGTGTCAACCATTTCATAGTGCCATATGAACTTCGCAAGACGTAACCAAACAATGTAAAATATAGAAACATTTTTTTGTTTGTTGAGTCTTGAGTCTTGTAGGTTTGTTTGTTTGTTTGTTTCTTGGAGTTAAAGAAACTCATTTTTCTTTCCTAGTACGACTCCCCTCTCTTGTAATCTCTGATTGTGTGCCTGATTTTCTCTCCTCGGCGGCTGATTCTACTAGCCGTTGGGCTGTCTGCTAGTGTCCAACGACTCTTTTCAGCCGGAAATGTTTTCCGGAATTAATGTCAAATTTCTAAATTCATGTCAAACTCTTTTTCTATCAGTTCCCATAGTTCTCTTTGAATGAAATCTAACAATTCCTTCTACAATTGAGTACCTTTCACTACAAGAAAGTGATTGTATTGCTACACTTCCTTGCCACACTTCTGTGAACAATGTGGCAGTAGATGGGTTTTATCCACAGTGCATATTAGATGAGGCATAAAAGGGCATCTTTTGCCACAGCTAAAAACTGGTGAGGAAAATATTAGATTTTTGCGTCATATGGTTCAGCGATGTGGTAATAATTACTGCTATTCCGGCAACATCTAACCCAAATCACTGTGGAATTTATCATCTCAACTGTAATCTGAAAGTCTCAAGCATCAATACAATCACTACAATCGCTGAAGTCACAAACATAGTTCAAATCACAGATGCAACAAGTATGGAAGCTGGAAATTCCCCTTCCATGAAGTCTTCTCAACATCATAATTACAAGGAAACAATGCTCCTGCACTTTTAGATTCACCTTTGCAATAATTGCAATATATCATACATTACCTTACCTGGAGATTGCAAACCAATTTTACACCTTTTTTAGATTCTAAGCAGCAATTTCAAGTACTACAAGCACATCTGGTTGTTCTCTCTGACAAACACCACAACATCCTACTCAACCTCAGGGAGATGGATTTTCTACAATTTTTCTATCCAATTCATTTCCCAAGGAAGCTTTTTAACAGGTTTGAGCTGGTAAGCCCTTCTGTTATAACTCATTATACCTATGTTATGTTCCTCTATACCCAATGCCTGCATAACAATATAAGTGTATCTCACTTCCTATGTCTTAAATTTAAGCTTAGTATATTACTTATTTGAATCCTAATATCTTTACTCATGAAGCTCTACCTATCTGAAGTAACTACTGCATAAGTAATCAAGCTAATCCTAGACTGCATATCATAATTAAAGCAATCTACTGGATAAATCACAATACCATGCTAAGAATAATAGCAAAAAATACCTATTATCCTGGACTTAACCAGTTTGGAAAATCCCAATTTCCACAAAAATCAGTTCAAGCATTCAACCATTAAACCCAAAAAATAAATATTTGTGTTGTCAACCAAAAAGTGACTATCTTTTTTTGCTACTTGACTACACCTCACACCCCTCTGAAATTTGTTATAAAAATTACCATATTAGATAGTATAAGCATCCCCAGATGCTTCTGTAGGCTCACTTGCAGGAACTGGAGCAGCAGGATGGTTTGCACGAGCACTGCTTCTTGATTAGATAGTATTAGTACCCCCCCCCCCAGCCGATCTTGATTTCCACCAGTAGATGCTGCTTCTCCACCTCCACCACCACCAATTTCACCTTCAGCACCACTACCATTACCACCAACAACTTCATTAACACTGTTAATAAACACATGCCTCCCCTCATCTCCCCCTGGATTATACCCCTCTTCACCTCTAGCAACACCCTACAAAGTTGGTGGAAAAAAAAACCTATCATCATTCTTCAAATCATACTGGAACTAAACCATTTTGGCAATCATTTCTATGAAAAGAAAATAAGAATTATCCTAAACTTGTATGTCAAAGAAACTTACATGGTAAGATGGCAGATTAAATCTAGGCCTCTTCACAATTTGGCCATGGCCAGGAGGAATTTGATCATACATCTGCTCCAACTTTACTCATCGATTGTAGCTCAAATTAGTCCAGTACCAGTTGAAGTTGCGGGTGTAGTTCATAGCCTCTCTTCCATTGGGGAAAGCAATACCATATGGTAGACTCGAAATGGGTATATGAGGATTGTACCAGTCCAGAGTATGCTCCATCAATATCTCTGGGGTTTCTTCTACTATATCTCCCTCGCAATACAACACTCGAGGCATCCTATGAGTTTTTATCTGAATCAAAAAACTGCTCTCCTTTGTGGTTATGATCGGAATAAACTGAATAAGAAAATGAAAGGCTTTCTCTTTCTTTCACTTATAATATGGCTGGGAAAAGCAATAGTCTCCCATCGCAGCCGTTAACCGTTTCACTTACCTATTTGATATCTAAGAAAATTGTTCCTAGAGATTTGGGTCAGTTGCAATTGCGTATTTGAAAATCTACAGGCTATATGAATTGGTTCTGCACCTATAATAAAATCCTATTTGCACATGTGGTGTGGCATCAAACACTTGGTAGTTGCAAACCTTTCACAAATTCGGGTCGGGCCTCGGGTAAGACACAAAATACTTTGGGTCGGG
Source organism: Papaver armeniacum (assembly GCA_023531295.1). Taxonomy (NCBI): domain Eukaryota; kingdom Viridiplantae; phylum Streptophyta; class Magnoliopsida; order Ranunculales; family Papaveraceae; genus Papaver; species Papaver armeniacum. Next base: position 327,123 of record JAJJWW010005274.1, read on the forward strand.
TTTCGGGTAAGACACAAAATACTTGGAATTTGGTTACCAATATGAAGATCCATATCTACATAGAAATGCCTTGCATCTCTACGATGATCAGAAATACACTCCATACTCAGCAAAAGATAGCCACTATGTTTTGGACCATTACCAATTTTATACAAGTACAAGAAAAGTGACAAATCGGTTCAAAGGCATAGATTGTGATAGAGGATTCAGCAGCAATCAGAGTCTTCTGTTCAACAAAAATCACACACAGTGCTACAAATCTTACCATCTGACTCAAGGGAACAAACAACACCAAATAGGAGACCAACATCTCTTAAGTAATTCTTACACTTCTAGTCAAAAGAAAGTCGCACTACATCCCAACAACACCAACACTGACACAGGTAATGTACAAACTATGTTCCCTTATGCTAACATTTGTTTTTATCAAAGAGCTAGCCATCAAGCACCATTAGCCATCCTGCGCGAGTCCCCATTGCCACAATGGAAAGATGTACGGCACCAATCAGCTAACAGGAATCACATATGTTATCTCAACATCAGCACTATCAAGTCACAACAAAATTACACAGGATCCAATGACTTCCTAAATCAAACAAAATTTGATAGAAACAAAACCATGAACCCGTGAATCATTTTCAAATTAAAGCCTACACTCTTTTCCCTCTCTTTATCAGCTCTCATACTCAACCCTCACAAATTAGTCAACATTACTCAAACTACATTCTTCTCTGCAAAACTGAATACTATATCATTATGGCCTCTTCCTCAAACACACCTTCGCGTAGTATAGATAGCCTAGTAAACAAAATGCACACTGCTCTTACTATCCCTGAGGATCTATTCCATAAAGTTTTCATCAATTCTGAAAACATCAGAACCAACAACCCCTTGACTGGAAATGGTGTTTCATTGGAAAGCTTTGTAGAAACGTCTGCTTCAAAACTACAAAGGTCAGCTCTTTCATCAATGCTCACCGGGAACTTCAAAGTAGAGTGGAAGTGGACAATTAGAACAGGAGAAGAAACTACTACATTCTCAGACTCACCCATGAAGAAGACTATTCAACTCTGAGAAATGATGGAACAAGAGGAGTTTTTGCAAGCTTATGGTCTTAGTTGGTGTTCCTATCGGAGGTCCTGAATTGATAGATGAAGAACAATTCAAAAAGGTGATGATATGGTTACTCATTAATAGAATACCAACTCATATCATATTATACATTCAAGGCATCCTCAGACCAATTGGGGTACCAATCTGCTAAGAATGCCTATGGAAGGGACAAATTTGAAAATAATCTGGAGGTAAAGCTTACAATTGGTGTTACCAGAGCCCTTAAATTTGGTATAGAAGCTTTTTAAACTACCACTACTTCACACTGGCTTGAGTTTTCTTATGCTCTCAATGGGATAAAATTTTGTAAAGTCTACAGAATCTTAGATCATCCAAGTCCCCCTTGTACCCCTTGTACCACACCACCAAACCACTCTCATTCCCGTTACAACAACTTCCTAAAACCCCAACCATTTCCCCCACCAAGACCTCAGCAACAAAAAATTGTGCAAGCGGGAAAGAACATTATCTACATGCCATGCTCTGATGCTGATGCTGCAGCTGAATATGAGATAAAAATAAAATTAGCAACAAAGTTGGAGCTTGAAAAAGCTATTGCAAAACTTGCCTCATCATCAAAGGAGCCAATTATCTTTGGTGGTCAACCAGAAACACCCTTGGAAGCTTTTTCACCACACCCAGATGTTTTAGCATGCCAAATCAAGAACAAAAATATGGAGCTAGCCAAGAAAATTGCTGGAAACTACAGGAAAAACTCCCCAAGGATGAAAACTGCTGCAAGAGCTAAAAATGCTAGTACCTCAATCACTGACAATCATCATACAGTTGATCCTGATAGTATCTTCCCAACCTCCCCTTCAACACCTTGCCAACTCTAGCACAAATTAAGGCAAGAATGGAGGCTGAACAGGAAAAAAAGAAAAAGGAAGCATGGAAGGAAAAGAAGGAAACACATGTGTTTGAACAACCTACTTCACCAAATACCCTGGATTCTACGATGGAAACTAAAAGAAAGAAACCTCTCCAAGCTGAGGATGGTACTGACACCAACTCCTTTGATTCTGACTGCCTCAAAAGATAAAGAACATGATAACAATTCTGCAGTGCCTCTGGACTCCAACAACAATTTGGTGGCTACTGGTGACTTGGGAACATCCTCAACTGCTGATATGGTACATTTTTATGCCTTACACCACCTGCATCTATCATTATTTATGCTCAGGTTGTCTCTCTATTTGATTTTACTTGAAATCTATGACACCATCACTTGAAGACTATCTTCAAAATATCCTATTGTGTCCTATTTTTGGCAATTCTTTACCACTCTGGCATGGAATTTTCAAGGCCTGGGGACAAAGGATGCTAAAAGATATCTTAATGAAATATTGAATAAGCTAAATCCTGACATCATTTTTATCTCTGAAATGAAACAAAAACAAGAAAAGATCAAGAGAACTATGAATGAGATTAATGTCCAAAATATTGGTTTGTTAACCCAGGAGGTGCTAGTGGCACTGCTGGAGGCTTAGCCTTGATATGGAAGAATAATCTCAACATTGAGATTCTTGACTTCTGTCTCAATCATATCAATGCTATAGTAAAGCATGTCAGTGGCACTCCTTGGTTATACACTGGTTACTATGGTAGCTCTTATGATACGGACGATGAAACTCAACTCTTGGAAAATCTTTGGAAAAATCTGCTTTGCCATTAACAACTTACCTTGGTTGGTTATTGGAGACCTAAATATTATTTTACATAACACTGAAAAATTTAGTGTGCATCCTATTGATACTAATGAAGCTGCTACATTTAGCAACAAAATTCTTGAGTTGGATCTAGTGGATTTGGGCTTCACTGGCTTCCCATTCACTTGGTCAAATAAAAGAGATGGCCATAATCTTAATGAACAAAGATTGTATAGAGGAATGGCAATAGATAGTTGGCTTATTATATACCCCAATAGTACCATATCCAATATGCTTGCTATTGGATCATATCACCATACCATTCTTCTTAATTGTAATCCTTCCTGGCAAACTGGTAAAATTCCCTTCAAGTTCTTTGGTCCATGGTTAGATCATAAGGACCACAAGGAATTTATATCTGAGTGCTGGAGGAAGGATCTCACTGGCTCTAGTGCTTTCCTTATAGCCAGAAAGCTTAAAGATATCAAGATTCACCTTGGAAAAAAGAACAAGGAGGTCTATGTTAACATTAAGACTAACATTGAAGAATGCAAGCAGCATCTCTTCTGGTTACAAACAAACTACTTCAGAACTGATAGAAATCAAGCTGTTAAATTAGCTAGACAACATCTCAGGGATTGGCAGGATATTGAAGAAAAATTTTGGAAGACAAAAAGCAAGGATCAATTCATAAAGCTTGGAGACTAAAACACAAGCTACTTTCACATACCTACTAAGTGCAGAACAAGAAGAAACAAGATTGATGCTATTCAAGACAGTCAAGGAAAATGGATTATTGACTACCAAGAACTAAAACACTGTTTCACCCAACATTTCTCCAAAATGGATACTGCAGAAAGCACACTCATCAACCCAGAAATTGTCAACCTAATCCCCACCACTATCACCTCTACTGACAACAGTATGCACAATAAAATTCCAGATCACAATGAAGTTAAAAGCATACTTTTCAGCATGGCAAAGGACAAAGCTACGGGACCTGATGGCTTCCCTCCAAATTTCTTCCAAGCTAACTGGGATATAATTGGAAAAGACATTGTCAAAATGGTCAACACTTCTTCATGTCTAGACAAATGCTAAAAGGAATGAATTCAACCTTCATATCTATCATTACCAAAGTGGAAAATCCTACTTCCCCAAGTCAAGTCAGACCTATATATCAGCCTCTGTAATACTACCTATAAAATCATTTCCAAACTAATAGCCCAGAGAATGAAACCCTATCTCAACAAAATAATATCCCCTTACCAATTTGCTTTCATACCTGGGAGACAAATTTCTGACAATATTGCTATTGCTCATGAAATTATACACTCTATGAGATCCAAACGAGGTGCCAAAGGTGAGAATAGTAGTAAGGGTATAAAGATTGAAATGGCAAAAGCTTTTGATAGAGTTTATTGGAATTTCCTCAATATTATTATGACAAAGATGGGTTTCAATGATCAATGGTGCAAAAAAATTATGCAATGAATCACTACCACTACTTCAGCTGTTCTCATAAATGGGTCTCTGAGACTCTTTCTTCAACCCCTCAAGAGGATCAAGACAGGGAGATCCTTTATCCCCATATCTCTTTCTTTTTTGCATGGAAGCTCTTTCTAGAACTCTTATTCATGCTGAGGAATTAGGTATCATTACTGGAATAAAAATATGTGGAGGTGCTCCCTCCATTAATCACCTTCTCTTTGATGATGATTACATGGTGTTCTGAAAAGCAAACAAACACTACACCATTTTAAGGTATTAGCAACCTACTATAGCTGTTGCTAAACGGGGTCGTAACAGGCTTTTGCCGTTGCTAAACACGGTGTTGTAATTTTTAGCAACGTCATAAGCTCTGTTGCTAATATCGTTCGGCAACTGCATTTCGCAACCGACCTTGCCGTTGCTAAATTTTTTATTAGCAACAACCTCCTGTTGTTGCTAATCTATTGTTAATTACAGGAATACCCTTACCCAAAACTAGGTATTGTTGGTTCTGGTTCCATTTTATTGGTTCTAGTTCTAATTTAGCAACAGAGCGCCGGCGTTGCTAATTTTTTGCAACCACAAAAAAAAGGTCAAGTCTATGTTTATTGACCAATTCATTTCCCCCCACATTTCCCCCCTGCAATTACCCAGTTTCCTATATTCAACATCCACATAAATATACAAACTACAATGGAAATACAAAACTGTATTGCTGAGAATGTTGTTGGGAATCACCACTAGATAATAGTATAAAAGAAAGGATTCTTCAATTGATACAAATGTACACAAGTAAACTTACTGATCCTAACATTTTGTGATTGACATACAATATTTGATCTATGTTGATGTTCATAAATGGATGGGTAACCTAGTTTGTGTCAACTGACAGAGGCACTGAAAAACATGGAAAGAAAGACTAAAATATCACCAGAAGTATCACGAGACCCCGCTTGCTTAACCAATTTCCTCAGCAAATTATACGTAGATTCAGCTGTTGCTAAAATATCACCAGAGTACTGCTTTTTGACTTAAGCCCAAATACCTGCATAATAACCAATTTGATATTTCAGTACTGAGGTCACAAACAAAAGACTAAACCCTAGAGTTTGTATAATATGCAGAGACAAGTCAAAACCATGTAAACCAAACATAAAAAAACTCTGCTATAAGTGAACTAAATGGAGATGTATGTAGAAGCAAATCCAAACAAAATATTTAAGAGAACATCATGTGAGAGGGAAAAGAAAACTCTTTCTTCCACTACTCTACTATAAGTGAACTGAAATTGAGCTCTATGGTCGTAGGAGGCTTAGAACAAACTTTAAAGTTCCATTTCAGTTCACTTACAATATGTAGTAAGAATAACTAGGAGCCTTGATAATGCAGTTAATTCAGAGAGACAAGTGTGAGAATAAGAGAAAAATAATACACTCCTAAAATCCAACCTCAATACCATACAATCGCACAAGCAAATACTATCATGTTCAGAATTGTTTACCTAATCCAAATAAATAGCTACAATCGAATGGTTTGGTGTGAATACCATACCAAAAACTATGATACAGGACAGTTAAGGCTGAAACGAAAAACAAGAACAAAAAGGCGCACACAGGTGAATAATGTATTTAAAGATGATCTTTAGAGGAAAACAATGAGGTTGACGCAGATTCTTATGTTGGCTGACTTATAAACACGTATACATGGAGGTAGTACGATGATAAAAGGAATTCATGCATACTTAATCGGTACTTCATAAACCAGAAAAGTGAGAGGAAAGTATAACACACCCTGCATACAATTCGAACAAGGAGATTATGAAGAATCCCCTTGTTTCAGAAGATGTAGAAGATCTCATTGCAGAGAAAAATGAGCTAAGTCTCAATCACTTTTCGGTGCACGAATGGAAGCAGCTTTGTCAAAATCCGCAATAAAACTTCAACGTTTCAGCGTTCTCTTTGACCAAAAACGCGGAGATGCGTTTACATAGAACCTTCTACCCCTGTGAGAGGAAAAAAAAATCCTTTCAGTATTAAAAAATACTGATCGTAAACTTCTATGATGGTAAGGTTATCATACAAAAAGCTTACCATCTTTTCAGATCGAGATCCCTCTATGTGCATTTTTAGTGAAGTGATCTCAGCTCTGCAGTCGTTTAGTTCCTATCTTTGAAGCTCCAATGACTGCTTCAAATCTTGTACTTGAAAGATGACCATAATTACAGTTTACAGCTCCAGAAGGTGAAATAACTTTATGCAGAGTCGAGCAGTGAGCATGTTAAAATAGGCATAATCAGGTTATAAAAATCAAGCAACAACATAACTATTTAGGCATATGACTGCGACTGCTAACATCATGTTTCTAACATACTGGCCTTGCACTCTATGGTGAATGTATTCAAATCTGTATCTGAAAATTATCCATGTACTAGTTTGATTAACATCTTGCTTTCATTTAAGTTCATACCTCCACAGCCTCAGCAATGGACGATAAATACTGATAATAATAATATCACAAAGCATCAGGTACACAAGCAGGTGTCTTCTGCCAAATATCAAGGTTTTGGTCTGTAACCTGCAATAGGGGTATTAAGTCATTAAGTATTTCTTACAATAAAAATGAAAACAAAACCACAATTCAAATAAAATGATAGAAATAGCCAAGAAATTATAGAAAACTATATCACTCAACCTAAGTGCACTAATGTTGCTCCATCTACATGAAAATATACTATTTTGGAATCCTACGCAAGCAGCAACGACGAGGAGACATGGTAAAATAAATTTGTGTATGAAAATGGAGATAAGCTTTACATAAAGTGAAGAAAGAAGAAGAGTAAGCTTTTTGTGTTCACCTTGTAAGGCGCCCAATGCCGTTGCTGCTTGCACAAAATTGATAAAATCAAAAAAACACAGGACAAGTAGATCTCCTCCAGACTGAAACACACAAAACTAGCTTGAGAACACAAATAGGAAGATAAAAACTTAACTATGTGCAATGATAATGAATTAACTTACATGACAATAATCCTTTCTCATAAGTCTTACTTCTTTAAAACCTACAAAAGGAGAAAGATATCTGCAAACCCAAGTGAAGGTCCACCAACTGAAGATGATATATGATAAAAAGCGTCTAGATGAGAAAAAGTTCTCAATAAACAAAAAAAAAAGACATGAAGATAAAGTCTACTGATAAGAAGGATACGAGAGAATTCACGTTGTGTACAATCTGCAGGTAACCATTCGACATATAAAGTGTTAGATGCAACTACGCTAACCGTGTAATAGATACATAGCAATATATACTACGCTCGGTAAGAAGACGACTTTCATCGATTAATGGTAGTTTAGCGATACCCTACAAAAAGAGAATCTCGAGTAATTGGTACAAATGAGATTTTTAACTCTCCAATAAAACAGATATCAAGAACCCAAATATCCAGTACTCTACACAAGAAATTTAAGAATCTAACCTTCTATGCAAACCGCTTGCCACTCTTAGCAACTTTAACACTACGTATTTTCGAGACCGCAGAACATACCAGTTGGATAAAAATCAATAATCGGTGAAGTTGGGTCGCTCATCAATTTCCTATAATGCTCAGGTAGCGCAAGGGAACGGCACAAACACTGGGCCGTCATAAAAACTATAGTCTAAGAATATCTCGAACAAAGGAAGAAGACACTGATACAACCTTGCAGCTGGAAAGACACCCATCAGCTGATTGAATGGTTTGAATGGTGAACCTAATTCAAAGCTTACCTGCAGCTGGCCAAGATCCTTGATATCAGAGGCAAATCTAAACGACAGAGCGTACTAAATGAAATTCAGAATGATGCAACCCAGTAATTCAGCATAAAATATCCAAAAGATCATAAGTTGAGCCAATGGCTTCAGGATCCTCACGATTTGACCACTTCTTTCATCCTCGCCGGGGATAATAACAGGGCAATTCATTACCAGGTGAATTATCTACCAATCATCAAAACACAAAAATTAAAAAACTGGACCAGTTCATCAATCCATACACAAGTCTCCATGAACAATGTTATAAAAGCTTAAAAAACACAGAAAATTAACCCCAGTCTACAAAAACACAAGTATCAGGGTATGTATGAGCTCTAATAAGCTACAAACTGAATCATGCAAAAATCAGAATACAAATGATAACCAATTCTATTTTTGACATAACTAATCCCACAAAATTATATTAGACAATAAACTTAAAAAACTCTAATTACAAATAGGTTTTTTTTTAGACAAAGATACAAAAATAGAACAAAAACAGAAAACAGAAACCCAAATCTAATTTATCATGATTTCTTAGTTCTTTCTCAAATCGAAAAGAAACCCTAAATCGAAAAAAATGGACCCAAATTATAAAACTAGAACAAAAAGATGACCTTATTACCTGATTATCAGATCAATGCTTCCAAATCTCACAGATGACCTAAAAGCTCAGATTGATGCTTCCAACTGCAATATAAATTCAAAATGAAATCCATTATCAAACATATTCTAAAACAAGATATAAAAAGAACAAAGAACAAAGAACAAACAATTATAATCTAAACCTATTACCTGGTTGGATTTCTTCAGAGCAGAAGTTCTTCTTCAGAGCAGATCGAGAAGAGATGAGAGAGTGAATAAAGAGAGTGAATAAACTTCTGTGGATGAGAAAATGAGATGGAAAAAATCGAGAAGGATAGATAAGCCCGACACACTGTAGGGTGGAAAAAAAGAATAAAAGCCTTGACCAAACTTTGACTTGGGCGTAAAAATAAGTCAAAGTGTTCCGGACCACACGGGAAGTTCGCATGCATGAACACCTAGCGGTTGCTAATCGCAACCGAAACTTCGTTGTTGCAAAATTAGCAACAGCCAGTGGCCGTTGCGAAAAATATTATCAACTGAAATTAGCAACGGAAAATTTGCAACGGCGCTGGTGATGTTGCTACTCTGGGTTGCTAAATCCTTAAAATGGTATAGTGAAAGTAGAAGCTCAGAACCTCATGGACATCCTCAATATTTTTGGTGAAACTTCTGGACAACTTATTAACTTCAACAAATCAGGAGTGTTCTTCAGCAAAAATATTGATCCTAATCTCATCCCAATCATCATCAACATTATGGGAGTTCAAGTTTTGCAATTGGATGATAAATATCTAGGTTCTCCTTTGTTCACTCACAGAAGAAAAATAAAGTCCTTCAAACAAGGGATGGATAAACTAAAACTGAGATTATCCAGTTCAAAAAATGTGCCACTAAACCCTGCTGGCAGGGAAGTTCTAATGAAACTGTTACCTCAACATCTAGTATCTACCAAATGAATTGCTTCAGAATTCCTAAACAAACTTGTTAGGATTTAAACAAGCTTCAAAGAGACTTCTTCTGGGGTAAAAATCTGGAAAATCCAAGAGGCTACTATCCAAAGGCCTGGACTGCAATATGGAAACCAAAGGATATGGGGGGATTAGGTTTCATGAACATGAAACTCTTCAATAGTTCTATGATCACAAAAATTGGCTGGAGACTTGAACAAGACAAAGACTCACTGTGGTATCAACTAATATAACGGATGCCAAGTACCTTCTGGAAAGAAATGTTCTAAACATGGATACAAAAGCAAAAACTTGGGAATCCTGGATCTGGAAAGGAATTCTTGAAGGAATAAAACAACACTGTGACTGGAGGATAGCCAATGGAATGAGAATCAATATTGGAGGACTACTGGTTACCTAACTCTACAACTAAGCTTCTCAAACCCACTCACTGTCCGCAACAAATAGAGCTACTGACACATCTCATGCATCCAGATGGGAACTGGAACTCTGAACTCATCCATCATATTTTCAATCAAAACATTGATCAAGCCATTCTGGCTCTGAGTACTCATCCAGGAGAAGAAGACACAATTCAATGGAACTTAAATAAAACTGGAAATTTCTTTGTCAAAGCCTTATACAAGGCAAAGATAGAATACATGTACATAAATGATACCCTAACAAGAAATTGGGAGGCTATCTGGAGCTTGAGCACTGCACCAGCTATCAAGATATTTATCTGGAAATGTGCTCATGAAATTCTACCCACCAATGCAAAGACTGCAAGCATTCTGCATTACATTGACCCTATCTGTCAAGTATGCAGTTATGGGGAGGAAACCATGACACATCTCTTCCTAAATTTCCCGGTAGCAACTGAAGTTTGGAATGAAACTAGTGTAACTACACATGGAAAGTTTGATAACACCACAAACTTTATGGATTGATTTAACTCGTGGTTTGCACCTGGAGCTAGACCTGGAAAAACTATCTTATATGCTACTACTTGCTGGCATATTTGGAAGGCTAGGTGTGATTTAGTGTTTAATCACATAAAACCTAATGCCAAACACACTTCCCAGTGTATCCAACAATATTTATGTGATTAGAACAGAGTGCACAATTTACCAACTCATGAACTGAATGATCTTTCCCCCAATAATGGAGTGTCTGACACTGAGGTAGACACCATAATTCCATATGATCTAAACCACACTCCACGGGAATTTGGCTTCATTATAAAGATATGTACTATACAGGATCCTGAGAATTTCAAATACTTCTCTGCACTAACAATATTGGATGTTGCAGGAAACAACATTGATATCTGAGGATACTCAGGCCACTTTGGAGAATGGGGAGCAACAGGAGGTGTAGATCTAGATTTCATCTGGGCCAAGGAAAAGAAGCACATGAACATTTAAGTACAAGCTGCATCAAAGGAAATTCTGTTAAGGTTCCATTATCTATACCATCAGGCAATCAAAGGAAGGTTCAACCTCAGACACTATGATCTCTCAAGAGGCAATGCTGAAGACAATAGCTCGAGAATCAAACTTATCTGTTTTGTGTTAACTAGTCTTAAAATTATCCATAGACTTCAAAATTTGGATAATCTTAATATAGTTATCTTATGTAAGAACAATGAAAGCAGGCTTAGCACAAGCACTGCTAACACTTTGTATGGACCTTAGTCTTTAGTCTAAGGTTTTTTCTATTAAAAAAAAGAGTCTTGAATCTTGACATTTGATAGTTAGTAGAGGATCAAATAGTTAGTACAGGATCACATAAATGATGTTTTAATGAGTTCTCGATGTCATGATAAAAGGTAAGGACTTGATCCTTGATGATTTATTCTAATTGAAAATCTTTAAGGCTCTGACATGAAACACCAAATTGCCATTAGATTGCATTGCGTGTAATTTAACTCCTTTTCTCGAATCAGATAGGCTGAGTCACGTTTATATCTTACAAAGGGTCGAGAGTGAAGAATCTCCACGACCCATCCCGATAAGCTCGACTCTGAGCGAAGAAGAACATGTAAAGCTGTTAGACCTCCTCAAGGAATATCAAGACGTATTCGCATGGAGATACGAGGAAATGACCGGCTTGGACGAAAGACTGGTCACTCATCATTTACACGTGATTCCCGGATCCAAACCAGTCAAGCAAACCCCGAGATAATTCCGACATGGTGTAGAAGAACCGATTAAAGTAGATATTTAAAAACTACTAGCGGCTGGTTTCATCAAACCAATTCACCATCCTACTTGGCTGGCCAACGTTGTTCCGATAAAAAAGAAGAATGGTCAGATCAGGTGTTGTGTCGATTTTAGAGACTTGAACAAGTGGTGCCCTAAAGACGATTTTTCGCTCCCCAACATTAACATTCTGGTAGATGCCCCCAGTGGACATGGTATGTTCTCTTTCATGGACGGATACAGCGGCTACAACCAAATAAAGATTTACGAACACGACGCAAGTAAGACGGCTTTTCGAACCCCTCTTGGAAAATTTTACTATACTGTGATGCCCTTCGGTTTGAAAAACGCTGGCGCCACATACCAACGCGCCATGACCACCATTTTTCATGATATGATGCACAAACAAGTCGAAGATTATGTAGATGACATAGTGGTCATGTCAAGATTTCGGGCAGCCCATGCAGGAATTCTGCGGAAGGTATTCGAAATATATCGCGAGTACAAACTGAAGATGAATCCATTGAAATGTGCTTTTGGTGTTTCTTAGGGCAAGTTCCTAGGTTTCCAGGTGACTACCTAGGGAATTAAATTTGACCCAGTCAAAACAAAGCCATCCTCACGATGCCACCACCGCGAACCGTGAAAGAGATCCAGAGTTTCATGGGTAAAATAAACTATATTCACTGCTTCATACCTGGATTGGCTCAAATTGTTGCTTCGTTTACCCCTTTACTGAAGAAAGGAGCAAGCTTTGTCTGGACTACACTACAACAGGAGGCGTTCCGGAAAATTTAGCAAATGTTATCTTCTCCGGATGTCATGAAATCACCCATACAAGGAAGACCGTTACACATTTACACTGCATTTAGCAACACTGCTGTCGGATCTCTCGTCGCCCAAGAAGATGACGAAGGGATCGAGCATCCCATATACTACTTCAGTCGAACATTAAGAGATGCCGAACTCAGATATCCTAAAGTGGAAAAGGCGTGCTTAGCTTTGATCCACTCCATCCAGAAATTCAAGCATTAATTACCTACTGTCCAATAAAGTGGTGCTAATATCTAAATCCGATCCGATGAAGTTCCTCCTCTCAAAACCGGCCCTGATAAGGATACCGGCCAAATGGCTCCTCCAAATGTCAGAGTTCGATATAACTTGCGCGTTCCTGAGACCCATCAAAGGGGAAGCTGTTGCGGATTTACTGGCGGCGTTTCCGGAAGAGAATACCATGGCACTAGAGTAGGACCTCCGTGGAGACTTTCCGGAAATCTCTTTCATCCAAGAAGAAACATGGCTACTATTCTTAGACGGCTCTGCTACTCCTAACAACGGTACTGGGGGAGCATGTGTGGTTCTAGTATCCCTAGCTGGTGAAGTATTCTCGCACTCCTTCAAGCTAGACTTCCCCTGCACCAATAATTCAGCAGAATATGAAGCCTTTCTTATCGGGCTGTCCTTGGCTAAACGAGCTGGAGCCACACGTATGGAAATAAGAGGGGACTCTAAATTACTTATCAACCAGGTGAACGGGGTATACGCACTGAGAGAAGTAACCTTGGACCCATATAGAGCCATGGCACAAAAACTGCTTAACTACTTCGCCGACGCGACCATAACACATATTGGGCGCAGCGGCAACCAACACGCTGATTGCCTAGCCACGTTAGCATCAAAACTTCAATTTGAAGGTTTTGAGGAAACCCTGATAGTAAAGAGGCGAACCGTAGCTTCAACATGGATTTCACAACCTGAAGAGGATGAAGCTGATGACTGGAGAACACCAATTATCCAAGAACTTAACAACTCACTTTTCCAGGGAAAGGTCAGTCTCAAAAACTTACAAAATTTCTTCATGCTCCGAGGGGTGTTATATCATCGGAATCCAGACGGTTCCTTGTCAAGATGTCTTGGAGAGGGAGAAGAACAACAACAACTCAACCGTTTCCACAATGAGATCTGCGGGCAAACATTATTGGTAACACTCTATCGCCGTTTTCAACGCCTTGGATACTACTGGACAGAAATGGAAGCTCAATCTCGGTTACTTCAAAGAACCTATTCCAACTGTCAAGCGCCTCCACATCAAGTAGAAGTTTTCAATATTGGTCATGCTGTGGACTTGAAGAAGACATACATCGGTTACCTTCGCGACGGCATACTCCCCACCAATAAGAAGAATGCAGCCAAGATAAAAAAAGGTCCGAGAGATTTTCATATTCCACGAAGGAATCTTATGTCGTAAAAGCTTTGGAGGAAGTTTGCTACGATGTTTAAACGAAACAGAAATCCCGATCATGCAGAAAGAGATGCACGAAGGCGAATATCAAGGAAAATGGAAATTATTTCTTCAGATACACGAGAAATACTACTGGCCAACCATGGAAGATGATGCACTGTTTTCGTTCAGAGGTGCAAAAAATGTCAAATTCACGTAAACCTTATCCATGTACTGGTCGACTCCACCGCGTTCAATAAGCAGTCCGTGGCCCTTTCACTGGGACTCGACATCATTGGAAAGATTAATCCGCCGTCCTCAAATCATCACGAGTACATAATAACATCAACCAAATATTTCACCAAATGGGTTGAATCCATACCCTTACGAGGGACGAATGGAATCACAATCTCGGCATTCATTAAAGAGTACATTATATGCCGATTTGGCGTGCCTAAACATATCATCACCGACAATGGCACTCCTTTCACAAATAATCAAGTACGGGAGTTACTCGAAGAATACGGAATTAAGAAAGTCTTCTCCACCGTGTACTACCCTCTAGGAAACGGACATGCTGAAAGCACCAACAAATCTCTGATCTGAATCCTCAGCCAGACGGTGCATGATAATCCTTATACATGGCATGAGCAATTGCAAATGTCACTCTGGGTGTACCGAACGTCACTAAGATGTTCCACCGGAGCCTCTCCCTACTCCCTTTTTTACAGCGCAGACGCCATCCTCCTAGCAAAAGTCAAAATCCCATCGGCTAGGATTGTTGGAGCAAGCGGAGTTCAATGGGATGAAGCTGAAGCGTTGAACGCCAGAGTTGCGGAAATAGACACCATAGATTTCAGAAGATCCAAGGCGGAAGAGCACGCACAAGCATACATAAATAGGGTTTCCAGAGCATATAACAAAACCGTGAAGCCTCGGGTTTTTCAAGTGGGAGATTTGGTACTGAAAACTTCCAAGCACATTCAGCAAGACGCGTCCGCACCAAAATTCTCCGCAAAGTGGGAAGGGCCTTATATAGTCACGAAAGCATACAACAGTGGGTACTACAAAGTCATTAAAGAATACGGAGGAAAACTGGAAGCAGTCATCAACGGAAAATGGCTTAAGGCATACTACGCCTGACCATCACCTTGTGCCCCGCCATATCACAAACACGGATAGCCATGCATCTTTCTACTTTTCTTCCACATCTCAAATATCAAGTCTCTTTCCTTTGCTTGATTGAAGTAAATCAATAAAATTCTCTTATTTTTTCAAAAAAAAAAAAAATCGAGAGAGCAAAAACATGCTTAAAACTCGAAAAGAAACCAAACATCACACAACTACGTATCTCAGAAAATCCCATCCAACAGATTGTAATCCCTCGAAAGCATCATCTTTAACCGGCTTTGATACCTTTTAGTCCTACTCTTCAAGTTCCGGATTGACTCTTTCACCTTTTGTGACTCCATGGCTAGAGCTTTCTCCTCTTCCAGAATAGCTTTCGTAGCATGGACCATGCCAGCAAGATTACCGGCTCTGCCGACTTTCACGATGTCAAGACAATATCGCAAACAACTTACATTGAACTTCAGAGATTCATAGTTAGACACCATGTTCTCCCACTTTTGAATGATTGCTTCAGCGACAGCACGGATAGACATACTCTCCATTTCAACGACCATTGGCAAGAGACAAATTACTATGGAAACTAAAGCAGATGAACAATATTGCACCATGCTCCTGGTGGCAATATGGCCATATACCTTCCATATCTTTGTGTAAAGAGTCTCTAATTATTTCCGCACCAGAAACCCACCAATGTTTCGGTAGTTAGAGGAAAGACACCTCATGCGGTTTCCGAACGACAAACCTGCATTGGGATACTCATGGCAAGAAATTCCTAAGTCAGCGTTCTCCAGGTCTGCAGCGGTTGGTAGGATCGGGCTTGAAGAAAAAGGGTTAGCCAAATCATCTTCATCAATAATGGTAACGCACGCTCCAATGGGATATCTCTACACAGAAGAAAACTTTTGTCATTCATCAGCAAATAATAAAACACATGTTGATCCATAAGAACATACCAGTATGATCTTCT
Source organism: Papaver armeniacum (assembly GCA_023531295.1). Classification (NCBI taxonomy): domain Eukaryota; kingdom Viridiplantae; phylum Streptophyta; class Magnoliopsida; order Ranunculales; family Papaveraceae; genus Papaver; species Papaver armeniacum. The sequence continues at coordinate 343,220 of JAJJWW010005274.1, forward strand.
TGACCCGAATGACCTGGATGGGGGAATTGTTGTAAGAGTGATCAGGTCTCGCGCGTTTGACTGGAGAACTTAGTTGGCTCGAGGATGATTCACTAATGTTCGACATAATGAAGAAAGGTGGACTCAACGAGAGGAAATCTTTGTTGTAAAACTGGGAAGACGATGTAACTTCACCGGCGTAAATACTGTGGAAACCCTAAAGGAGGAAACAGAAACACAGACTGAATAGACGGAACATGATGGCATCATGACTGGGAAATCAGCCTCAAACGAAGCCCCTCATCAAAACCCTAATGAAATCCAGGAAAGATAGGAGGGTGTGATACTTTAACGTTTGAAATAGAAAAGGACTTCCCATTTGAGTCGAGCAAGTAAAAGAGGCAACCTGGCCCGCGAAGACAAATCACCAAGTCATCCGTACATGCCTCGCCTCACCAAACCGCGCCTTTTCATAGCCGTACCATGCCAAGCCATCCGCCCCATTGCCACGGCCCCCATCAGGCCAAGCCGTCCATGCCATGACTTTCCGCGCCGACACCAACTCGCCAAGCCAGCATCATGATATTCCCTAACCTAGCCAAGATGATGAGCAGCCAAACTTAGCCGACGCTTCTTACCTCACCATTTCACGGTCTACACAACAAATAAAAGTTATGCAAGGCCGCCAAACACGGGATCATGAACTCTCCTTACCTATCGAATAAGGTTAGTCGGACTTTCCTGACCATCTTGCATGTCCTACGTTTCGATTCTATCCTCGTATGTCACCATCATATACCTCGCAACAAGGCACCTGTTCCGAGCTAAGCAGGGGACTTCATGTTGATGGTGGTTTTTAACTTAGGGGTAAAGTCGTAAAACCCTAATCAGACAGTGACGTCACAGAACTTGAGTAATAATGTCCAAACCAAGCACATTTATTGAACCCTTTAATTTGTCTGCGAGAAAATTACCAGGGTACCTTTTTTTTAAATGCTAATTAGGGTTTCGACAAGCCAAAACCCTAATTCTCATACCACACGTGCTAATGGCTCATCATGCCAGCCACATCCTACCACGCCAAGGCATGCCAACCATGCTAGCCACACCCCTGTGCCAATGGAAAATCATGCCAGCCACATCCTACCTCACCAAGGCATGCCAAGCATGCTAGCCGCACCCCTGTGCCAACGGCATGCTAAGCCATACTAGCCGCACCATGTGCCAACGACATGCTAAGCCCTTGGCCCCACATGCCAAACGCACCTAGCCGCGCCACCATGCTGGCCTTCCCTACGCGGCTACCAAAAACGAAGGCGTGCGAAGATCAATGGTCCCCATTCAATCCAGTAGCAAATCCTAGCCATCCAAGGTTACCATACGACGCATGGTAACCTTTGGCCCGAAAACTTAAGTTTGGCCGCGCCAAACCATGCCATGACAACAGCATGCCAACCTAACAGCGCCACCATGCTGGCCTTCCCTACACAGCTAGCAAAAACGAAGGCGTGCGACGATCAACGGTCCCCCTTCAATCCCAGGAGAAAATCCTAGCCATCTAAGGTTACCAGACGACGCATGGTATCCTTTGGCCCGAAATTATCAAAATCAGCAAAAACCATTTTTACCCACAAACAACTACACAAAAAAATTCTACTGAAGAAGAGGAACAAGGGATTGGGAATGCAAGATTAATTGAAGAAAACGAAGAGAATATGACAATTGAAGAACTCAGACAAAAATTACTAGCAGAAAGAAGGAGAGAGGAAGAAGAACGTGCGAACTTGGTACGTCAGAATGATGATTTAACAGAAGAGAATCTTAGATTGCAAGAACATAGGTGAAGAAGTGCTACACGATCAAGGTCGACATCAAGCAGGAGTTCATCAAGAAAAAGTCAATCTAATCAAGGAAATGCTAGGCGAAGACAATGCATGGAAATCATCGAAGAAAACCTGCAAGTAGATGACAATTTACAAGACCGACAAGAGAGACAACTTGTAGTTCAAGATCTAGGAACTAAATGATATGAACATCCGCGTGAACTTCTTCGTCGTACACTTCATAATTTTGAAAGAGAATACGAGGACCCAAAGCAAGGACATATGATATTACATGCAAGAGAAACGTTGAGAGAAGAATGCGAGCGTGAAAGGGAAATTACACGTGCGAGAGATGAAAGAGATAGACAAGGAAGAAGGCAAGAAATTGAAGAGAAGCATTGCATTAAAACAATCATGATAATCGAGTAAGGCAGCGCGAACGTTATCGCATGAATAATACAGAACAAAGAAGGACTGTACCACAAGAAAGATAAATCTTAAGACATCGACATGATCACACAGATGAAGAGGAAAGGTATAATAGAGCACAGATTGATGTGAACACTGAAAGGCGTAGGAGAAGAAGAGAAGAAGCTGAAGAATATGAGATACAAGAGGAAGTACGTCAGAATAATCATGAGAATAGATTGAGGCAAGCAAGATTAAAAAGACCTATGCGAGGATTTAGATCAAACTTTAAGTGAATAAATTCTTAAAGAAATGGCGGAAATAAGAGAAATGATTACTGCGAAAAGAAATAGTGGAAGGAGACAACTATAAAAAGCAATGGAGGAAGCTGGGAAAACTCCCTTTACAAGGAAAATTCATATGGCAATGATACCGCCCAAGTGCAATTTACCAGTGTTCACTAGCATATTTGATGGAAGCGCATGTGCAATACAACATGTGAAAGCTTACACTCGATCATTGTTACAGTGGGAAAAGAATGATGTAGTGATGTGTAAATATTTTGCTGCGAGCCTGGCAGGGGAAGCTCTGAAATAGTTTGAAGGGTTACCAATAGAAACCATTGGATCGTTTTATCATTTATAGAACGTCTTTTTAGGACAATATATCAGCAATAATATATATGTCAAGACTAGGAATTGAAACGGCATTTGGACTTCGCAGAAGAGTAAATGAGAGTTTGCGTCATCTAACAACACGCTGGAGAACCATGTGTAGTGAAATGGCAAGACTAGTGGATGAGCGATACCTTATTCTATCATTTTTCAATGCTTTTTTCCCTATAGATTTATTATACACACAAATCTTTAGAATAAAGGATACCATAACAATGTCAGAGTTGCGCGAATTCCAAGAGGAATACATAGCACTGGAAGAGAAGCAAACAGATATGGTGTCCTATCCAATGGTGGTACTGATGCGAAGAGCGGAAATGCAAGTTTACTCCCAATAATGACAAATGCTGTTGCGAGTACCTCAAAGGGGAATCAAGGAAAGGACACTATAGAGAGGGAACAAAAGCTAATAGCCATGGGTAGTGCAGATCAAGAAGAATTTGAAAAGGAATATAGAGAAAAAAAACTTTAAAATCATGGAGGTAATAATAAGATTCAGAACATGGAGAATCCACTAGAAGGCTCTGGAGGTCAGCAACCATATCATAATAAGAGACAAGGAACTGGAAGGATAGTGTGGGAACAGATAAATTTGTCAAAATTGAACACTACAGTATATAAAGTATGGGAAGCTACCATCCTAATGGAAGAAATTCCTGAACCACATAATGTAGGAGATGAGCGACCACCAGGGAGGAGGAGTAAAGAATTTTGTGTATATCATCGCTTTCATGGTCACACAAAAAATAATTGCAGAAATGTGAGGAAAATCTCATGCGGATGATTGAGCAAGGGAAGTTGGATCATTTCTTAGCACAGCAACCAAAGAATTTACCACCACCACCACCGGGAGGAAATTCATATGGAACGGGGAAAGAAAAGAATACATATGTAATTGAAGTAGGTGAGAAAGAAAAAAACTTATATTGTAATTCAATTATACATTCATTCAAAAATATAGAAGACTTCCATGACAATATCTTGAGTAGGGTGTATGCGAGGGATGCTGATGGAAGGGAGATTCTCAACCTTGCGAAAGTATCACCATTAAAAGACTGGCAAAAACAGATTATTTCATTCAGTGCGGAGGAAACACCAGGAGGAGGGGAATCGCACGAATGTCCATTAGTAGTGAGATTAGGAATTAATCCGAAACCGAAAGTACAGGATGATGAAGAAGATTAAGAAAAAATGTATGCAATAAATAGAATACTTATAGATCCTGGAAGTTCTGTTGACATTCTCTTTTATCCTACATACAAAATTATGGGTGGAAGAGATGACGAATTAATTCCTTCAACATATAAAATTTATGGCTTCAATGGAACTGCGAACAAGCCGAAAGGAGAGGTGACAATGAGGATTCTTCTTCAGAATTTACCAATGCAAATTGTATTCTATGTGGTAGATGTCGAATCACCTTATAACGCTCTGATTCGAAGGCCATGGTTTCATAGTATCTTGGGCGTGGCTCCGACATTTCACCAGTGCATAAAATTTCCTTTACTTCAAGGTATTGGCATAATAAGAGGAGATAAAGTTGAAAGTAGAAGTTGTCAAAAAATCGATATTGATAAGTGCGAAGAAAGAGAAGGTAAACGAAGAAATTGAAAAATCATGTTGCAAACAGTCAAAGAGCTAAGAGATTAATGGTGGACGAAGTGTATAAAGTTGGAAAAACAGATAAGCAAAATATTGAAGCAGAGCCTTCTGCGAATAATAGTACTAAGCGAGCCAGAAATATCACTTCTATAGAAAGAGGAGGAATGCAAAGGCAGAATTTATGTTCTCGAGATAAAAGTGAAAGGTGTGATGGTTCTCGCGCAGAGGAGATTGAAGAAGTTATGCGAAAATCATGAGTAATATGGAGAATACATATGTCTTTTCTTCATGAGAAAGAAATTAATAAGAAATTTATGTACTAGAGTTGTATAAACTCAAAGATGGAGAATGGAGTGACAAATTCTAATTTCATATGGTTATACCGTATCAAGAAAAGGAAAATTGACATCTTTATAATAAGACCTTAATAAAGGCACCATAAATAAAAATTTAAATCAAATAGACTAGGAATTCGAATGTGGCCTGCAACCTAGTTCGCATACATGCAAGAGGCAAAAAGTAAGACCTATCTCACGTCATAATCGGAGAAAACCTAGAAAGCATGACTCAAGGGAAAGCTACACCGACCCTAGAACTTGAGTCATGGAGATTTGGGGTGAGAAAAAATGAAAAAGCCCATCCATAAGAGGTGCCTTAAATTTTCAGTCTAAGTTCATAATCTTAGAATGGAAGACCAAGGTTAGAAAGTCTCTCCTAAGGAGTGCAGAAACTCGATCAGGGCGCCGAGGTACATGGATGAGTCAAGAGTGCGGGGGTTATTGGAGCGTACCTTACCATTCTTGACAAGTCCTGACTATGATGCACTCGGTCCGAAGATACTCCACTTAGGGTGCGGTCTCGTAACCATAAACCTAATTGGTGGAGGGATAAGAGACTGCAAAATCAACTGGTTGTTGTATTACCGGATGGGAGGAGCGATCCTTAACCCGGTAGAGGTAAGCTTCCTTGAAGGGGCAACTAGGGGGGAGATAAGGACGGCACCCTCCATTAGTGAGCTGAATTGTGTCAAAAGACGTAAATGTCACGAGACTTTTTACTCCTTGGGGTATTAAGACTTGTCATATTTATGCAATAAAATCCTGAAGAGGTAATAATACAAGAAAAAGATAAGGCGAAATCAATGGGTCGATACATTACAGTGTAAAAACTTCCAGCGATTTCATCGCAGAAGAGAAAAGGAAATGTTGGACAAAATAAGACCTTTAATTAGGAAGGCAAAATAAGACTTATCAGAAAAATAAAATTTACTAACTAATTTTGTTTTGCAGGAATTTACAGAGAAAACAAGGGTATTACGAATTCATTCACACCAAATACATCGAGAAGTTTAAAATAATATTAATTATACTATCAAGATGAGCCAACTAACAGAGGCAAGAATGGGAATGTAAAGGGAATGTTACTTTCCCCATTTGATAGTTTCATATACATGCGACAATGAATGATATTTTGAATACGAATGCGAATAAAAGGAAGTTTATATTAAAGAAGTGAAGATTAATGCTTAAAAGATGCATATTTTCAAGATTACATGACAAGTGAAAATGATTAATTTTCATTTTCTTCGTCTCACTCAGCCTCAGAGCCGCTGACTTCTTCTTCAGATTATTCATCTTCTCCCTCACTATCCAAAATTTCAAGAATAGGTTCATTGTCAGGAACTTCCGGAAATCTATACTTTGAAAGAGGAATGTTATTCTCAATGTAGACTTTCTTAACAGCAGCTTCACGAGCACGATTAGCATCATTACTATTATTTGAAACCATAATGATGAAATTCTTCTTCAATTGCTGATATTTGGAGTTGCGAGCAGATAACTCTTTTTCTTCAGAAGATAAGCGAGTTTCTAATTCTTCAATTTTCTGAAGATAATCCATCTCTTTCTCTGCGAAATATGAATAAGCAAGTTAGGATGAAAGAAAATGTTATTCTCAAAGAAAAGACAAGTATTAAGAGAGCAACGTATGACCTTCATAATTGGAAACAATGTATTTAACCAGTGTTGAATGTTCAGTTTGAAGGCTCACGTTTACAGCTAAATTCTTCCTAGCATCGTTCAGAACCCTAGCAACCCAACTTAATTCAGCTTCACTTTTTATGAGAATTTGAGAGCGAATTAAATTTCTTTCCTCAACAAGTGTGTTCTTTTCGCTCAAAGCTGAATCACGTTCTTTCTGAACTGTAATAATGGATTCTTGGAATTTTTCTAGTGCTTTAGCACCCTTAAGAGCAATCTCATGATAAGCTTATTCTTCTTCGTCTCCAAGACTTGAATTGTTTCTTTATTCTCCTGAAGGCGGCGCTTAAGGTTGTTTAATGAAGTTAATAAGCTTCTATAGTCTTTTCTAAAAGCAACATATTTCAGTCTTAACTCTTCCAAACTCAGACTCTCAAATCATTGAGTAGGGTAATTATTTAAAGAAGAGTTAAGATATTCTAAAAGGGTTTCATCATCAGGGAGATTGGCTGCCTCATCCGACAAGTTATAAAGGTTTGCGAAAATAAGAAAATAAGAAGTGTGAATTATCGCATAAAAATAGAAGGATGGGGAAAGTAAAGACTACATACCAATTAGTTCATCATTTCTTTCACGGGCTCTGCGAATCAGTCCAGAATTGGTTGAGTTCTCAGCTTTAAGTCTGGTGTTTTTTGTTTCCAACTTAAAAAGTTTCCTCTGATAATCTGAAGAGATTACATAAGACAAACGGGCTCCCTGCGAGAACACAAATGAAATATCATAGATAAAAGTAAGGTAATACTAAAGAAAATACAAAGAACAAAGTTGCAAATATTACCAAGGAACTAATTGTATATTGGAGATTTGGATTTATCGCAGAGGCAGATCCGCAAAGAGATGGATCATCCAAAGTAGGAGCATCACAGATCCTTGAGACCATTCAAAAAGAACGATTTAATTCTTCATTATTAACATCAGTCAAAAGATCCCCTGCAAAAAGATTAGATAACTCTTTTAGAGAGGAGGCGATGAATCTTCAGGAGCAAGAGTGTTGTCAGCACTAGACTCCGAACTTGAGGAATAATCGTATCTTTTACGCTTTCTGGAAAGGTCATCCATTGAAGAAGTCGTTTTGGACGAAGATTTAGACGCGGGTTTCTTAGGAAGATCCTTGCCTTTACCCGAAGTCTTAGCACCCAAAGACTTCACCTACACGAATAATCAAGATAAGAAACAGAGGCAAAAATATTGTTAAAGATAAAAAGAGAATGTTTCTTCCTTTTTATTCTGTGAAGATGATACATTGTGTGAATCCTTGGCTCTCTTAGCAACCTTCAAAGAAAGTAGTGGGGAAATAAGAAGAAGATTTCGGACAGTTCAAATTATGCGAGATTGAGAGTACTTATGTAAAGATCACATACCACTTTTTTTTTCTCAATTTCGGACAGTTCAAATTTCCAAGGTTGATAGGAAGAAAGTTTCTCGGGAAGAGGAAGATCATAACCATCCTCATCTTTACCAGAAACATAAGGACCTTCTAGAATGGCGAGGCAATTAAGCCAGCTTGAGTCATTAGATCTGCGAGCAGTGCTATTGGATTTGTCATTCCAGTCAACATCTCGCATGATCTTCATATCTTCAGTAATACTATCTTTTCTTCTTAAGCGAACGGCCCATTTAGTTTAATTACTTTTCATAATTCCAACATAGTAATTTTTGAAGAAGTTATCAAGAGTTTATTTGGTACAATCGATGATCTTATCACGATACGATTCGTTTCGCACTCCAAAAGGATAAGAGGTCTCTAATCCGGCTGCGCGGCGAGAATATTCCAATGCTATTCTAATCGCATCACCACTTAGTTGGAATATTCCCCGTGCGAATCGATCATCAGCAAGAATTTCATAGAATAAGGGAATTTCTGGGTTATATAAGGGAATTGGAAGACTATTCAGAAGTTGTGCTAATGAGACAATAACTCTTTGATTGTTCCATTGTTCAGAGTTGATCAAATCAAGATTGAGTTTGGATGATTAATCAGATGATGAAGGAAGAGAAAGTAAATAACATCTTGATTGAGTTCTTCCTTTAACATAATGAATTATGTCTCCATCTTCTTACCAGGTGGAGCCATTGAAGAATGGGAATGAAGAAGAGTGAAAGTTATTAGATAAAGATCGAGATCAATGAAATCAATATCAGAGAAGACGAAATAAGAAAGTAAGAAGTAAAAAGAAGAAAAAAAAAGACGAAGGAAGATATATAGGAAAAAGTAAGTCTCGTTTTTCAAGATTTCATTTCATTAATGCGAAGAATGAATGGATAAAAACAGGCGGTTAAAAGGACGTGTTAGATAATGAATGGTTAAGAAGACATGCGTAAATAAGGAAGGCTGGAATTCCGGAAGGGTGTCGGCAGAATAAAATACGAAAAGATACGCATGTGCGATATTATAGGATGGAAATTTCTCATATCGCTCACTCTTTAGAGTAAATGAAATGAGAAGAGGCAAAATGTAGGAGTGGAATATCGCACATATCAATAAATATGCGAAGTGAAGATTATCTAACGTAAGCGAGGACTATCGCACATAGTAAAATTGAGATGACGTACTGGATGATGTCAGCAAAGTCACGAGTATAGTGTGATGATCTATGCGAAGTATGAACTGTGGGAGAATGAGTGAGTGTACATGAGCGAATGTAACGCACAGTAATTCCGAAAATAGTGGATCTCTTGGCTGTCATCCACTACGTAGAATCCTATATAAGGGGAAGAAGTTATCACATAGAGGGAGATTTTTTTAGTGTGTATTAGACAAGAAATTAGGAGAGAGAAAGTTTATTTGGAGAGCAAGTAAAGTCATTGTAATATCTTGTAACCAATTATAAATCTTGATAAACAATAAAAGAATTCCATTATGATTACTTAGAACCTTGTCTAAATATATTGGGGTGTCCTACAACTATATGCCTATCCTATCGAATCTTTTAACTGGAATCAAATGGTGGTCCTAGAGACTTGCCCGCAGTTGAAATCATGGGATGGTGTGAATGCCCTCCTAGCCAGAGATATTCACATCTCCAAACGAGATCATCATCCATCCCTTCTCAGCCTCTAAAGCTATCTTTCTTGTTACGGACTCTGTGGAAAGAGAAAATCTTGTTAGATTGTAATCATGGAAAATTGATACAAATGAAGTAGAGTTCTCACTCTGGAATTCTTCCATGAACCTCTTCACTCCTTCGGAGATTGAAGAAGTTAATGCTAAATGGGTTTGTTTTACTGGTGTCCCATTCTCTCTTTGAATTCTAAACGTTTAAATCTTTGGGTGCTTAATGTGTAGGGTTACTTAAAGTATCATCTGAAACAAAAGCTGGTTGGGATCTCTCATCCATCAAGCTAAAAGTGAGAGGACCTTTAGTGATTGACAAGTTCACGGACTTCATCGACTACAAGCCTAGACCTTTTACAGCTATTGCTTCATTAGCATCCATTCAAGCTGATGAGCTAGAAAACCCAAAGTGGAATGCCTTGTATCTCTGCTCCGGTAACGCTAAAAGTTCTATTGCCGGATTAATCACCGGAATAATTTCTCCTTTTGCAAAGAATTCTTCTTCATTACCGGTTGAACAAGTCCTCAGTATCAAAGCTTCACGGGCTGTGTTGGAGACTGCAGAAAGTACAAACAAGGTACTTCTTGATAAGTTAATTTCTACCCTGCAGGTCAACACCGCTGAGAAACACGTGAACTATCATAAAAAAGTTCTCTCCAATGTTCAAATACTCAAAAGGCAACCCCATATTGAATCTGAGCAACCACTAATTGATCTGGACCATCAATCTAGTACCCCGCACATTTCTAAGTCGGGTTGCTTTTTTGCTAAGTCCACTTCCCCAGTTACTTGGGATCAAGATAAAAATCACGGTACTTTCCCTTCGGATTTGTTTTCTCTTCTGGATCCAAATCACGGAACTACTCTCCTTAATTCTTTTTCTCCCGAGAGCAATAATATTGGTACTTCCACTCTACCATCTCTTTCTCCTGAGAATCATAATAGGTTTCCTAACAAATATATCTCATCTCCGGAGGGTCTCAACTATATTGATATCAAACAAGTTGATTTTTCTTTAAGTGAAGTTGCCGGTACCATGGACTGTGAAGATGCAGTGAATCTTAATGATGACTGCGACCTTGAAGTCAATTTTTTCAGCAACTAATATACGGTTTTAGGTTCGTTTGTAGTCATCATTAAGATTTTGAATGCAAGGTATCTCCTAACAATTAGGCCGATGGATTGGAAGGAGCTTTCACCTGCAATTTTGAATGCAAGGTATTTCCTAACAATGTTATTTGTTAGCTCTTCACTTTCCTTTCTTTGGGTTTAATTTATTATTTATCAATGTTGCAAATTATTTATTGGAAAGTGAAAAGTGTGAAAGACCGTAGGAGGAGAAATAGGCTTACAATTTGGGTGGCTCTAAACAAACCTGATATCCTTATTCTTCAAGAAACGTCACTTCCATGTCGTTCTGACTCAATATTTAAACAAATTTGGGGATCTAACTTAATGGATTGGCGATCTCTTGACTCTATCGGAAAGTCAGGTGATATTCTTATCATTTGGAATCCTAATAAAGTTCAGCTAGTTGATTAAATTATAGGGACTTTCTCCGTTAACATTCTCTTTGAGAATTCCTCTGATAATATCAAAATAACTATATGAAAGATACTACTAATAAATTCAGTTTTAAATTTTTTTAAAGTCTTCAAAAATCTTTCACATTTTGCAAGACTTTCTCCAAGGCAAATATACACATAAATGTCATTCAAAGTCTTAAAATTTGGGAAGTATGGAAAGTCTTTAAATTTTCTCATTTATACCGAGTAGCACAAACTTTGAAAGAGATTTTACAGGTATATAACAAGTAACATATACTTATAATGAGTTTTCTTAAGTATACAACTACTAACACAATACTTTGGAAATCACAAAAAGTATTTATTGAGTAAACCCCATTAAACTTATAATCCAGGAGCCAGCCTCGAGTCAATCGTAGCAAGTTCCTAAAGATTCTACATTCAGTAATAATAACTATTTTTCTAAAAATAGACCATATTCAATGTTCAAATTAAAAATCTGTTGAGTGCACAATTAACATTAATTACTAAATATTTCAGCAATAAATTATATTTAATGAATTCATTAATATGACGCTGGTATATATATAGAGGGTTTCATATATTCCAAGATAGATACATAATTTTGTGAGAATGATGAGTCTTAAGAGTTTTATTAACCTGATAGTGGTGCTAGTACTTTTAAATCTCATCCTAGAGAGTTATCATAAAGCTGAAGGAAGAAATAATAGACTAGTATCGAAGGAAGAGGACATGGAGTTGGAAAAAAAACTTAAGATTCTCAATAAACCTCCTGTGAAATCAGTTCAGGTAAGAAACATTTTTTATAGATTATTTTGTTCTCCATGGATGTTAGATATGTATTATGTATTTTCATATCCTTAAGGAAAGACTAAATACAATCCTTATTTTTTTTAAATATAACCGAGATTCTACTTTTAAAATTGTGTATTTTCTAATTTTAAGAATGACTAAATACACAACACACACACACAAACAAACAAAAAAACTAGTCATAATCCAAAAACAATTTAGACATCTTTTTCTAATTACTATAACCGCGAGATTTTAATTAGGGGATGTAAAAACAAAATATCTTAATTTAGAAACATAGAAGAGAAGAAAGATTTTGTGGATTGAGAGACATGCAAATAATTTAATATGGATTTAGTCACATACAACATTACCAATTGTTAGCAGGAAATTTCACTTTGTTCTAATCATATCTTAATAAGGCTGTGACTAAATCAAATTGACTAAATAATCCTTCTTTCGATTTTGATTCACCTTTGAGAATCAATGTTGATTTAATAAAAAAGAAAATGGGATCCTTCTTTGCTTATTTCAATTCAAGTGTGATTTAATCATTCCTAGCTTTGATTAATAGGATTTTGCTTATTTCAATTCAAGTATGATTAAATCATTCATAGTTTTGATTAATTGGATTTTCTAAACGATTTATTATGATTAAATAAATTCTTCTGCCGATTTAGAAGTATCTGTGTCTAGTTGGATCTCGGGATATTGATACTGTTTGAGTTCTTTATTTTAATGTGCCATAATTAGATGATTCTACTTTGCACTATGATGGCAAAGTGGGACGGTGATAAAAGTAATTAAGGAAAATAATTTCATTTAACACAATACTTTGAAAATCTATTAAATCTCTGGAAATCACAAAAAAGTATTTATTGAGTAAATCCCCATTAAACTTATAATTCAGGAGCCAGCCTCGAGTCAATCGTAGCAAGTTCCTAAAGATTCTACATTCAGTAATAATAACTATTTTTTCTAAAAATAGACCATATTCAATGTTCAAATTAAAAATCTGTTGAGTGCACAATTAACATTAATTACTAAATATTTCAGCAATAAATTATATTTAATGAATTCATTAATCTGAAGTTGGTATATATATAGAGGGTTTCATATCTTCCAAGATAGATACATAATTTTGTGAGAATGATGAGTCTTAAGAGTTTTATTAACCTGATAGTGGTGCTAGTACTTTTAAATCTCATCCTAGAGAGTTATCATGAAGCTGAAGGAAGAAATAATAGACTAGTATCGAAGGAAGAGGACATGGAGTTGGAAAACAAACTTAAGATTCTCAATAAACCTCCTGTGAAATCAGTTCAGGTAAGAAACATTTTTATAGATTATTTTGTTCTCCATGGATGTTAGATATGTATTATGTATTTTCATATCCTTAAGGAAAGACTAAATACAATCCTTATTTTTTTTTTTAAATATAACCGAGATTCCACTTTTAAAATTGTGTATTTTCTAATTTTAAGAATGACTAAATACACAACACACACACACAAACAAAAAAAAAAAACTAGTCATAATCCAAAAACAATTTAGACATCTTTTTCTAATTACTATAACCGCGAGATTTTAATTAGGGGATGTAAAAACAAAATATCTTAATTTAGAAACATAGAAGAGAAGAAAGATTTTGTGGATTGAGAGACATGCAAATAATTTAATATGGATTTAGTCACATACAACATTACCAATTGTTAGCAGGAAATTTCACTTTGTTCTAATCATATCTTAATCAGACTGTGACTAAATCAAATTGACTAAATAATCCTTCTTTCGATTTTGATTCACCTTTGAGAATCAATGTTGATTTAATAAAAAAGAAAATGGGATCCTTCTTTGCTTATTTCAATTCAAGTGTGATTTAATCATTCCTAGCTTTGATTAATAGGATTTTGCTTATATCAATTCAAGTGTGATTAAATCATTCATAGTTTTGATTAATTGGATTTTCTAAACGATTTATTATGATTAAATAAATTCTTCTGCCGATTTAGAAGTATCTGTGTCTAGTTGGATCTCGGGATATTGATACTGTTTGAGTTCTTTATTTTAATGTGCCCTAATTAGATGATTCTACTTTGCACTATGATGGCAAAGTGGGACGGTGATAAAATTAATTAAGGAAAATAATTTCATTTAACAATACTTTGAAAATCTATTAAATCTCTGGAAATCACAAAAAGTATTTATTGAGTAAACCCCCATTAAACTTATAATTCAGGAGCCAGACTCGAGTCAATCGTCGCAAGTTCCTAAAGATTCTTCAACACCTTCATATTTATTTTCACATCCCTCATAGTTTGTATAATCCAACGATTGGAGATGAATTTATGTTAATTGGGGGTCTAAAATCCTACATGTCGTGAAAAACAAAAACATTCACCCTCTGTTGGAAATGCTCTAAGAGGATGATCAACAATCACTTGGATAAAAACATTTTCAATGTGAATCGGCTTTGTCATCCCATTACCCTTGGTCTAAGAAAGTTTTTTTATGGTAAGGGTTACATATTAACCCAAATAGGGGTTGTATTTATTATTCTCATTTTTAAACATCAAATGTTTTACTTTTATATCTTTCTTTGATTATACTTGTGACTCGCTTGGTCTAATAAATATTTAAATAAGTAGGAATAATATAAAACAAAGATTTTTTTTTGGATGCTTTACGTGCCACCATATCAACAACTTTAAAAACCTTCATGATCTACACTCTAGATTTTACATAATTTTTCTTGCGGGTTCCTAAAAACCATTGTGTAATCGTCATAAAAAATAGAATAATAATTGCAAATCCATGTACAACTTCCACCTAGTAAAATATATTAGGTCCCTTTTAACTCTTTTATACACCATTAGTCTTCATTAAGCTTAACCCAAACAGAGTTAGACGATATGCAACAAAACATGCATATGCTTCTCAGTACTATGCGATATTAGAATTCATCTTCCTCAAACTATGTTCTTATCCCAAGTGAAACCATGGTAAACCATAACATTAAATAAGAAACTAGTTCAACTTGTAGATGATAACTGAAATGATCAGAATTCAAAACCTAATCAACGTAAAAGAAATATGATCACCAAAATTAGTTGCAAAATAAAAATTGGTGAAAACAATAATCATCCAAACCAACAAAAATGAGTAACCTAATCAAATGTAGTAGAACCTCACTATATTAATATTCTAGGAATTCACAAGATTATTGATATATGAAGGTTATTAATACAGATAGGTACACATAAAAATGTAAAAATTACAAGTTCAGTGTATGATTAATGTATTGATGGTTGTATTAGATCTACATATATTTTTAGTACATAGATACATGTATATATCTAGGAACTTTATAACTATAAATAGTATTAGGTGTAATAGAATACAATTCATCAATTTAGTTTCTTTCCAACAAATCAAAATGTCAACTTAATGATAGGAACAAAAGTTATATGAATGATAAAAGTTGCTTCAAAAGATCTATGTTTCTCCAAGATAATGTCGATACTGATATATGGAGGTAAATTCCTTAAGATGTGATTTAAATTTAGATACTATTACTATTTCTAAATGACCAAAGTTGGGACCAAATTTTTTTAATTAATATGTAGAAGTTATTAATATATGGAAGTTCAACTGTAATCAATTAATCTTAAATAAAACCCAATTGAATCCTTATTATAAATCTAAATTAAGCTTCCTATTAAACCCCAACAACAATAACATTCTTGATTGTACCTCAAATTAAACCACCGTTTGAAATCCTTGTTAAAATCTTATTAGGCCCCATCTCTAAAACTTTGTACTTCTAAAAGCATTTCCTATGGAAATGAACAAAAATAAAAATTTGTTGAGCCACGTGGATGAACAAACTGCATTCTCCACTATGGGAAACAAGGCAAAATGAACAAATCTGATATTTTAGGCTCCCACTAGTGATTTTATTAATATAAACTAATAAGAGTTGGGTCCCACTAGTGATTTTATTTATTTAAACTAATAAGAGTTGGGTCCCACAAATGATTTTATTTATATAAACTAAAAATTTATAAATATTAAAATGTTTCTTTAATAGTTAAAAATCAGAAGAAGTTAGGTGTTTTTAACTTTTTGTTATGGGCGATCTTCCCATGAACGCCTGCGTTGGTTCGTTGATCGCGGGCGTTTGTTCTTTGATTGCACGGTGCATAATTAAACGCGCACTGGATGTTCCGACTCAATGTTCAAAGCATCAGATTTGTTGATTTGAACATCTATTTTTCATGTTTGTTCATTCCATAGTGGGAGCAAAATGAACAAACTTGGAGTTTGTTCATTCCATAGGAACTGCTCTAATAAAACATTAATTGAATCCACACCTATCTTAGGATCCTAACTATAAATCATGAAGAATTATGAAAAAAAAAAAACCTATCATGTTATACTTTAAAAACCACCTATCATTCTGAAGAATAAAACTCTAAAACATGGAGCAAAAAAATAAAATAAAAATGATTCACCACCACCAACAAAATCCCTTATATTTTCATCATTAGCTTCGACCACCATCACCCATATCACATGCCGCCAACTGAATAATCCGTCACCACCAACACCATCTCACGCAGGAACAACTCCTTTTTTTTTAGTGCAAGATCATCACAAAAAAATCCTCCAAAAGTCATGATCGCAAAACAAATAAAAAAAGTTCATACGTACAGAACGAGATCTTGCAGGTTAACATAAAGATCCACCTATCGTTGATGATGGGGACTTAACAACAAAACAACATTAAAACTTTTTAAATTGTAAATAAAAATGACAATTAGAGTAAATTTATTACAAACGATGATTAGGGTTTTGTGGGAATAAAACTTATTTTTTCTTAAACGAGAAGTGACCTATGAATTTCGTTGATTTAACATGAATACATATATCATGTTCAAATACATCAAAAAGAAAACCATTAAAGTATATATACATATATGTGTTTGTATGCGTGTGTGTGTGTGTGTGCATATATATATTTCATCTTGAGAATAGTAACTCAAGATACCGCAAAAGCCATAAACAACAAGAGCACTTTTTCTTGCAATTCATAATGTGGACACTAAATGAATAATATGTGTAAAAATATATTATATTGTAACAACTCTGACATTCTAAGACTTTCCTTATATGCTTCTATAATGGAAAACAATACATTAGTATTCAAATTGATCAGTTATAACAATCCGTATAACTAGAGACCGTGGAGCTAAATAATCTCAATATTGTATATGCCCAAAAAATAAAATAATTAAGTAAATCTTTTTGAAAATGGTGGATCTCACAAAAAGTTTACGAGATCAACAAAAAAAAGGGTTGAACAGAAACCG
Organism: Papaver armeniacum; assembly: GCA_023531295.1. NCBI lineage: Eukaryota > Viridiplantae > Streptophyta > Magnoliopsida > Ranunculales > Papaveraceae > Papaver > Papaver armeniacum. Next base: position 360,512 of record JAJJWW010005274.1, read on the forward strand.
TTTTGGAAGAGTTTTTGGACATTACATTTAACATTGTTTGTATTTTGTATTATTAATTACTAACAATTTGACTTCCCTGTCCGAACAAGAGAAAAATTTATTATTTATTTGAATAATTTGTGGAGTAAATTTACTTTGTTTTTGGTTTCTGGTTGTGTTGAACAATTACAGACACAACTTGGTGATATCTACGACTGCATAAACATTTACAAACAACCGGCTTTTGATCATCCATTGCTGAAAAATCACAAAATTCAGGTAACATTATTTATTCAAATTAAAATGTCATTAAAAAAAATTGCGAGATAAATTTTCTATGATATTTACTTTCGGGGTATGCATTTATATCCAACGGACCATACTACTCTTAGTGTATTTTTTATATCCAATGGACCATACTAAAATTGGTTTGCGATATAATGTTTCTCAAATAAAAAATCATGGAGGTAATAACATGAGCTTATTTTGTATATAAACTATCCGATTTTGATATTCTTTACTCTTCCATGATCATTCTTACGTAAGTTGGATTAATAATCATACCAAATTTTAGAATCATCCATGTATATGCAAAAAACTACTTTGTTTTGGGATATTTATGTGCATAACATACTCTTTCTTTCTTTTTTTGAGATATATTTTTACTGTTTGCAGAATTTTTAAAAATTGTAAATGGAGAAATAAATTAATTAATTTTTCTTAATTTCTACCTTCACATTGAAATTAATTTTTCTTAATTTCTACCTTCAACAAGAGGAAATAACATAATTATTTAGAAAAATCACCCTCATTAATTTTTATCCATCCATCTTTAAGATTACAAAAAAATAAGGTAAATTAACATATCACTTTTTTAAAAAAAACAAACTTTTTGAAGAGGGTACTATTTGGATTTCGATGTAATGTATGAATTAATTCGGATTTAATGTTTCTAGTTAAGTGAGGTAATTTTGGTACCTTGACGTATTTTTGTACTCTCTATATGTATTTAGATGAAACCAAATTTGATTCAAGAAGGAAAAATCGATGCACGTCTTTCTAATATGGTTTCAAGTATCGCGCGTTCTAAGCTTAAAGGGTGTCCTTCAGAAACTGTTCCAATTCGACGAACCACAAAGGCAGAGTTAATAAATGCGAAGTATCTCTCAAACCAGATAAAGCCTCGCCATGTAAGTTTTCATTATTTTTTGAATTTTATTAGTTATAGATTATGTAATGATTCGAAAGGATATTTACAAATTGCATATTTTGCAACCATGAAATATCGTATATTATCATTTTAATAAAAAATTGTATAAAATTTATATTTCTCTCACATATTACAGATGTTTACTAGAAAATTGTTACAGTATTTACACGAATTCAAGTCTCTTAAATTACCTCATTTTTTTTTTCCTTTTTAGTATGTGTCAGCTCAACCTTTTGGCGAGAAAGTATACTATGGAGGTAAAGCTTCAATTTCTGTAGTAAATCCAAGGGTGGATGTGGACAAGTTTAGCACTGGTCAAATCTGGATACAAAATGGTCCAGCCGAAGAACTAAATAGTATAGAATTTGGATGGGCTGTAAGTTATCTTCAAAACTTTCTAAAAACTATTGTATCATATATATTTATTAGGTTTGATGATCTTCTTGGTAATATCATTATAATTTGGTAAGACAATCTTGCCATTCAAAGCACACTAATGATGTCAGCCTTGAAAGTATTTCCATGTGAACGAATAATAGTAACATATAATTAACAATTAGATAGTTAGCTTTTACTTACTTATAATTTTTTTTTGTCATTTTAAAATGTTATGCTTTTATTTAATTAACATTAGTAGCAATTTCAGGTAAACCCTCAGTTATTTGGTGACAATCAGACTCGAGTGTTCGGTTTATGGACGGTTCGTAATTGATCTCTTTTCAGTTATTAAATTATGTTTGAAAAAATTATTATGGCAATAGATAGTTTCAGAAACAAAAACTTATTTATATGCTAGACTAATTGTTGTATGGTTATTGTCCAGGCTGACGGATTTAAAGAAACTGGATGTTATAACATGCTTTGTCCAGGATTTGTGCAAATCCACCCTGAGTACTCTTTCGGAGAATATATTGATGCAGGAACCTATGGAAAGGCTTTTCAAAGCGCATTTGATTTTGCAGTCCGTCGAGACCCAGAAAGTGGCAACTGGTGGTTCATCAATGGCGCAGACAATGCAAAGATAGGATACTGGCCAAAAGAGATCTTTAGTCATTTAGCAAACAATGCATCTGTGATTGGATATGGAGGGGCGGCTGGAGGAGATCCTGGGAAACCTACTCCGCCAATGGGATATGGGCATTTACCAATTTATGATTCTAGATATTCATGTTGTATATTTAACATGAAAGTTGTTAATGATCGAGGAAATTATGTGGACTTTGATAAATCAAAGGTCCAACTCAATCATGATACCAAAACTAGTTGTTACGATCTCATTTTTACGGGAAAATCTCTCCTGCGTGGGTTAACAATGTTTTTTGGGGGACCGGGAGGTGACTGTCCTTAATTATGATCAATTAAGTGTGATACTTTCTAATTAATAAAAAGGTTTGGTTTTTCTTTTTCGTCTTCTGTTTTGTTATATTTGGAAAATCATTTTTGTATCTTTCGTTTAGTTAAGCTTCTATTATGTGCACACTTATTATTGTTTTTCTTCTTCTTCTTCTTCTTCTAATAAACTGCTTAACAGATTTTGAGATTTTAAAGAACGCGTAACTGGGGGATATTGAAACTAATTGGGGGATATAAATTACTTCCCCCAACCCATGGTGTGTGCTAAGGGGTGATTTTTGGGTATAAAAATACTAAAATACCCTTTGCTTAATTAAAAACATTATGAAATGACTATAATACCCTTTCCCCTAAAACTTAAAATCTAAAAACCAAATTCTTATATCCCCATTCTCCCACATCTGTTCCGGCAGTGACTTAGGTTTAGGGTTTTGAAAAAAAAAAAAAAAATCTTCATATTCTTCATCGTTCTTCATCCGTTGTTCGTCGATTAATCGTCGATTAAAAAATTTCTTCGTCGATTAACCTACCCGAATCATAAAAATGCCTCCACGAAAGAAACCAAATGCCCAATCAACTCAAAATCGATTGGTGAAGATAAATTAAAACAAAGAATTGCTAAGATTGCTCAAGAGCAAGAAGAAGAAGAAGCAATGAACTCGGACAATCAATCTCTCGCAAAAATGGCTTCTGTGAGAAGGTAAGTGATTAAAAATTAGTTTATGAGTGTTTAAATCGATTTATAGCAATGGATTTAGGTTAGAATCGCGAACCCTAACTGAAATAGTTGAGTTACAGAGAGTACCGTCACTGAAATTTGTATGAATACAATGCCGATTTTGAGTTTCGACATTCAATCTAGGATGAATACAGTGCCGGTATTAAGTTACGGCTTAGATGTTAGCATGAATGCAATGCTGTTTCCAAACCCTGAAACTGAATGTTATGTACCGGCATAGAAATTGGGTTGAATACTATGCCGATTTTCGGTTACGACATTCCTTAGTAATAATTCGTGTTGCCGATAGTGGACTTAAAACTTACAGGAACATCTATGAATTTGTCACCAGTACAGGCATAGATTTTCGGTTGCATTGTATGTCGGTACCAAGTTATGGCATGGAATTGATTTATTTCGAGAGTGCCGGTAGTGATCTTTTGGTATCCAGGAGAATTACATATGACTACTGGCATTGTCGATAGTTAATGTTCACTCCCGGAACAATGTACCGGCATTGGTTATTTGCTAAATTTCTATGTCGGAAGCTATGTACCGGCGTGTTTTGTTTAAGTGAGTCTATGTTGGTACTAAAACTGAAAATGAATCGTCTTGTATTAATTTCGTGTGCTTATGATATAAGTCAAAAGCCAAGGAAGCTAACAAAAGAAAAACTAAAGATGTTGTCACTAAGAGAAAAAGGAAGGACGGTCTTGATACTCCTCAATCTGTGCCTCCTCGAGGGAAAAATCAAGGTCGCAACAAGCTTTTGGGGGCTGGTACAATAGGGATAATTTTGGAGAGTGGTGGTGACCATAGTCGACTTGTAACCCGTGAACCTAATGGAACTTTTGAGGACGATGAGCATGATGAAGAGGAAAGCGAGGAGGAAGATGATGAGGTTCATCCAAGTCAATTAGCAAGCCGAAGCAAAGTTGGTGGGCCAAGTCAACAACCAACACAAGGCAAGGGCAAGGGCACAGGAAAAGTAAAAGTTAAAGGTTCTCACCTTCCTCAAATTGATGACATGATACCTGACCTTGAACGTGGTAGAATTTGGGGTGAAGCTCCGGAACCGAAAATACTATGGATACAAGGTCTCTTGGACTCGTACTATCTATCAAACCTATGTAAGCATTTTTTTTTATCTTGTGCACATTTATTGTTGTGTATTTATGTAAAATATTTTAATTGTATTGTCTCTCCTAATTGTAGGATCATAAGAAGGTTGTGCGTCTTTGTCGAAACCAAGCCGCGGATGGTTGGAATTTGTCCGAGTAATGTGAAGAGGTCCAAACAATAGTAAAGGATTATGGTCTATATGCTTTGGTTGAAAATTATGTGAAGCTTTGATTCTGTGGATCATCAATTACTTCGTCGAAAGGTATCATGGTGAAACTGATACCATGCACTTGCCTTTTGGGGAGATGACCATCATTCCTGAAGATGCTCAGAACATTCTAGGATTGAATGTTATCGACAAATCAATTGCAGAAGAAGTTGAGTGTCTGGACCTAGAATGGTCGAAGTTGCACGCTCTAACTAACAAGCTATTTGGCTGGGACTACAAAACTTCTTTGGAGAGATTCTATGTATCCAAGTCTAGTAGGACAAAGACATTCAAGCTGACGCTTCTTAAGAAGAAGTTTGAAAACACAAAGAAAAGAAGTTTGAAGGATGGATGGGACCCTAAAAAAATTCGTTATACAACCGCGTACCTGTTATACATCTTGGGCACTAAGGCATTCCCTGACACTAATGTCAACAGGGTTAGTGCAAACTTTCTTCAGTACTTGGATCCGTTGGATGATGTCTTTAACTATTCTTGGGGCACCACGGTAATGGCACATTTGATGACGGAGATGAGAAGGGCCTCTTTAGTTATAAAAAACCAATTTGTCCGGAATTTTACTCTACTGCAGGTAATTTTGTTTTTAAACTTATGTTCTTATTTATATTGTTCACATGTACCCTTATCATGAACTTGGAAACAAAATTTACTGCTTCTTATATGTATTATTCCACATTGGAATAGGTGTAGGGTTATGAACACTTCACAACCTTGTTCAAGGACTGCCCCTTATTGAAGATCATAGACCTTCCCGAACCCGAGACGCCTAGAGCTAAGAGATACAAGTTCAACAATATTCCGAAGCCCGGTAACAAAGGTTGACTGATCGATATGAGATTGGCTCTGGAGGCGATGGGTACCAAAAATGTTGTGTTCGACCCTTACAAGGAGGCTAGAGGAAACCGCCAACTTTTGAGGTTTGGTAACGTTGCATTTTACAATGGGCCGTTGTTCTACCTAAAAGGATACGTTATGGCTGATCCTTTACGTGTGATGCGCCATCTTGGATATAAGCAATTATCACGTTTTGAGACGGCCTCTCTTCAAAGTTATTTTCTTGACCTTTCTCGGTACTTTTCAACTCCCAATCGGTTGCATGTAGAGTATGATCCAGATCCAGAACCAATACATTGGAGGGATAGGGAACCACGTCGTTTGGTAGATATTAGTAAGTGGGAGATTGCGGAAAACGGTGATGAAGTTGATGACGACTACATGGAAGATTACCTAGAATGGTCACATCCTTATGTCGTGCGCCCGGATGACGTCCAAGTTCCACCCCAGAAAAACCCTCCTGTTCCAACTCCTGCAGAGGCACCACCTACAATAGCCCAACTTAATAACACCGTTGGATTGCTAGTAAGTATTGTTAATTGCTTAGTTGTTTAATGTACACATAATCTTATATTAGCACATATATATTAATTATGTATTTGATGTATTAAACTAGCGGCGTCGGCTTAATAAGGCCAGGGCATCCAAAAAATGGTGATTCTCCTCATACAATGCCATCCATCCCTTCCAGATATTGGGATCTAGATCCTTGTTTTTGATCATCCCACAAACAAGTGTCAATGGACAATTTTCTTTGAGTTTAAGAATAACGAAATGATTACCGTTCACAAACGCCAAATAACTCTTCTCTTCTTAAGGGATCCTTTGCATTTTTTCCACTTTGGTTTAAATGTTACTTCTACGGTGGGGGTAAAATAATGAAAAACACATCTAAATGTATCCGCCACTAGATGCCCACAAAGAGGCATTCTCATCCAATATTGAGAAGGAAGAAAGTTCATCTCTTTCTCGGGCCCTAATACTTGAGCATACATATTATCAAACCCCTCGCCTTCACCAACCAATTGCTCATAAAAGATCCTCTTTTTCACAAGTTGTTCGGCCATCCTCATTCTAGCATACCGGCATGGTGTCATCCCTCTACTAACCGTCGTCTCAAAGATTCCTAATTATTCGGTCACGGCACCACAATTTCCATCTCCATCGACATCATCCGTATATACAACATATATACTCGTGATAAACCTCAGGAAGTTGGTCTATGTAAGACTGTATTTTGGTATGATAACTTCTAATGGTCCTACCTGATTTGGGATCCTTATACATCTTCATATTACCCTTTTCTAACTTAATTATATCCAAACCATCATCTGCAATCTCTACACTTGCAATGTCTTCGGTATGTGATGGGAGTCCGTACTTCCTTGGCCTACCCCTTCGCCTTGGAACTGAAACTACATCAACTTAGGTCATACCTAGCTACGGAGTTGTCACCATCGTTTTGTTATCGACTAGATATGGTTCGCTTACCTTTGCTATCACTTTGGTTCGTCACCACCTTTGCCTCATCACCTTGTTGTTCTTTGTCACTTGATGTTGATACCTTTAGTGGCCTACCCTTTTTCTTGGAACCTCCGCTAGATCGACTATGGGTGTTCCTTTGGAATGCTCACCTTTTTTTTCTTTTCCCCTTGATGTTGGTACCTTTCGCGGCCTTCCCCTTTTCTTTGGAACCTCCACTAGATAGACTATGGGGATAGCTTCGGAATACTCATATTGTTGTTTTTGGTGGCTTGATGTTGGTAACTTTGGTGGCCTACCCCTCTTCTTTGGAACCTTTGATCCGTTGGCTTTTGGTGTTGATACGGAATCCGTCATTTGTTGTTGACTTGATAGTGGTTCCTTCCTCGGCCTACCCCTTTTGTTTGGAACCGGCGCTTCCGCGAACCTTCTTCCGAAATCTCACATGCGGTTAGATCTCGTTTCTTACTTGCCGCAAGTTCTTCTTCACGTTGAGCCATTACTTTCAATTATCTTCTTTGTTTTCTCCTTACCGTTGTAGTTTTTGGTCTACCGATAGGATCTCCCTTTGTTAGCTCTTCCCTTTGTGCGATCAATTGGCAAGTAATTATCCTTAGTTGGCTCAACAAGACTTGCCGGATTACCGAGGTGCCACGTGAGTAAGCTTTGAAGAATTCCTTTGCTTCATTCGTATCCCATGGTGATTGTCCGGGATCTTTCGTAGGGGGAGGGTCGAAAGATAGTTGCTTCCAAAACGGATCAATAACATCAATAGGTATCACTTCTTCATACTTAACAAGCATATGACGACATGGAATCCCCAATGAAGACATGTCAGGACAAATACACACATCACCCGGTTTTTCGTAAATTTTCTCATATTCCATTTGTCTCATCATATGTTTTATTTCCCAATGAGAGACGTTAAATTCGATTCCTTGTTGAAACTTCCCATATCGAAGAAATTGAGTCATCCTTTCCATTTATATTTTCTCGAAAGCCTCCTTGATCCTATTGATATCTCTTGTAAAGTATTGTTTCATTGCCTCGGTGACCGTAACCACGTTTCCTTGGCCGGACCGGATGAGATCTTTAAATATCCCCTGAGCGGACTCCGCTGCACTAGTTGCTTCAGTTTTGAAGTGTCTATACCGGTTTGCCCATGCACGCACAAATTTTTCCTTGAACTTATCCAACCATTGAATCCGATAATACCAGACGGCAGTAGGGTAAACTTCGTTCCAATCGGCAATAAACTTGTCCAATCTCTTTTCGTACATATCCTCGGTAAGAGACCAATAAACTTTCTCCCAATCTCTTAGAAATTCCAACCACTTTTTATGATTTTCAGCATGTCCTTTGTCCACTCGCTCTTCTATCTTGCCTCTCTCATCTTCTTCTTCTTCGGGGGATAGTTTGTTCTTTCGAACATGTTCCTCTAGTTGAACAATCATTCTCTTCTTAATATCCTCCTTCGTGGGTTCAAACAAGGCATGGAGAGTTTTTATGATATTTTGACGTATATGATATGTACATAGGAAATTTTGTGCGTACGTGAAGACGTCGGATATTGCATTCATTAATGCGTCATCTTGATCGGTTACGATGACCCTCGGAAGTTGATTTTCTCAGAAGAATAATTTCAATTGTCGCAATGCCCAATGATAATTATAGTCCCTCTCATTTTCCATTAAACACCAAGCCAATGTGAATGTTACCTTGTCCGATGTTTTCCCCACGATGTTGAACAACGACATATTGTATTTGTTTGTCTTGTAGGTGCAACCCATCAAAAGAACACCACAACATGTATTTGCCAATTGTGAAAGCAAAGGATGCGAAATGAATATTTGAAGGGGCTTGTTGTCCGACGCTCTTTTAATGATACGCGTGTAGTTGTGATCCCAAACTATCTTCTCAAATTCTTGCATAACAGTCCTACCTTCCCATTCCACCCTTCTAATAGTTGTTTGTGCACTATAAATTGTACGTAGAGAAGACACGTTAGTCTTATCCTTTTCCTTGAAGCCTCTGACAATTTGTCTCGGTTTGATAAGTGCTTTGGTCAATCTCTTTATATCCTCGAATTCATTAGGTTTTAGCTTCGCAACTAGGGAGTGACCATCAAAATCTTTCGAATCCCGATGGTTATGACAGCCAAACCAAAGCACACAATCCCATTCATTGTTCTTGTCATTTAGATGAAATACAAAATTAAAGGGGAAGTTATCCTTCCTCGTACGAGTCTTTTATACCTTATTAGTCTTCTTTAGATATACATAATCCTTTCTGATAGGATCCGGAGATGCCTATATGTAATAACCGCAATCGCACGGTGTCTAACTAGTAGACATAGGCAAGTAAGGGTCGTTCCCACGAGGAGAGGTGGAAATACCGTAATCAATATCTCTAATAAGAACTAACCAAGGATAATATTTTTGGATTTTTAGAATTGAAAATGAAACAATAAAAATAAATAAAAAGAATTAACTAAATGCAAAGTGAAAGACGGTAACTACGGAATCTGGTTTCCACCAATCTAATCATGCAAAACTCATATTCAAATTCTAAAACATATACTCCATAAATTGTTTCACCGGTGTAATTTCCTTCGCTGCAAATGTAGTAATTCTAAAGTATTATCTATCAATTAAAAGCATATGTCATCAAAGAATTTAACCCAAGCACGACACATCAATCGAAAAGCATAAATAATCAATGCATTCCTTAAATCAATTATGAACCAAGCATTTATATGAAGAAAATTATTAATCATTCAAATCATTATTTAGAGGATTATCATTTGAGTCTACATGATTTAATTATTTTTCACCAAAAACCCTAGCAAAAATTTAGCAAAACATGGAGATAGGGTTCTCAAAACCAATAAAAAGTAAATTGACAAGAGAAAGAAAGAGTAAACGCTGTCACCGTCGTCACCCGGTGCTAAGTCGTCTTCCTCTTCTCTTGTTATTCTCCTTCTCCAACTATCGCAGCGGCGGCCTCCCCCCTTCTCTTCTATGTTCAAATCTCTATATAGTTGTTGTAGGATGTCTAAACAAAACCTAGAAAATTTCCTAGGCCCAGTCCACTCCGGTCCAATACTGGCACTAGTTTCCAAACTCCAACATCTTCTGTTAACGGCAAACAACACCAAGGACCACACTAACATCCACTGAGCAGAGCCGGTCCAATCCCTGACTGATTCGTTCTTGTAGAAATTGACGTTTAGTCAAAAAGTTACTGGGCTTGGGACGCTTTAGTCCACTCATCTCAGGCCTAGTACCCTCCAGTCCAAAAATTCCCCGTCTCAAACAGTTCAGTCCAAATAAGGACGAGTCGGTCCTTTGCTCCACCGATCCGATTATTTTTGGTACCCGAAATGTCCTTGAATCATAATAATATGTTATAATAGTTTTGGAAGAGAAAAAACAGATTAGAGAAATGAAAGGGAGACGCAGAGAGGCGATTTCAAGCTGGAGATTCAGAAACATTCGATTCATCTCGATTTGATTTGAAATAAGCCCGAAAAACCTAAAAATTATCATCAACAACGCTTGTTTTTGGAGATCTACTTGAAACCAGTGATGAAAAATTGATGAGCATAATCATAAACAATTGAATCTAAAGATTTTCGTCACCCAAAATGATTATGAAGATAAGTTCATCTTCTCTTATCACTTATCTATATCTTGAACATTCGATTTGGAGTTATTAGGTTTACCGTTTTCAAAATAGAATTTCATTTAATTTTTTTTAGGGTTTTTATATGATTAAACTAAAGATTTCTTTTGATTAACATTTTTGATTTGAAATTATAAATCTTTTTTTATTGTTATTATTATTTTCTTAGATTAGATCTGAGAGGTACGATTTTAGATGAGATTCATAAAGAGAGAGACAATTTATTCGATGAAGAAGAAATTTGTGAAGATAATCTGGTAGAATTCTTATGTGCGTTGCTTTTATTTTCCCGGTTGTACGAGGTGTACTTTTTACTACACCAGTTGTACGCAGTGTATTTTTTAGTACACCTGTTTTCAAAATAGCTAAACACCTGCACATACTTGTTTTGCTGTTAAAAATGGGTGTAACAGATGGTACACATGTTGATCTTTAATGTATTGTTGATCTTACTGTGTACATAATTATACCCCATTGATCGTTAATGTACACATGTTTACACATATAGATCGTTTATGTGCACATAATTTTTCCTATTTAGTAATTGGTTGCATCGTCGTAGTCTTTCTTTTTCCATCTTATATGGTTTGCTATTTCAATTTTTTTAGATGAATTATCTTTGATACTTCTTGGAAGAAATCCTAGAAGTTAGGTGTTGTTGGTATTTCTTATTATATGTTAATTTTAGAATAAATTGAGTGTGACATGTATTAGTTCTAGAAGCGTGTTGACTTAGAAAACATGCATATTTTGTGGTACTTAATGTGAAAATGGTTCTGCACGCGTTGACTCTTAATGAGTACAAAATTATACACCCATTTATTTGTTAATATGCACCAAATTATACACCTGTTGATTTGTTAATATATATACATAATTAGTCGTACACATGCTAATCTAACACTAGACTCACTTCCATTTTAAACTTTTGTTCCATATCTATAACAAATACTATCTTCATGGATTCCTAATTTGGGTGATTTTTTGGCATCCTTAGACTTTTTTTTATTGAATTGAATACATGTCATGAATCGCCAATAATTTCAATAGCTCATGATTTCTTTTTGAAAAGTCCATAATCAATAGAAAAGCTATTTTAAATGGTCGATGTGCAAGATATATTTATGCTTACTGATATTTTCTAGTTACCGCCTTGTTTTTCTACTTTATTTGTCTTATATTTTCTTTCATCTCTTGGATTGTCTTTTTGTAGATAACGATATCGTCAACAAGAAAACGAGTTACATCTCTGAATAGTAAAGTTCACAAGGTAAATTCTTAATTTGTGATTTCTTTAACCATTATTTCTTTCCTTGTGAAATTTGTGAAGAAATTCTTTTTAAAGGTTAAATACCGGTATAATCTTTATGTGCATTGTTTTTATTATACCGGATATACGAGGTGTACTTGTTTGTATACCAGTTATGCACAGTGTACTTTTTAGTGAACTAGGTTATCATAGATGCTTGATGTAAACAGGATCACCTCTGTCATTCCCATGATGCGTGTTAAGCACATATGCATGTTTTAAAGCGGTGTACGTATTGGTGCACCTCTGTCGTTCCCATATAAACGTAGATTTGTGTGTGGTTATGAATGATCATTTTTCTACATGTTTTGCATGGGTGTACACATTGCTGCACCTGTATAATTCCCATGAAAAAGTCTGCCCAAATGTGAATATAAATGACCGATTTTCTGCATGTTTTGCAGGGGTGTACATATTGGTGCACCAGTGTATTTTCAATGAAAAAGTAGGTTTGTTTGTGGCTATAAAGGATTGGTTTTAGGAATGTTTCACATGGATGAATCTATTGATGCACCAATATACTTCTCATGAAAAATTAGGTCTGGGTGTGAGTATGATTGATTTGTTGTGCATGTTAGTAATCTCCTTTTCAGTAAAGTGCAATGAATTACTGTGCTGGGATATTTTGAAGCCATATTAAGTTTGTGTAGTAATGCCCACATGGATTGTGTCTCTGACCATAAACTAACTTTTTATTTTGATCGTTTTTTTGCTTTGTTTTCTTATGTGGATGTTGGTGAAAGGATAATCACTTTCTTTTCAAGCTGCGATTTCTTATGTTCACTGTTTTGTCCTCGATGCAGTCCCGCTATTATGGATGTTATCCAACTGAAGCTTGGCATGGCTGATATTTTTCTCAGTCTGTGCGGACTAAGGTGGCAGTCTGGCTATCATGGATTTTGGATATTTTGGATCTTTGCAGCGGTGTACATAATTGTACACACAAATGTAAATTAAAATTTTGTAAAAATGAAAATTATATAGTCATATAGGTACTCTTTTTGTAGCTCTCGGAAAATGCTTTCTAAATATATAAAGTTTGTCGATTTTGGACGAGCGGTTTAAAAGATAAATTGTTTTTAATTATTTTTTATTTTATTTAAAATTGCTGACATGTCACGTTCACGTTGAATGTGTCAGTTACAAAACAGTTTACACTCGCTGCACGTGTGCTTTATGAAACACGTGTGGAGGTTAGCAGCGTCTTTATACATTTTTTGGACTAATGTGTTCCTAGTTGGAACGGGTGGACTAATCTGTTCTTTTTCGGAAGGTTTTGGACTGAACCGTTTTTTTCCCTTCGTTCTTCCCATTGCCAAGTCCGGCTACTGCCTAACTCCATCTTCGTTTCCAACTGCAACCAGGTCACGACCATAGCTCCTTCTTGTTAACCAGAAGAAACATCTCTTTCCATTCCCTGACCTTCTACATATTGTCAATTACAGTTCCACCATTGTTTCATCGATTGCCTACCCATAGCTCAGCCATCTACAACACCATCGATCATCCATTCTGTCGATGTAAGAGTCTTCTTCACTTCCTGTCCTACCGGCTACCAACTTCATCGACTGCAACCAAGGCTTTCTCCACCGATTCAAAATGTCAATCACTGCCAGAACCCCATTCCAAGAGTTGCTTCTTTATCGCTGAAGTGAACACCATCTGATGCTTCCAGATATACAACAGATTCTCCATGCAAGCTTCTTTACGTCTCCGTTTCGATGGTGCCCAGGATTCCATCCTTGTTGTTGTTGTTCGACACTCATATCATTCTGTGGAGGGATAGCTTCCATCTTCATTCCTGCAAACATGGTCCCCAACTTTGTTTTGCTGCCATCTCCATTCGAATCTCCGAGTTCCCATTGCAGTCGATCCATTAGCTCATAGAAAATAGGCTTGTTGTTCTTCTTTATCGGCATACAACCACCGATTCATGGCTAACAACACAGACGCCTAGCTGCAGTACTCATATCGAACACCATTTGGGTGAAAACCCATCACTACCAGCATTTGATTCATCCATTGAAATCAATCAATACCATTTTCAGATCAAACCCATTTATATTCCTTTCACCATATGTAGTTCAGCAACGTCATCTTTATAGAGTACCCATTATAGAGATTAGAGAGATATACCTTTGCATGTAGTTCTTTCACCCATTTGAGCACCGAGATATTGTCATAACCTCCAGGCTCCAGCACTACCGATTAGCATGCAAACAAATACATTTTCCATCTCGGGTCAGTTAACATGAAAAAACTCGAAATTCTCATACCCATTTTCATTGAAAAGAAGAGAAAATGTTGTTTTGATGCTTTGTAAAGTACAACAAAGATATGTGGCTGGAGAGTCTGCCACGTCGCCCTCTTAGTTCTTTAACCCCTTTAGTGCCTTCACATGCATAGCCACCTGGATCATCTCCTAGCCGTGAAATGGTTGTGTGGTGACACAAACTAAAATTGGTAGCCACGTCCAACTCAGCTCTTTTGGTGTCGTGAGCAGCAATGTTGACCATTTTGTTGCAAACATCGTTTTAGCTCCAATTCAGCAATTTATTCTCCGGATGACTGGAATCGCTCATATTTCTTACAAATAGCTCAAAACAGAGTCATTAACCAAAATATCGAGTCCTAACTAATATAAATATGGGTATAAAATGTAGCACATACGTGCTTATCAACACCCCCACACTTATATTTTGCTAGTCCTCGAGCAAAACAAAAAATTGACCCGCTACACAGCTGGTCATATAAACTTTTTTAGACCCACTACACAGCTGGTCATATCATATCAATTTTTTTATTGTTATTTTTAGTTTTTATATATTTTTTTTAGACCCGCTACACAGCTGGTCATAAATGCAAGAAAAAGGAAAAAGACCCGCTACACAGTGGTCATAACCCTAACAATCATAGTAATATTTATTTTTTCTATAGACCCGCTACACAGCTAGTCATCTTTTTTTTTTTTTTTTTTTTTTAAGAGACCTGCTACACAGCTGGTCAGAATATGCATTTTTTTTTAAGCCTAACGAAAATGCCACTCGCCCACACTTAAACATTACGTAGAAATTAAGATGGGAAATTCTTGCAAACAAATAAAAGATAGAGGAAAGAAAACAAATGTGATGGGTTGACTCCCATGAAGCGAAATCGTATGGGTTGACTCCCATAAAGCATAATCTTTGTGTATCTTCTCTCCCAAACAAGGTGATGATACACCAAAGTAAGCTGCAAAGCTGTTGATGGTGGTTTTTAGCTTAGGGTTAAAATCGTAAAACCCTAGCCAGACAGTGACGTCACAGGTATTAAACGCATTTATTGAACCCTTTAATATGTCTGCGAGAAAATTACCAGGATACCTTTTTTCTAATTAATTACTAATTAGGGTTTCGATAGGCCAAAACCCTAATTCCCACGCCACATGTGCCAATGGAAAACCGTGCCAGCCACACTGTAGTGTATCTAGTACAACTACAAGGAGAAATGAGATCAAAATGGTAGCAAGCTACCTTCTCTCTGATAAACAGAGCCTGGACTTCAATTGAAGTTTTAATTAGCTTTTCATTACCTTCTCAGGAGAAGAATGATTGGTCTTTAATACACCAATATCTCACTAACAATCTCAACGGCTAGTAACTCATCTACTCATTACAGAACTCGAGGAAATGACTTAAGGATGAGTACACCCAACAATTGGTTAACTGCACCCCCTAATAGCTAATTCAGAATATAGAGTATGTATACTAAACCGTGTGGTATATGACACTGCCCCTCCCATTTAGAGATCCTTGTCCTCAAGGATGAAGTCTGGGAACTGAGCTTGAATATGAGCAGCATCCTCCCATGTTGAGTCATTCGGGTCTGAGTTGCACCATTGTACCAAGACTTGTGGAATTTGAGCTGTTCCCTGACAGTAACTCTAGTGTCCAAAACAGCAATGGGTTCAATGACAAACTGACCTGCATGGTCCAGTAGGGGAAGTTGAGGTGATGACAAAACTTGCAATCCTATCTTCTTCTTCAGTTGTGAGACATGAAAGACTGGATGAATTCTAGACCCCACAGGGAGCTTGAGTTTATAGGCAATAGCTCCAATTCTTTGTAAGACTTCAAAAGGCCCAAAGTACTTGGCTGAGAGCTTGAAGTTCTTTCTCATAACAACTGATGTTTGCCTATAAGGCTGTAGCTTCAAGAAAACTAAGTCACCCACTTCAAAGCTTCTGTCAGACCTCTTTTTATCTGCAAAATTTTTCATCCTACTTTGTGCCTTGGACAATTCTTCCTTCAAAAGTTGTAACATAATGTCTCTTTCCTATAAATAATTCTCTACAGTAGCAACAGAAGTAGAAGATGGAATTGGAAAAACCAGATGTGGAGGAGTATATCCATATAATGCCTGAAAGGGTGACATCTTGAGGCTAGAGTGGTAATTGGTGTTAAACCACCACTCAGCTAAAGCCAACCAGTGCAGCCATTTTTTGGGGTGAGAACTTGTCATGCACCTCAAGTAATGCTCCACACATGCATTAGTTCTTTCAGTTTGCCCATCAGTTTGAGGATGGTAGGCAGAACTGAGCTTCACGGTGGTTCCCAATGATTTGAACAGAGTTTGCCAGAATTGGCTAATGAAAATCATATCTCTGTCACTCACAATTGAACTAGGAAGGCCATGAAGTTTAAACACATGAGAAATAAACTCCTTAGCAACTGTCATGGCAGTGAATAGATGGCCAAGATGAATTAAGTGACTATACTTTGTCAATCTGTCTACAACCACTAAGATGACATTCTTTTTAAATGACATTGGAAGGCCTTCTATAAAATCTAAGGATATGTGTTGCCAAGCGAAAGAATGTATGGGAAGTGGTTGGAGTAGGCCCCCTGGAAAACAGTTATCTCCCTTGTTGCATTGGCACACATCACAAGAGGTTACAAGCTTGATAATATCAGTCTTCATGTTGGGCCAAAAAAATGAAGTTCTAGCTCTGTGGTAGGTGCCATGGATGCCAGAATGGCCCCCAACTATTGATGCATGTAAGGAATGTAATATAGAAGATCTTAGGTCAGTGCCTGAGCCAATGTAGAGTCTCCCATTAAACCTCAAGATGCCCTGTGCATAAGAATAGTTGCCTTGTGTTGGAGAGACAGTCAGTTGAGTAATAAGTTGAAGTGCAGTGGAGTCTGATTCATAGCTGGAGATAATGTCTTGTACCCACTGAGGTTGAGATATTGACAATGATGAACAAGAAGCAGAGGGCAACCTGGACAAGGCATCAGCAACCTGATTCTATGACCCTTTTTTGTATTTAATAACATAGTCAAGACCCATTAATTTGACTAACCATTTCTGCTGCAAGGCAGTTGATAACTTCTGATCCATGAGGTACTTCAAACTCTGATGATCAGTGTTTATGATGAATTGTTGACTTGCAGTAGTGCTTCCACTTACGATCGGCCATGACTATGGCCAAAAATTCTTTTTCATAAGTAGACAAGGCTAATGCCTTAGGACCCAATGGTTTGCTTAGAAAGGCAATTGGTTTACTACTCTGCATTAGTACAGCACCAATCCCTATGGAATAGGCATCAGTCTCCAAGGTGAATGGATGAGAAAAATCTGGTAAAGCCAAAACTGGTGCTGAAGTCATAGTAGTTTTGATGGCAGAGAAAGCTTGAGTTGCAGCATCAGACCATGTAAAGGAATCCTTTTTGAGTAGGTCTCATGAGAGGTTTCTGAGATATTTCCATAGTCTTTGATGAACTTGCGATAGTAACCTGTAAGCCCTAAAAACCCTCGGAGTTGCTTCAGTGTTTGCGGTTGTGGCCAATGAACCATGGCTGCGACTTTGTCAGGGTCTGCGGTAACACCATTGGCATTGATAATGTGGCCAAGGTACTCAAGATGTGGCTGAGCAAAAGCACATTTGGATAACTTGGCAAACAGAGAGTGCTTCCTTAGCAGAGCTAATGTAAGCTGTAAATGCTCCATATGAGCCTCCATGGATGGACTGTAAACTAAGATATTGTCAAAGAATACCAGCACGAATTTACGCATATATGGTTGAAATACCTCATTCATTAGAGCCTAAAAAGTTGCAGGAGCGTTAGTAAGCCCAAAAGGCATTACTCTGAATTCATAATGGCTATGATGGGTGCGAAAAGCCATCTTGTGAATGTCAGGTGCATAAACTCGAATTTGGTAGTAGCCAGAACGAAGATCAATCTTTGAAAATACCATAGAACCATTCAACTCATCAAGTAATTCCTCTATAAGTGGAATTGGAAATTTATCTTTAACAGTTATGTCATTGAGTTTTCGATAATCAATACAAAAACGCCAAGTTTCATCCTTCTTCTTAACAAGGAGAATAAGAGCAGCAAATGGGCTATGACTGGGTTTTATCACACCAGAGGAGGGCATTTCAGAGACTAAGGATACGACCACAGATTTATGAACATAAGGGCATTTGTATGGTCTTTGAGAAGTTGGGTCAGAACCAGTTTTGAGTGGAATTTTATGGTCAAGTGACCGAGAAGGAGGAAGTCCTTTAGGTTCTGCGAAAACATCTTAAAAACTGTCTAGAAGGGTGGATACTGCAGGTGGTGGTGGTAGTATAAGTGTAGTAAAAATGGAGAAAAACTGGCCAATGAGTGTAGGGGTGTTACTCTTTAAAAATTTCTTAAGAGAAGAAGCACTGAGAAGGATCAAGGAAGGTTTAGAAGAAGTACCTTGAAGGGTAATTGGTGTGCCTTGATGTACAAAAGAAATACTCAGCACACTAAAGTTAAAATTAACATCACCAAGTTTGCGCAACCAGTCATCTCCCAAAACAATATCACAACCACCTAGAGGAAGAGCTCGTAAACTTTCAGAGAATTGATGTCCTTGAGTATTTTCCAAAATTCTCCCATAGCCTTGCCTAGAGAAAAACAATGTGAACATACGAGTCCAATTTCATGTAACCATTTGAAGCGCGCATGTCCATAGCCAGATGATCCAAGTGCGTGTACAGAGAACCGAGAAACAAGCCACCAATGGGGAGAACGACTCTTTTAGCCAATCTTATAGCAAAATTGATGAGTTCCGGCCTTATCTCCTTTTTACCAGAGCCATCATCGAAAACATCCCGGGACAACCAAAGAGCCAAGAATGCCGCGACATGGAGTGTACTATTCTTTTGATCCGGTTCCAGCTCATCGAGAAACCATTGAGACATCCACCAGATATAAAAACACTTCATCTCGTTCTCTTTTCGAACAAACCCTTTCGAATTCACAACCAGGGCGATACGCATTTTTTCTTCATCATCTGACAGCTTGATGTTATGGTTTCCTGTCATGGGAAGATTCAGCAGGATGGCCACGCTTTCTTAGGATATAGTCATTTCTCCCCACCTGCATATAGCCGTGTGAGTATCCGGACACCACCTGGAGATGAAACCGCGACAGCATCAATGATTTGCGCCTTGGTCAAACTATCTCTTACACAATCTTGACTTATCATAAATTGCATCCATTCATCAAAGGAACGTAGTGGACTCATGGAGATTTTGAAATCAATAAGAGAGGAGGAATACTCTTTCCTCAGAAGACAAAACCGTATTACATTTCTGGGCGGAACCGACCGATCCCCTCCCTCACTCTCCGGACCGGTCAAAAGAATCGGTGCATGTTTAAGATGACTTCTCTTGGCAGAAACTATCGTGAAGAATTCATCAGCCACGTTTGGCTTGGAATTACCAACATCCTAGATATCCCATCCTAGGTTGGGTTATCTAGTAAAAAAAACTATTAAAATGTGTTTGTCTCACTGCAATTTTAATCTTGGTTAAGGATTACTAAGAACCCACAATTGGGAGATACTCAAAATAAAATAAAAAAAGACGTTATGAAGTAATTTGAAAAACTCTTCATCCTAAAAAAAAAAAAAATCTAGTCCCATATAGCTTTAAGTATCCCCCAATTTATAGTGGTATTTCCCAATTGTGGGATCATTACTAAACCTTCCTTGATTTTATGAAGCTAAAAAAGTGAGGTTATGGTATTCTTCGAAATACCTGGGATACATATATCCTTATTTGGGTTACACAGCTATTCTTCTTTAATTTATTTTAAAAATAATTATTTATATCACCTATTTCTGGAGTCAAACAAACACAAGTTAACCTACCCAAGACATAATAGAATTTTAGACAAACTGCAATTAAACTAATTAAATAATTTCCCCCGATAACAAAGTTATCATAAATTAAATTAACATAAACTAATCTAGAATATGTTATCCCGTTTCCAAACTGCAATTCGAGATAGCAAACCTCATCATCTAGCAATCTTAATTTCAACCGTTAAATTTGAACGACTGATATTCAAAGGGGTAGATGGTCGTTTTATACATCTCGAATTGTGTTCATTTTTTGTGGAAATGTAGAGTTTTATAGGAGGAACATATCATCAAAATATTACACTTAAATTCATTGTTGTTTGGGTTTTGTGGAGAAAATGGTGTAAATCTTGCCTGACCTTGTCCATTTAAGAGTGTCCATGGATCCTCCCTCATTAAATAATTTCCCCCAATAACAAAGTTATCATAAATTAAATTAACATAAACTAATTTAGAATATCTTATCCCGTTTCCAAGCTCCTAAACAGACCCTTTGATTTCCCTCTAGTTGTTGTATAGCCGGCTGTAATAATTCTTTCAGACAAAGATAACCGAAACCAAATCGGATCACCACAAAACTTTCGGTTGGTAGCTTACATCATCACAAGTGAAACTAAGGTTTTGTCACGCAACTCTTCTATCGGACCCATAATGGAATCTTCTTGTACTTGATCAATATTTGCGGACTACACCCCAATTTATACCCATGCCCAAAAGAATTGAATCCAACTTTACCGTAGTTTAAGAACCGCTTTTTGGGACCATGGTTTTTTTTGGAAACCATGGTTTTATTTTGGGTAAGACACTAGAAGTAATTCTAGGTCACTCATTATCTGAATATTTAGATTAATATCAAAATTACCCACCTGATTATTTTTGTATAATGATTAGTTAGTGTGATTAATCTTTGATTAAGGTTAAATTAATAGATTTTTTTTTTTAAAAGAACTAGAATTATTGAGTGACTAAAGTGATAGAAGAAGAAGATGGAGAAAAAAATTATTTTGAGATGGGTGAATATGGAGAAAAAACTTCCTCTGGGTACCGAAGTATGCTTGTAACTTAGTGAATGTTGCTATAATCGGCCTAAAATATCTTGAAAATCAAAATTGTAACAAAAAAAATTTCAACCAGGTCAACAAAGTTCGGTTTTATTATATGAAGAACATGTAACCGAACTTTCTGCAGCTGCAGTTCGGTTAATAAATCCAAAATCGCAGGCAACCGAACCAGAGCTTTAATGGAGTTTTTGTTTGTTTGGCTACCTGATGAAAAATCAAATGTAACCGAACTATTATGCTTGAGTTTACAGAGTTTTGTTCGGTTCAGTCGACTAGACCACGTTGTAACCGAACTTTAAACAACAGTTCGGTAAGTTCGTAGAATTTTGTTTTTTGCGATTAAACCGAACTCAACATTTGGCTATATAGAGAAGAGTTCGGTTTTGAAATTATTTTTGCGAGTTAACCGAACTCATTTACAGAGGTATGTTCGGTTGGTTCGCAAACTTCAACGCAACCAAGTTCTCAACCGAACTGCAGGTTAAAAGTAACCAAGTGTTAGAAGTTCGGTTAGTTCGCAAACTTCAACATATTTTGCGAATCAACCGAACTGATCGTATATATGTAATTAGGCAAATGTTCGGTTAAAGTAAAAATTTAACAATTTTTACGGTCCAACCGAACTGCACTTGCAAATGCCTGTATGGAATTAGCCCATAGTTCGGTTAAAAGTATTTTTTTGGAATCAACCGAACTCTGAGTTCGGTTCAGAAAAAATTAATTCACAATAACCGAACTTTTGCGACGAAACCGAACGTTTTGCGACGTAACCAAACTAAAAGTTCGGTTGAGACTTTTTTTTTGCGACATAACCGAACCTGTCTCTGAAAAAAAAAACTTCCATTAAACCTCTCTGCAACTTCCATTTTCAGCTCATTTTGATGATTACTTCTCATTTTTTCAACCAAAAACGAATGACAAGTAATGTGTTTGTGAGAATATCTTTATTAATGATTTAATTTAAGCTATATATATAGGTGGTAGTGGTAATCGGAGGTGGTGGTGGTAATCGGTGGTTGGTGGTGGTGATAATCGGAGGAGGTGGTGGTGGTAACCGGCGGTGGTGGTGAATCGGAGGTGGTGGTGGTAATCGGCGGTTGATGGTGGTGATAATCGCAGGTGGTGGTGGTAATCGGCGATGGTGGGCAGTGGTGGTGGGAGGAGGTGGTGGTTATATATATATATATATATAAAGGTGGTTATTAGGTTGGTTTTAAATTAAATTAGGTTAAGAATAGGTTAGTTATTTCCACATTTTAGGACACCCCTTATAACTATAAGGAAGGTGGTCCAAAAAAACCATGGTCCCAAAAAAACGGTTCTAGTTTAATTAGGAGTGAAAAACTATTTTGGATAACTCTTTTCGGTAAGTCTTGGGCCCATGCCCTAAAGATTAACATCTTGCTCTCAACTTGTTGGGAATGCGCTGGAATGGTGTCAGACAAGAAGAATGAGACAGCTCTTCAGAAACAACAAGGCTAAAGCCTTCAAAATCTTGTTGGAGTGGTACATCATCAAAGAAGAGTTTCAAAGAAGAGTTTCCAGTTGGGTCGATAACTACAAGGCACCAATTTGCTTGGGGTGTACCAACCCCAAGGCAAATGATGTTTTGTCTTATTAGCATTTGGTACACCCCAAGCAAAACCAGTCCCCCTATTAGTTTTAGTTTGACGCTTTGACTACATGGATGGACGTGTATCAATCTTGCTGGTGGATAGTGATTTGTTTCGTGTCTAAGTTCAAAAACTCTAGATATACCGTCCAATTGAACAATACTAAATCAACTCGCTCACAAGAGTGGGTCCCAAAAAGCTACCCATATAAATCCTATGAAGCGGGTCCCATATGTTGTGAGGGAACGGTTTTAAACTTTTAATTTTATCCATTGACACGGTACGTTTAGAACGATTGGCCTAAGTTTTGATTTTCAAATGCACTTATTGGTGAGCGGGGTTCAAGCAACTGAACAAGGATACAATGGTTTCTATTAGGTTAACAGTTGAACTTTTGGTATTGGTTTCATCAAAAAATCAATACCAACAGCGTTTTCGGTATTGTCTTTAACCACATACCAATACTGACATTTGCAATCACTATTGCCTTCAAACTCATATGAATACCGACAACGCAACTGTTAGCATAATTTCTACACCAGAATTTATGTTTTTTTTTTTTCCCGTCATTATAAGAAGATTTAATTGACGAAGAAAATTTTGGAATCATCGTTAATTGACAAATGAATTGGAAAAGTTATGGAAGAAGAGAAGAGGAGTAATCGTGACATTTAAATCAGTAATGACATAAATTATCAGAGTGCCAACTGTGTAGCCATGACCCAATTTGATGTGATCCAAAATACTCATTTGACAGTATACAACAAAGTCAGAAAATGCCACTCCGAATAGTATTGACACATGCCTTATGTACCAACAGATACTGGGTACATACAGTCCAAGCACCTTGTTCTCCAGATAATTAACGACCGATCTCTCCCCAGTAAATATATCGAGACCTGGTAACGGAAGTACCTAAAAGGCAAAAGGGTTCAGGGTTGGTCAAAACTTTTGATATAGTGGAAGTATATCCACCAAAAGGGATAAGTTCTGATTCAACTGAACAAACTACAAATTTAAAAAGGATCACAACATTTGGTTAGAATGTACCTGATAAAATTCAGATTCAAAAGCTTCCACTAGCCTCAAAATTCCAGAATTCATAGTGGCATCCACGATCAATGAAACTTATTCTTCTAGGTTGGGCACTTTTACCTAGCAAAACATATGAGGAAGATAAACTGGGGTTTTTTCTTGAAGGAGGTAAAATAACATCAGCAATAGAGTAATAAGAGCAAGCATTCACCATTATATAATCTTGGCTGGATGTAAGCATCGCTAATCTGGATAACCAGGTAGAGTAAAATATAAACAAAGAGCATCAATCTTTGTATTCATGAAACTCTAGCAGAACCCATCCATGCCTAGGATAAAGTGACTGGATATCATCATGTATCTTGAGATCCTAAAAAAACAACATATGTAAACAATTTAGTATTATCAGAAATTCAACATATTTGGAAAGTGGCTGCACTAATAAGTTAAGTTAAAAGCTTAACTACTTTAATAAAAAAAAAAAAAAAAAACGTGATCCAGAGCAAGCTTATAAAAGCTTTAGATAGGTGGAGGTCCAGAACCCTTCCATCTCGAAGTGCCTGGCAACAACGTTTCCCAGAAGGACAAACCTCCTTATAACCTCTGAAAACTAAACCCCATTTGACTATTCCATTATAGCTGACCATGGATGAGGGAAAAGTCAAATTTCTACATTTTACCCTGAACTGGGGAAACTGCAATCTTCCATCCACATACCCAAGCCTAGTTTCTGAAATTCGTGACTAACCGAAGTATATATAGAACTCCAGAATTGGACCCAGACCTGTATCGACCTCTTCACTGCTTCAATAAAAAATGAAACATTTTGATGGGCGCAAGCATCCATCATTTGTGCAGCAGAGTTTAGAAGATGTTGAAGATAGAAATAGTGGAGAACGAAGTACTGGTATAGTGGTATGTTAACTATAACAATTATACTATACACTATATAGTTACATGTATATCTCTAGCAACATAGAAACTAGTAATCACAATAGATGTACTAGTTAAGTAGTTATGGGCCTCTTATTTTGATATACCTATCATTAGCTTAGTAAGTACTTGTTGTGGTATAGATTTCTATGGGAGTTGTTGGGAGCAAAAGAAGTAATGCTTTATTGAAAGATGTTGAAATGTTATTTCGATTTCCAGCTTTGGTAATTCCATTCCAGGAAATTGTAATGTATTTGTAATCGACCTTACTTGACTGAAAAGTGTTACGTGTTTGCCTTTGCACGACTAATTAGTAAGATGGATATACAGCATAAATTTCTATTAAAGATTACCTTCGAAAGATTATCAATCTTGTTGAGCAACACGTAGTCATCCTTCGGCTTTGAGCTTCCTGCTGTGGCTTCTCCCTTATGAGGCCAAACACTTGAGTTATTGCATCATTATCATGGGCTCTTCACTTCTTCCTGCAAACATAACAAAGGAAGAATCAGAAACATCATCCAAAAGCATACATAGCATCAGTAAAACCACTTAACCCCCATATACACTCACATATTTTTCAGCGGATATGACTCCATCTTTTCCTTTAAGGCCCTCCATCCAACTACCAGGACGCCCACCTACAACCACTCCATCTTATAATTGCCAGTCTGTCCATTTCGAAAATAATGATCAAGTTTCAGTAACAACAAAACCAACTCAATTCAACTTGCGAAAAAAGGTCAAACAGAGTACTTACAAAGTTATAAAACTTGTGTGTTTGAATAATCCCCAATAGTGTGTCAGACTGATTTTTTCTTGCAATTTTCTTTATGCGACACGTTTTTGGAAAACCAGGTTTCAGTTCGTTCTCGACAAACCCGCTCCACAAAGCAGACTGGTATTGCTTTAAATTTGTCTTCAGTGGTAACTTTGCCTACCCGTTCATTAATCCGGAAAGAGGGGAGGCTGCACTGTTCTGTGAGTAACAGAGTAAATTATTTTGTCCATCAGTTGCTCCAAGATTTGATGACCCAAGGTTAATTCTCTATGGGTATGTTTATCTCATTGCGGAAGTAATCTTCCAAAATGATTAAAAGTTTAAAACTCACTGAGATTTAACCAGTGGTAACTCTTTAGGGACATGAGTTTAAGTTAACGGGAAAAGGAGTATGAAAACCTTTGTCCTACCGAGAAAAATCCCATATAATCCTTTGAAGGCGTGGTTTTAAGTTGGCTGTGACAGACATGTCTAATTGGGACATGACTTTCACAACCAACTTAAAGCCACGTCCCAAAAGGGTATCACAAATTTTTTTCGGTAGGAGTAGAAACACTTAAAGCTTCTTCGGATTCTAGCAAATCCCTATACTTCTTTCCCTATTCAATGTGGATTATAGAGCACAAACAAGAAAATTCTGTTGTTACAGACTTAGGTATATGAGATAGTTTCTTGACATGGATGATTAAGTTTTATGAACAATGGATCATGGTACTTCCAGCTTTTGGGATTTAGTACCTGAATCATTATCTATAAACTATGGATCCTCTCTTTCGCCAACTCTCCTCAGGCATAAGCCAGTTCCCTAAGTGGATGATTATGATAGGATAAAATGCCATTCAATTACAAACACTCCACTGCAAGTGTATCATTATATGCCCATTTATGTAAGAATGGGATTTAGTACCTGAATCATTACCATAGACTTTTAAAATCATAAATGACACTATAAAGAAAAAAACAGTAGTTCTGGATTGACCGTCTTTATGAACTCCTCCAAAACCGTCTCACTCACATCGTATGAGACCGGGTCTCCTAAGATTAACAGTGGGCCTCTTTCGGGGTGGGTTGAGTCTCATCCCATGTGAGTAGGCGGTTTTAGAGGAATTCAAGGAGGTCAATCTGTTTAGAATTTTTGATTAGAAAATACTGGGCACCGAGTTACTTTTCATTGTACTGCTATGACTTTCATGCAAGACCTACTATTTCCAAAAAGGTTCATGATTCATTGTTGCAAAAATTGAGAAGACTCGATCAAACTAGTCTGATTTAGGCAATGATAAACCCTTTTGGAAATGGTGGGTCTCAAGCAAAAACCATGACACCCACTAGAAATATCAGCAAAGGAATGAAACAAATGCAGGACATGATGTAGCACCCATCCAGGACTTCACTAAAAGTGCACCCCTAGATCTCCAGTTGGGAAGGATACCATATCACATCCCATTTGTCCCACCTCTAGTCAGGCCATAATGTGTTAGTGTCCGATTGAGAAATCTCAGCCTGGCAAGCATATTTCCTATGTTTATACACTACAACTTTATCTGATATAATGACCAAGGGTCAAGTCCCACGGGTTATCCCAACCCTCATAGAAGAAGACCAACACCCCATAAATATCCATGTTAATCCACAGATTGTAGGGGCCCAAGCAAGGGTCATTTTCTGTGAGGGTCGGGATAGCGAAACCTCAGGTAACGAAGCAGTAGTGCTTTGTAAACTAGCGTCTTATCTTATGATAGATCATGGAAGTTCCAGCTTTTGGGATTCAGTAAGCTGATGGTTAACTATTCCCTCCTGCATAAGCCGGTTCCCTGAGTGGACATTTGATACAATACAATTACAAAAGCTTCACTGCAAGGATACTACAGGCTCACATAAGACGGACTGTAAGCCAAGTAGTATTTCTTCCCTATCAAATCCAAGGGAAGTTTGAAAGACAAGATGGCTACATAAACTCTAGCTTAAAAAAAGTTAGGTACTGATGGGGAGACATCTAATCAGCATTAGACCGTCATTAAGCACAGCCATCTCAAGACAAACATCCAATAATAAAATCCACTATAGAATGGTGCTTAAAACATCTTTAAAAGGCTATAAAACATGCTTGGCAGTTGGCATCAAGACCCAGCTTTCGTATAGGGTGTTTGATTCTCTGTCTATGATACTTAATCAAACACTATAGCCTAAATTAAGCAACGAAGAACCCTTTCAGGGATAAGCTTTATAATACTGGGCAGGGATTTGAGAATAAAACTGATTTGAGGTTTAATCTCGGATCCAGCAAGATCTTTGAGAAAATTTCATTCAGTTCTTCCCAAATTGAGCCATGTTAGTCCTGTTGTAATGTGAAATTGGATTGCCCACAAATCTAAGCAATTGGATTTGTTGTGGATGTATCACATCTATTGGACTCCGCAATCTGCAGACACCACACTAGTGTCTAAAACTAGAGCCCATTTCTAGCATATTATCATCTGGGTAGAAGAGGTGAGCAAGGAAAAGCTCAAATTATGCAAACAGTGATGCTAGACGTACCGGGAAGAAACCCCGAGATTTCTCCTGACTCTCAATGTTTTATAGGCCCAGCACCCCGACGAGATTCACAAGCACTTTATGGGTGATGCGTCCTACGGAGCTGTGAGATTCAGGAAAAAAGTCGGGATTTCTCCCTTGGTAGATCTAGAATTATTGTTATGTAAATCATGAAGGAATGTCCACTAAAAGGGCTAGGATCTGATTCAACTAAACAAACTAGAAATTAAAAATGGCTCACAACATTTGGTTAGAATGTACTTGATAAAATTAAGATTTAAAAGCTTCCACTTGCCTCAAAATTCCAGAATTCATAGTGGCATCCACCATCAACGAAATTTTCCAAGCTGGCCGTATTTACCTAGCAAAACGTACATGAACATGAATTTGGGTTTTTTCTTGAAGGATGTAAAACAACATCAGCAATATAGTAATAACCATTCTATAATCTTGGCTGGACGTAAGCATAGGGTAATCTGGATAACCAGGTAAAGTAAAATCTTAACAAAACACATCCATTATCTATTCCATACTAAGTTTCATCAAGGATTTACTTCTAAAATCAAGCAGACAAACTTAATTTCTCCTTGTCGAGCAACATACTCTCCCTAATCTACATAAGTAAATCAATTTCAGTTCAGCACAAACACAAATCTAATCCTAGCAAATAATAAACCAATTTCACGATCTCACCAAAATAACATTACATAAATACCAGCAGCAAAATAACCATAATTTTAGCAATCATCTTTCCCCAAATTCATATAACAGGACTAACATCAATTCATTTAGAAGGAAAAGATAACTCAGAATCACTTACCTCCTCATTAATGAAGAAGACAACCCATGAAATTTATCATCACTAAAATCAACTCTGGAGTCTGGACTCTGGATGAGACCACCTTTTCATTGTCATTCAGATTTTAGGTTAAATCGATCGAAATGAGTAATCCAAAACATAATTAAAAACCTAAAACTTACAGAGTTCAGACTAAGGTTTCGATTTGATGGCTTAATTTCGAACTGAAATTATTGCACTCTCAGCCTCGGGAGTGTTAATGGGGGAACGAACGGAATAGAGATGAAGAAGAGCTATTGCGACTTGCGAGGCGGAGAGAGAAATGTGCAAGCCTGGATTGTTTATTTAAAACATGAACTTTTTTTTTTTTTTTTTTTTGGACTACTCAAAATGGTGGGGGACTACTCTCCATTTTTTTGGGTATATATTAGAAGTAATAATGAGTCACCCCTTATCTAAGTTTTTTTAATACCAAACTTGCCCTTGATAATTAAATTAGTGTAATAATTAGTGAGTTAATTAATGATTAGTGGGATTAAATTGGCTTATTGAGGGATTAGTGAGAGGGAGTAGATGGCGGTGGTGGTGATTTGAGGTGGTCGGTGGTGGTGGTGGTGATTTTGTTTAACCGCCACCTCTATATATAACTCCCTCTCATCTACTCCCATCACCACCGACCACCACCACCGACCACCTCAAAGAAGAATTATTGAGAAGGAGTAGATGAAGATGAAGGTGATAATGAAAATGAGGGTTTTGGAAGAAAAAAAGTTAAGATCTTTTTCTTTAAGAGCCACAACAAGAGTATGATGTTTTGGGTACTCATGGAAATTTCAAATTTAGTTCACGGTGCTTGAATTGGCCAAAACATTCGTAAAAATGAACAATTTACAAATTAATTTGGTTTGGTTAAAAAAGTTCGGCTACGAAATCTGAAGAACATGTAGCCAAACTCATCTGCAAGTGTAGTTCGGCTAGTATTTCTGAAAACACAGGTAGCCAAACTCATCTTTAATGGAATTTTTTCTTTCAGAGAAAAGTTCGGTTATGAGAAAAAAACTGCGACATAACCGAACTAGGAGTTCGTCTAGGAAAAAAATTGTGACGTAACCGAACTCAATATGCAGGTTCCTCAAAGAAAAGTTCGGTTAGGAGAAAAAAATTGCAATGTAACCGAACTTTTTTCGATGTAACCGAACTTTTTGCGACGTAACCGAACTATGAGTTCGGCTTGGACCTTTTTTTTCGACGTAACCGAATTTTTCTCTGAAAACAAAAACCTCCATTAAAGTTGAGTTCGGCTAGTTCGACTAAAAATTTCACATAATTCCTAGCCGAACTTCTCTATGTAACTTCCATTTTCAACTCATTTTGATGATTACTTCTCATTTTTTCAACGGAAGACGAATGAAAAGTAATGGGTTTGTTATAATTTTTTGGTTTTTTTTTTGTTAATGATTTAAATTAAATTATATATAGAGGTGGCGGTGGTGGTGATTTGAGGTGGTAGGTGGTGGTAGGTGGTGGTGATAGGATGATTTGGTTATATATATATAGGTGGTGGTGGTGATGGGAGGAGGTGATTATATATATATATATATATATATATAGGTTAGTCATTTCCACACTTTAGGACACCCCTTATAAGTATAGGGTAGACATTTCTATCACAAAGTAATCCCCACCATTTTTTTGAGTAGTCCCCAAAAAAAACGGTTCTAAAACATACAAAATTGTTTAATATGAACGAGCAATTGGGGATACCTACATTAATCGGGCCTTGGGGGATATTTTAAGTAGGAAATACCAATTGGTCCTACAAATAATATATTAGAGAGAGTCTAGTCCAATTGACCTAGTCAATTGTCTGTTTGGTCCTATTTGGTAATATAAATTATAGTTTGGTCCTAGGGTGATGTCATGGATGATGTAAATGTCACCTTATAGTTGCAGAAATACCCTTATATTATTGTTTGGTCCTAGAAAATAATGGTTTGGTCCTAAGGTGACCATATATATACAAAAATTTAATAGAAAATAACTCATTCTCAGATTTACTTTCTCTCTCCTCTCTATATTTTTTTCTTTTTCTTTTTTCTGCTACTGTAAAGAAGATGAAGAAGAAATAAACAAATCTAGTTTCTTTTTCTTTTTTAGTTTGATGAAGATGACGATGATGAAAATGAGTTTTTTTCTTGATTTTAATTTGCTGTTGCATCTGTTTTGATAAAGCCGACGATGAAACAGATCTGGTTGATAAAGACGACGATGATGAACTCGTGGTGTTTCTGTTTGATGAAGACGACGACGATGAACTCAAAGATGTTTTTATGAAGACGACGTTTTGAAGACGATGAACTCAGACTGATGATGAAGATGACGGCGAACTCGTGTGGTTGTTGTTGAAGATGTTTGAAGACGACGATGAACTCGTGTTGTTTTTCATTCTCTGTTGGTGTTGCTGTTGAAGAAGATTAACTCTAGATGATGTTTTTCTTTTTCTTTTTTCGCTGCTACTGTTTTTATTTTCTTTTTTGATTTGTTCCTACTGCTGTTGAAGGTTTGTGTTCATGTAAAGAATGAACTATGTTTGTGTTGAAGATGATGATGATGCAGTTCATTCCATAAATGAACTCTGTTTTTGTATGAAGTTCATTTCTGGAATGAACTCGGTTTTTTTTTTAGGTTTTTATATGGAGTTCATTTCTGTAATGAACTCGTTTTTTAGATTTTTATATGGAGTTCATTTCTGGAATGAACTCTGTTTTTTTAGGTTTTCATATGGAGTTCATTTTTGGAATGAACTCTGTTTTTTTAGCTTTTTTTATGGAGTTCATTTTTGGAATGAACTCTGTTTTTTTTAGGTTTTTATATGGAATTCATTTCTGAAATGAACTCTGTTTTTTAGCTAAATATGGAGTTCATTTCTGGAATGAACTCTGTTTTTTTAGCTTTTTATATGGAGTTCATTTCTGGAATGAACTCTGGTTTATATGTTTTCTGAAAAATTAAGTAGAAATTAACAGGAGTTCATTTTGACGAATGAACTGCTACAAGAAAATAAGTAAAAATTAACACGGAAGGGTACTTTTGTCTGTTTTATATTTTTAAATAATTATGGACCAAACAGTAAAGGCGTTTTCCCAAAGGACTAAACAGACATGTGCCCACCTAAAAAAGGACCAAACCATATTTTTCCCATATAAAAATGTTCATATCAATACTGAAAAATCATGTCAATTTTCGTCGCCATCTGGAAATTATAACATAAAAACTTTTCACAAAGCAGGGTGGTATTGCTTTAAATTTTTCTTCAGTGGTAACTTTGAATGAACTAAACTTCTATGAATAACCGGTATAAAAACATATACAAGAATTTTTTTCTGAAGGTCTACTTGTTGATAATATTGGGTTTTGCCTTATGAGTCGAAACAAAAAAAAAATTGGTAGTATACTTGGTATCTTTTCATTTTTAAATTCATTATAACATATCTTCTTCTTTTTGCCTATTTATGCCATTTATATATTTTCTTCTTTTTGCCTTTCCGATAGTATGCTATTACAAGAAAAACATCGTCATCGGTAAGAAATCCCAACATTTTTTTTTTTTTATTTTGATGCAAAAAGAAATTTATTAAAAGTTAAGAGTATAAACCCTCTATCTCTTACAAGAGTTGAGATTGTATTATACATCTAAAGCATAGAACCGTAAAAAACAATCAGTTCAAAAACTGGGCAAAAAGAATGCCCAAAGCTCCATAAAAACAATCACTTTAAAGATGAAGAAAAATGAAGAAATCTTTTGGCCTCGTTTTTTTTTTTTTGCTAGAAAAAATGCATGTATTACGAAAAAAGGAGTTACATAGCAGAATTGAGGAAAGCTGGAATATTACCCAGCCATTCCCCCGAGGTTCTAGACCTTCTACTAAATTTAGCTGCTTTATCAGCTAGCCCTAAATTGTTCCTACGCAAGAATTCGAATTTAACAAAGTTAAAACTCAAAGAAATTGTTTTGCGTCTTGTAAGATCGAATTATTATACCAATGCAATTGGTTATTATTGGAATTGATGGAGTCAATGATAGACTTGGCATCACTGACAAAACAGACTTTCTCTAAACCTTTAGCTTTAGCCCACTTCACTGCTTCGAGCAAAGCCAAGCTCTCTGCCTCTTCCGCATTCCTTGCATTCCCTGCTTGCAGTTTACATCCACAAAATGTACCTGCAGGATCATTCCACACCAGACCAATACCAGAAAGATTAGAATTCTTATCAAAAGCAGCATCACTGAAAATAACATGACAGTCCCGTGGTAGTGAAACTAAGAGACTTGTGGTATTTCTTTCTCCCACAGGTTCAGTCCTATGTATAATCTGAGGACTAGTACTACTTAAAAACAAGATTCGTGTCATTAACTAGCTTAAGCGCGAGTCTAGCTGTGGAGGAGTGATTGAGAGTTTTCCCCTGGAAAGTACTAGAACATCTTTCTTTCCATATACTCCAAGCAATTGAAAATATAGCACCTGCAGACTTCCTAAGATGATCATCAGATAACCATTTATGGACCCATTCATGAATATTAATATTTGAAACACAATCCTGTTCAATAGCATCAGCATATGGGGTGAGAGTCCAAACTTTCTTTGAAAATTCACAATGGAGAAGTATATGTTCAGGTGATTCAGGTAAACCAGCATTACACATACTACAGGAAGTATCATGCTCATTAGTATAACGAGAAAGAACAGATTTAGCAGGGAGTATGTACTCATAACATTTCCAGACAAAGATTTGAACTTTTGGGAGAATTGGAAGGTTCCAAAGATGTTTATAAACAGGGTTACTACTCTGAGGGGCAGCGGGGGAGCCAGAAGAAAAAGCAGAAAAAAGCTTGGGTTCAGGGTAGGCAAAAATGCAGAAAAAAGCATGGGTTAGGCAAAAATAACCTTTGCATAGGAAAAAATGGGCTTCCCAGCCAGCCCAGCAGGGTAGGCATCTGCGTATACCCTTGTCATGGGATGGCTCCGCAACTGCTTAGGGGCATATATAAGCTCTTCTGCATGCATGTCCATCCTAGGCAAACCCAAATATCTTCTTTCTCATCGGGCGTCTTTTTATTTGCCTTGGAGTAATCCCGAAATATGCATGTTTTTCATTTCAAAAGTTTTAAATGTACAAATTCTCACAAAACCATATATACCATATTTAGTCGAGTGGTCATTCAAGATAAACATTCAAGTTAAGGGATTATGGCCTTAATGTATGGGATCCACCAACGGTTATTCATTTCCCATTAAATTACAAATGTGTTTTGAGGCATACTCAAATGTTTCGAGGCATACAAAATTATTTTTCTACCTAAACTAACCAAAATACAAAATCATTTTTATTCCTAACCTAATTTAATTATTAATCGAACTATTTAGATTTTATTTTTCGTCGGTGATTAATTGTTGATTCATAAATCTTTGATCATTGATTAAAACCACAAGTATAAATGAGTCGTTTGAAGCGTTGCACAAAGACATTTAACTTCGAGTCCGCATATTGGAACCCAAATCTTTGTTCTTCGTTTTTTTTTTATGTCTTAGAAGAACTGTTCGGCTGATAATTAATCATGAAAATGATAGCCGAACTTAACTTTTTTTTAAAAACACACTTCGTTCGGATGTTCAATTTTTTATTCGAATCAGCCGAACCTAAATTCGTCAGTTACAAAGTGAAGTTCGGCTGATAACTTGTCAGTCGAACCTAAATTTGTCAGTTACAAAGTGAAGTTCATCTGAAAACTTATCAGCCGAACCTAAAGTCGTCAGTTATAGAGTGAAGTTTGGCTGATAATCTGTGAGCCGAATCTATGGTTTTTGAAAATATACCTAAGTTTGGCTGAGAAGTTATCAGCCGAACCATTCATCTGGTCAGTAGATCAATGTTATAAAAATTCAATATTTTTGAAGAATTCAACCCAAAAAATGGAGATCAAACATCTCTACAAGTATACTTGTGAATTTGATTTGAATTACACATTTTGGTCACTTATAATCAGTAAAATCTCATAACCCAAGTTATTTTTCTCATTTCTTCTACCTATCAAAAACCCCAAATCTCTCATATAAATCAAATTTCTCCACTAATGATTTAATTTTAATCAATCCGGAGCATTCCTAATTAATCAATATCATTAAATCTAATCATAATCATTAACCTTAATCATGTAAGAGTAGTAATGCTAATATCAAAAATAGGTAGATAAGGGGTGATGAGTTTTTTTACCTAATGACCATATTTTGACACCATTAGGTATGCCTCAAAATAGGTTTCTTAAATTAAGCAAGGGATATGGGCTTTCAAAATAAAAGAAAGTCTATGTGATTGAGTGAAGAGGCGTAAAAAAAACAGTGAAGATCTCCCCATGGGATGCATAACATGAATGAGAGTTTAAAATTAAGAAAACTCCTTTAATATAAGGGAAGGAGAATCCAAAAATTAAAAAAAAAAAAAAAAAAAAGTGTGCAAGTTAAATTGATGAGAAAGAGTTTGAACGGCAAATCATTTGCCACCGTCGGTAAAACATGTTTTCCAGTAATTTTATTTTAGTTTAATATTGTAATCTAATTTAAAACATGTTTTCCATTATTTTAGTTTTATAGTGAAACCTAATCTGAGGACCATCAAGTGGTCTGATGGTTCAAACCCTTGTAATTGCTAAAATTCCTAAATGAATGAGATTTAGGAGTAGTCTAGGGACCACTGTACCAAGCTATCAAAAAAAAAAAAAAAACTAATTTAATACTCCCTTCGTTTCTAGAAAAGAAATACTTTCACTTTTTCAATTTGGCCTAAAAATAGCCTAAAATGAAAAAGTGAAAATATCTCTTTTCCAAAAACAGAGGGAGTGATAATTTAGGGGCGTACATAGGCCTGCATGCATGTATATCCATCCTAAGCAGAGCTTACCATTTCGCAATGATGCATTTTCCATTTTCTTTCGGGTACACCAGTATGTTCCATTTTCTTTCGGGTACACCAGTAGGTGTTTTTCTTTTCAAAAACTTTTAAATGTCCAGTGGTCATTCAAGTTAAACTTTGGCATGGGGCCCATTAATTTCTAAACCGGTTATTGATTCCCCGATATGGGCTTTCTAAATAAAAGAAGGTCTAGATGATTGAGTGAAGATAGCTAAACATAAGAGAGTTTGAAAATAAGAAAATTCTTCTAAAATAAGTGAAGGCAAGTTTTAAAAGAACACACAACTGGGTATATGGAAACTAATCAGGGGATACGATACTAAGATAAAATGGGGATTAAAATAGTAAATCAGAATTACCCTCAATCCATATATTTTAACTGATTTTTAATCTACTCATCACTAATCATGTTTAGTGGTTAGTTATAATTAGCTGAGTTAATAGATTAGTTTAATAATGCTTAGTATAAATCATAATCACTTCACTTGAGCGAGGGTAGAAGAAATATTTTTGAGGTAATAGGAATTTGGTTAAAATGAGTGCTGAAAGTGAACAAAGAGATGTCTCCGAGCCTTATGAATAAGTGTTATGTGCTGAATCTTCAGCTAATCTTACATTTGTCATTGTCACACCTGAAAAACAGAGTGTCGGTAGATAAAGTATGAATACCATGCCGGTAACCTTTTTACCGACAAGGTCTTCATAGTTTTAGCCATGCTTACAAACAGTATCCAGCAAATTTAAACCTCAGTCAGCATTGTATTATAAAAACCACCGTGCCGGTACCATAGTTACTTTTACCTTCCAGAGAATATTCCACCATATATATTGTTGGCATGGACCTCTATAGTAGAAAATCAATGCCGACAAATGTTACAAAATATTCGGAAAATGGGTACTCCTAACTTACAATGCCAGCATTGTAAGTTATTTATCGAGTACGCCAACACCATTTGCATGCATTGAATACTTTTTTTGATTTGAAGTGAAGATTTTATTGGAAGAAGGAATTTACAGAAAAGTTACCGGAAGTAGTTGGAAGATTACATAAACAGGAAAATCAAGATTACACATAAATTGCTTCCCAGGTATGATGGTGCATTGAATACTTGTCAACTAACTACGCCGGCACAATTTTCGGGCATGGTCTTCATCACTTATGGCATGATCTTCATCACTAGTACACTACCATCCATGTTAAAAAAAAAAATCGTTTTGAAAATGAGGAGCCGACAAAAAAGGAGAAGAGAATTTGGAAATGAGTGGGGAATATTTAGTTTTTATTTATTGTAAAGGCTAGTTTAGTATTTCCGTCCCTAAAAAAATACCCTTAGCAGAAACTATTGGATGAAAATATTAATATGTCCCCGATTAGTTTCCATATCCCCCAATCGCACGTTTTTATAAACTTGAAAATTAATATTTAAAATAAAAATAAATATAAGAAAGGGTTTATTGCAAAAAAAAAAAAAAAAAAAAGCCTAATAATTTTACTTCAGCTTATAGTAATGAGAACTATTTTTTTAAATAATTTTTAATGGTGTTAAGTTTTTTTGCCATATTTTATTTGGTTTCTCTGCAAGAGATCTCTGCCAAAGTGTAGGAAGAAGCAAACACTGTAACATCTCACTCTTAATCAATTTCATATCTCCAGTTTCAAAAAAAAAAAAAAAAAAAGAGTTTGATTGAGTATGGGGTAAAAAACGATCTCTCTATCCATAGTAAGGTGAAATTTGATCAAGTCAAATTTGAAGAGACTATTTCAACCTCGTCGTCCTTACATTTACTCATTACAGTCATAGAGGTGTCTAAACGGAAAATGGGTCATTTGTCCGGATATTTTTAAGTCATAGTTCTTATGGACGAGTAAAAATTAGTGTTGGTGAAATTGACAAAAAAAAAAAACAAGAATGAAACTGGATTCATCCTAGCTTAGACTTAAAAAAGAGTGAGATGAAACTGGATGCATCCTGATGTAAATTAAGAATAAGAAAAAATATTTAAAAATGGGTAGGATGAAACTGTTTACATCCTCGCTATTTTTACATTCTCGTCCGTTTAAACAATATCAAATTTTACGTGTCTTTTTCACCCAAAAATTGTTGATTTTGGTCTTTTTTTAACCAATTTTGTGGTGTTTAAACGCGCAGTACTGTTCAGGACTTTCTTTTCATCGTAGGGAAGGAATCCTTCAGAAATAGAAAGTTTTGAAAGGGCAAAGCTAAGGAAGTGCTTCGCATATCATCATTTACAAAGCCACCCACTGAGCTTAAAAGACTATATTAAGTGCTTAGCAGTCATGTGCCCCATGGTCCCTCGAGGATGCTTGATTTATAGTACTAGTTAATCAGTACTACTAGTGAGATGTGTAACACGAAAGAATCAATCGAGAAAAAAAAGAAAGAAGAAAAATGATTAAGAAACTTCTAACCAATTGTGGAAGTGAATAACGGAAAGAAAGATAATA
This sequence comes from Papaver armeniacum, assembly GCA_023531295.1. Classification (NCBI taxonomy): domain Eukaryota; kingdom Viridiplantae; phylum Streptophyta; class Magnoliopsida; order Ranunculales; family Papaveraceae; genus Papaver; species Papaver armeniacum. The sequence continues at coordinate 398,788 of JAJJWW010005274.1, forward strand.
AATAACAAAAGTGATGTTGCATGATTGAAAATTTTAAAGCACAAAACCATCAAAAACAATCACTTCAAAAACCGGGCAAAAAGAATGCCCACAGCTCCATAAAAATTAAAGTGCAAAAGGTTATTAATTAATGTACCTTCACTAGTGTGAAAACTTGGGCATTTTGGGGGTAACTTTACTGTTTCAATTTCGGCCGACGCGTCCTTGATCATTTCTTTCGATTTGGTTGCCGTGAAACGTACTCGTGTGTTATGGTGTCTGAAACTAATTTTATTATTAAATTAACAACACTTTACGTAAATTTTATTTAGTGCATGCATCAAACGGAAAAGTATATGCTTAATAAAAAACGATAGACAAAGTAATTAATTATATATATATATATATATATAGCTAAAGTGTCATGCACCACGCGCGATGTGTTTGCGAAGATGAAATGTTATTATTTGGAACACGACTGATCAAAGTTGCGCAGACCGATTAAATGGCGCCGGGTACACTGCGGCTGATGTCGATGGGAAAGAGCAGCACTAGCTATAGCTAGCTGCAGGTAAGTATGACAGACTAGTGATGAAGCGTGACAGAGATACTTACACCCGTACATGTATGTGCCCACTGTATGGATATATAAATCGCTCACGGTTTCTGTTTTCGAGTGAGAAATGAGGTGATGATGATGCTTCATACCATTCTATAAGAAGAAAAGAATACTGACATACATATGGATGGATGATGCATCAACAGAGACAAAACCTTAGGTTTTTCAAAAGTTGCGGCTGTGCTCTCTGTTTTGAGTGGCTCCTTCACTCATCAAAAAAGCAACTAGCTAGCGTAGCTAGTCATTAGAATTTGCCAGATGGAGGTTCCACAACTGAGCCAATAAAAGAGGGACACTTTAATAAGTTTATATCCATCCCCCCTTTGCTAGCTTTCATCAACATAAGGACATGATCGAATATATGTCTTATTCACTTCCTCGCATATACACATTCACAAGTCCCCATCCTAAGTAAAGTGCAATCATAAACATGCACTGATGGAACCCAGTGATTATTCTCAGACCACATACGTGTCCGGCGTATCGACCTTCGATCATGTTTGTACAGCCATAAGGTTGTGCAAGGCTTTTAAGAATGCATGCAGTTGATAAATCTTGGGCAATCCTATCCTTGATCATGTTTGTACAGCCATAAGGTTGTGCAAGGCTTTTAAGAATGCATGCAGTCGATAAATCTTGGACAATCCTATCCCTGATTTTTTTGCAACTATGCCTGTTTATCTATTTCAAAGTCGAGATATTTTGTGGAGAACATAATGATCAGTTCTTTTATTACTTCACTGTCGCTCTCCGGGCATCTATTTTCAGACATTCAGTATTTTTGGCTTTATCGATCCTTTTAATGGATAAAAGGGTTACTTTGGAGAAAAGTAAAGCCATATATTAAGACTTTGCTTAACCCCAATTTATAAATAGGGCATTTATCCATAGCATGATCAAAGCAAATAATGAGTACCCTGGCCGTACCCCTTCTATATAAATATATAGAAGACAGAGGCCACGAATGGTTCCATGGATATATGTTGTTTAATTGGCCTAAGAAAAAAAACAAATTAAGGATCAGCCCCACGGTTTATATGCATTAATCCAATGATCATGCAACTTGTCATAGGTTTCGCTTTCGCCACCAACAACCGGCTGACTAGATTATACCATACCATTCTTTTTCCAAGCTCCTCAGTGTCACAGACTATATATCCGTCAGGTAGTTTATGGCCTTATAGTCCACATTTACGGTTGATAGAAGACGAACTTTGTTTTCAGATTATCGGAATTTCTGAAGAACTGGATACTAAAGTAAGATTCTGGACATCATAGTACAAATAAATCCAACAGAATAACGCGTGTTATACTGTTATGAAAACGTTGGGATAGCATATAAGACATATACGTCTACTGATACTAACATATATTTGTATATTTCAATTTCAATCAACAATTTTAAAGAACTTGATTGAAAAGAATGACACTGGAAAAGATAATCCAGAACTAAATACATTAAACACAATTTTTAATGTTCATCACTTTGTCTTTCACAAAGTGTCTCTAAACTGTTTTGTCATCATCTATGTATATGATCAATATCCATTTCTCTGCCTTGTTTATTTGATGATGATTTTCAGAACTGTTGTTGTTGTTGTATGAACATGATATCTTGATTAGGGTTCCACAAATAGTCCCATAATGAATTATCTTGAGTAATAGTACTACTAGTATCACTCCCTAACCAATTGCCACTACTGTTGTTGCTCATGTTGTGTTGTTCGTGGACACTACCAGTAGTACAACCTTGAAAGTTGAAATCATGGTTTGGGTTGTAACCTATAGGACTGGGCATGATATACTCTGGGTAATTCATGATATGTGAAGTTTGGGTAGTAGTGCTCTCACAATTAGACTCAAGAGGGTACTGATATTGATCGTAAGTAAGGTCTGAAACCGGAGAAGGAACTTGGGTTGTCACCGTGTTTGTCCATAAAGAATCGGCCGTCGATGATGAAGCAGGAACCTTGGCAGTTGCGTAGTTGTCCTCAGACTTTATACTTCTTCTTCGATTAGTTCGATTAGTATTGATCACGCCCATGCCATGAATGTTGGTTTTCTCTGCGACTGATGTGAAATCTATATTATTATTGAAATGGTGGCCTGTAATGGTGTTGCTGGCTTCCAGACAAGTCCCATCCGCTGCTGCTTGAATTCTTTCAGCTAATCTTGGCATCCAAACATTACGCATGGTGTCTTTGAAGAGTTTGCTGTTAACGTCGCACCGGAGTTGCTTGGCGTGTTTTTGTACCCTTGTTCTCCAATAGTTCTTTATCTCATTGTCTGTTCTTCCCGGTAGATATTGAGCAATCTTTGACCACCTATTGTAACAAACACAAAGTTAGTCATGCAATATGAAGTAATGGCTGAAATAAAAGTGAAGCCCCATGGTTTTATACATAGATAGAGCGCGTTCTTACCTGTTTCCCCATTGAGAATGGAGTTCAAGAATCATAAGCTGTTCTTCCGGTGTGATATTACCGCGTCGAACATCGGGGCGCAAGTAATTCAACCATCTCAATCTACAGCTTTTTCCGGTACGTTTTAGACCAGCGGCATGAGCAAGAGAGTTCCAACGACCTTCGCCATGATTTGCAATGTAACTAGTAAGCAAATGATCCTCTTCATCAGTCCATGGACCTCTTCTCAGATCAGGATCCTCTTGTTCCTCATAATCCATAGCCATCATGACATCTTCATTATCACTGCTACTTTGTGTTGTTGTCATGGTGGTACTAGAACTACTGCTATCACCACCACCACCAGCTGATCTTCTATTATTATTCATAGTAGTAGTTGATGATGAATACATTCTCTCAATTATTGCTGTTGTTGTGGATATGTATCAACTGTATTTCTTGTCTTCTGCTGTTGTTGTGTAAATGGGAAGGATAAATGAAGTGGATGGTCTTTTATAGATGGTGACTAAAAAAAAGTGGCATATATCTTATATTCCATGAGTATTGAGTAGCAATTAGACATATGGATACTACTAGGTATTAAACAAATGACCATTTCACAAAGTCGTAAGACTAAAAGAATAAGTTTGAATTTTGACTTCACTTTTGAAATCAGATTTTTTTCAACTTCAAACATGTTGGTAGGTTCGATCTCTTAGTTTATGACACTCTTGTGATGGCCATTCGTATCTTACTTAGTGTTTGATTTGATTATATATTTTAAACCCACCCCGGCCATCGGTCGACGCGGTATACGCGGTGACGCCCCGCTGACCGCAAAAATGAAATGCAGAAGTAGGCGGAGTGTCTGAGGAAAACTACTATTGCAAAAAGCTAGCTAGCCCACTTGGTATCGGTATTGTATATTCGTATGCCTAGAATTTCAGTCCTTGTCGAATAATTTGAAAGAGAGAAACTGCAGGAGTTTCTAATGGCTTCCATGCATTTAACAGAAGTCATATGTTACATTCTTGATTATTCTCCCTAAAGGAGGCATGTTCACTTTTCGAAAGAGAACCTGCAAGAGTTTCTAATGGCTTCCATGCATATGATTCTCCCTAAAGGAGGCATGTGCACGAGTGCTCGAACATGAATCATACTGCTGCTCACAGATTCCTACCAACCAAATCAATCGAATTTTAAGACCATTTTCAATGATTCCCCTACAAATTTTTCAAAGCCAGCAATAAGAGACTTAAAAAATCCATGGATATAGAATGGAATTCATTCATAAGCAGTAGTCTATATGAGTCTATGACAAAGACATTCACATATGTGCGCCACAGTGCTTTTCTTTTTCTCACTGTCAAAAGTTAAGAAATACCGGGCTTTTACGGACAATTTTCCAACGGGCAATAATGATAATGTCTAGTTCTGATTGATTCCTCTTCCTAACTCTTCCATGAACAAGTTTTTCTGAATAACATGTGTTAGATTTGTGTGTCTCTTTCTGCGGAGCATTCACTACGTCTTTGACTGGAACTCGTATTACCCCGGCCAGGCTATGAATTTTTTACTCGAAGAATTGCAACTTTTGACTCTTTGTAGTATACTTATGTGTGTGTGTATATTCCTTGTTTTCATTTCTACGTCTCCTGTATGTAGCTAGCTGTCCCCAAGCAGCAGCCATGAAAAAGACATGCACGAACGACCATAAAGTTCATTTTTTTTTCTCGTTCTGATCCCCCCGAAAACGCACGCGTGAACTTACGATTCCGATAATGAAAGCGTAATTAATGATTTTTAATTAAGTGTTTCATATAATTGTCTTGGTTTTCTTGTACAACATTTTTTTTTTTCCAAAAAAAGTTTACACGTAACTGTGTAGTCTGATTCATCGACTCCTTTTTACGGCAATAATATTAGATTATTTGGTTATGTCTTTAATTTCTTCTTTAAGCCTAATAAAATTGATAGATGATGATTAGGATATTGCTAGGTTGTACGACTTTGTTGCAGAATCAGTAGACAAAGCTTCATTATAAGCTCTCAAAGTCTAAATATCAAGTCCCTATCATCGGCCCTTCATACACATTATCCTTTCAAGTGTTTACATTAGTTAAAATTTCATAGAGATGTGATCTGGGTTCTGAAATCTCAGCACCAAGGATTTATCGAAAAAGAGGAAAAAAAAGGGGGAAAAAAAAAAAAGATTTGCCATCTGACTCGGTCTGAGTTAGAACGAGCCTAATTCAGGTTTCGAGTCAGATCCAGGCAAACCCCACCTTACCGGCGTAATGGAGCCATCACTAACCTTTGTGATCTAATTAAGTTGTAAACAGTACCTCTAATGTCCTTGATAAAGTCTACATTGGTGGTCGGTGTATAAACTTTTGGGACAACTTTCCCTCCTCCCCCACACAATTCAATACTCCAATCTTACTCAAGTCCGTGTACGAGGAGTATAAAGGGTCTTCTAGAGAGACACCATTGACATTTTTTAGGTTTCAAAAACTAAAGTTATCTTTTCCTTTTTAAACCATATAACACTCTATAAATCAGATGGTCCCATCCACAATAAGAAAGCCAGCAATAAGAAAGCCAGCAATAACCTCTGAACTGAAATGTGAAGCAATACTAGTTAATTACACAATACGTGTTTAGAAGCTGAGCTCTTGATTCACTGACTAGTCTCATTTCAAAATCATATGACTAGTCTCATTTCAAAATGCTACTCATTTCAAAATCCTATGACTAGTCTCATTTCAAAATGCTACGACTCTATTTCGACCTGTCCACTGAAAACTAGTAACATATGATGTAATGGATAACCCTTTTGCAAGTTAGGGATTTGTCATGAAACCGTAGACTGTATGACTAAGCTGTGCAAAATGTTGAACTCATGCCGCCCTTTTCAGCTATATTTGTCCATATTTTTTTGTATAAAGTTAATGAGACATTGCACATAACACATTAAGCTCATTAAAGCAAAAGAATAAATACACAGATGGCTTCTTTGATAACCAACCCACCAACAAGATGCAAATTTAATATTCTTACAAGTACAAGCAATAGCAAAATTGATACCAATTAGGGTCTATAAGTTCGTAACAATCTCTACTAGTGGACTCTCTCTTAGACTATGAACCCTGTTTTTAAGTCTATGAAAAACCATAGACCCTTTAGTGTCGTCGACTTGTAAAAGAGAATAAAGAAAATATTAAACTAAAGAAAACAGGTCTTTGAATGTCAACAAGTTTTCTAGAAATTGGGCTATTTTAATTGTTCCTAAGTGTCATTTAGCACTAAAATCTGAAATTGTTGACATTCTGAATATTTTGACTTCCAAATTATTCTTAAAAAAATCCCTAAACGGAATCATCTCTTAGTCTACCTCCACCAGTATAACAAGTTTGAATCTTTCATATAGTAAATCTTCTTCTCTATACCAGGGAAAATTAATGAAGAATGTCAAACAAGTAGATAATATTAAGAACGAAAAGGTGTTCCTAACTTGGGTTCAACTTTAATGAAATCTGTATACATTGTTTCTTCATGGTTCGATCTTTTTATAGGTTGGACATGGAAAGAAACAGATACCTACTACATCCAATAAAATACCACTTAACCTTAAAACACTATATAAGGTCATATGGTAGTTTTCTCTAATGAGTAAGAGGTAAATAAACACCTACAGAAAGATATTACATTGACACTAAGTTATGGAAAAATTTGTATTGAAGTTAAGGAAAAAATGACAAAACAGAACAATGACTTCCAGATTAATGTTGTCAAAGTATCACACAAAAAAGTACTACTCAATTCAAGGTTTATTTACTTTTTTTCCCCAAAGGATAACAACTGTTAAAAATCATGTTATTATGCAAAGTTGATATTGTTGATTTTTGGATCATAACATACTGTGCACACTTTTGTCAATCCTAGGCAGTGGGAGATATTCTCTCCCTAAAACAAAGATTCATCATACTGCAAAAAAGAAAGCTCTACTGTGCATGAATGGAAATACAAAAAGGCAAGTTAGGATCGTACTTCATAATTCCCTGCTCGTGTGATTCCGCGGAATCCTTTGTAAGGGGGGCTTGGAAGGTTCTTGAAGTCCAACTTGTCTATTTTCAAACCAGAAAGAGCGACACCCATGATCTTGAAGCCCACTTGGAATGTTGGAAATACGTTCAAGCGGTCTAGACCTGTTTCAAGTACTAAGTTTCCAGACATACAAGGAGCTTTATCCTTTGGAATCCGTCCAATTGACCAAAAACATGTCTGCAGGCAAATTTTGAACAAATGATTAAAAACAACAAATTTTCTTCATCAAAATGTTCTAGACTTGCACTTTATAGTAAACAGAGCAATGTAAGAATAACATATTTTGACATAACATATACAATCGCTCTACAGCTACAGTGGGAAATCCTTAGGATTCTTCTGTGGAACCCTTTGGGGATGTGGCTTGATCTAGGCTCCCAATGTCATGGATCACATGGTCCCATATCCTCAGATCAAGGGTGAGATTTCTCAACAAGATTTTCCTTGATTGGCAAATTATTGAATAATGTATCCAAGAGAAATAGAGATAATACTGTACCTTATCTGCAAGAATATTCACTGTTCCATAGTTCGAAGTTAAATCTGCCGAAGCTACACATGCAGGCAATTGAAACTGTACTGTAATATTGTCAATCGTTTTTCCAGGATTATTCCTTATTCCAACCAACACGCTGAGACGACATGTTCCAGCATCTGAGGTTAGCTGAGGCTTTACATATATAGGAGTGTTGTTCAACTTTTTGATCCTGAAGATAATAACCAGATTAACAACAGGTCCACTGACAAAATGAAGCTCTTAAACATAAAGAAAGAGTGACTTATTTAAGCTCAAATAGTTGCACATACCTGTAACTCATGAGCTTGAACAGGCCATCAGGAGGAACAAAAGAGAGTATCTGATTAGATTCCCAGGGCCTAAACCGAACGCAAGGATGAAATCTCACATCATTTAGAACTGAGGGGTTCGTGAAGGAGATAGTCAAGTCAGGGAGACCTGAGAGGTGGGAGTTGACTTCAACTTGACCAAATATCTCACATTTCACCAGGTTCCCATCCCTATACACGGTCGGCCAACAGAGAAAGAATTCAACACTAGAATTTCATCTACGGAAAAAGGATTCAAGTTGAGCTACAACAAGGGACTAGAGTTTTCAAACTCAAGCCAACAACAATATCTGATGTCTAAGCATTATAGATACAGAGTATTTCTTTACTACTCTAGATACGAAAATATTATAAAACACTTACAGAGTAGTATATTAACCTGTTTATAATTGCATCCATTTCCTCAACAAGATCAACATAAACTTCATTACTCGAATGCTTCAGATCAGCTGTTCTCCAAGGAACACAAGATGCTGTTGCACCTGGAAGGGTATTACTCATATTGGAACTATTACCGGTTACAACACTCAGAACCTTGCTAACAAGATTTGGCGGTGCTATCATATCTCTTAAGATGTTTGGTTCAGTAGTGAGAGGGAAACCGTTGTCTATCATCTCATCCAAAAGCTGCAATTCATGCCAATTTTACCTGTCATTGTCCTAACTTTCAGACAGCTCTGAAAGTTGGAAAACAAAATAGACCAGCATACAGGCACCATAAAGAGCAACTACAAAAGCAATTGACTCAAAGATTCTTTCTAAATTTCACAGATCTCAACATCTCATGCTCACTGCTAGTAACCCAACTAATGGAGGCAAATATACGAGTTACTGTTGGCCTTTAGCAAGCAAGCTTAAAGACTGAGATCCTTTGTTTCTAAGTTAACGAAAACTTTAACATCTTATACTCAAAATTCTTAATCCAACTACTGAAGCATACTCATATTCTATAGCTGGATATTTAGAAGCAGGCTTACACAGTAGCACGTGAATGTCGCTTGAATCACACGGTGGCAAACTCTATTGATCCAAAATTGTAATTTGCAATCATCAAACGAGAAGGAAGATAGGGTACAAGATAAACTACCTCATACACGATAACAAAGTTATCCTTGATCAAGTCTTCATTCAAGCCACCAAGATACTCATTTAACACATCTGCAACTCTACACAGGAACTACAAAATCAAAAGACATGTTTATTTAATCAGCTTCTACTAATTCAAATATACCGCATCCAATTGAATTATATACCAATTCAACTACACAGATTAAGAACACAGAAAATTCACTGACCTCAATTGCCATCAATGGTGGCATTTCAACTTGTGTGCAAGCTAAAAACGTAATTCCATCGCGTCCAATTTGAAAAAGGTAATGTGTAGGTGAAGCAATCACAGGTAGAACCTAAAACCAACAAAACAACACGGATTTTCACTTACAGGCTCAAAACAAAAGCACTCAGAAAACTGACTGTGGGGAAAAAAACACTTAGACTATTTGACCCAAACACAAACAGCTTACATGTTTATACTTTGCAACCTTAAAAGTCACCTTTCATTAGCCTAAAGTAATACTACTACTTACTCAAAGATGGGCCAATATTATCAAATTGAACTATACAACACAGTGGAGCCTAACAGAGAACGAACAACAAAATCATTGGCACGGGGCACAATGAAAGATAAATGGGGAGAGACCGGGAGTGTATTTCGAAATTCAGAGTAAAGGTACAAACATTCAAATGAAATTGTGCTCGGGGCATATTAGCAAACATATATCCTAATTGTCCTCTTTGTTGACAACTTTGATGAAAGCCTTAGTCGCCTTTTTGATTAGCCAGAACATTACAAAGAAGATAGCTACAAAAAACAAGCTAAAGACAAGCAAAGAAATTGAAAGTAATTAGCTTTTGAATCTAGAGTAATCCACATCAAGCATCTCTATCCTATACAGAAATGCAGGTCCAAGAACAAAAATTACTATCACTCCTTTGCCCAACCAAGTACCTCTTTTGGCAAGCGTGTCTCTGCATTTCACCTCTTTTGGTGAAATGCAGGTTCATTGGCCAGGCCTGGGAGAGCTTAAACTTTAACTACAACCTCATATATTCTAACACTAGTGAGTTTAACAAGTAGTTTAACAGGTAATTCCAGAAATCAGATTCCCCATCTCAACAGAAGCTGAGGGTGGCCTGATCTTAAAGCTATTGTCTATGGGAAGTTTGGCGAACTACATGCGATAGTCTTCAGAAAAAAGAACCAAACCCGAATAAATTAGGATATAATATCATCAACATGTTGAAGCAAATCCAGTCAGTCTAATGGTTTTCAATGATACGAGTAAATGTTGTGAGGCAGCCTGGTGCAGCAGCACTCAGAAAACCCAAACCAAACGCATATAGACCTATCCACACTCAGAAAAAGGGGTAAATAATGAAAATGCAACACACAACACAACTGCTTAACAGAGAATGAGCACCAAAATGATTAGCCAGGGGCACAATTTGAAAATGAGTGAGGAGAGACTGGAGGTGTATTTCGAAATTCATAGTAACTAATACCTAAATCACAAACATTCATAAGAAATTGTGCTCAGGGCATATTACCAGACATAAATCCTAGTTGTCCTCTTTGTGGAAAGTCTTGGCTTTTAATGAAATGCAGGTCTACTGGTGCAAGCCTGTGTAACGTTAAACTTCAACTACGACCTCATAAACTCAAAAAGAACCAAACCCGAATAAATTAGGAGATAATAACATCACTATGTTTTAGCAAATCCAATCGGATTATAGGTTTGCCCATGATACAAGTAAATGTTGTGAGGCAGCCTAGTCCACCAGCACTCAGAAAACCAAAACCAAACACATATAGATCTATCCACACATAGAAAAGGGGGTAAATAATGAAAATGAAGTACACAACACAATGGAGCCTAACAGATAATGAACACCAAAATGATTAGCAAATGGCACAAAATGAAAAATGGGTAGAGACGTGGATTATTCCGAAATCATAGTAATACCTATAATACAAACATTCATATGAAATTGTGCTCAGGAATATTACCAGAAACAAATCCTAGTTGTCCTCTTTGTGGAAAGTCTTGACAAAAGCATTCTTTGTGTTTAATTGAAAATCCAGGTTAATTGGGCAGGCCTCTGATACCTTAAACTCTAATCACAACCTCACATACTCTAACACTAGTGAGTTCAGTCTGTGAGTTCAGTCTGTAGCTTAACAGGTTGTTCCAAGGAACAGATTCCCCATCTCAGCAGGAGCCTCACATATAGAAAAATTAGGGAAAAAAATGAAAAATTGGGATAAAGTTTTGCAATGGGTATAACATACCTTGAAGGAATCTCCCTGAGAAATGACATTTTCCCAGAACCAAACACAAATAGATCGATCCACTTGATGCGATGTCAATTGCTTCTCCAATATTATCTCCCTGTTGTCATCATCATCATAGAGATTTGAAATTTCAGTAGAATTTGAGGAGGAAACCATAATTATTGAATTGAATTGAGATTGAGATTGTAAGGAAACAAGAACTAACTTACCCAGAATCTGATAGAAGGAATATACACTGCAACATCTCTCTCTTGTTTGGTTCTCTCGCTCGCTGTGCTTCTGATGTGAGAGAAGAAAGAAATACAGTGAACACTGTTCGGATCTCGAGGTATTATTCGGGGTTCTTAAAGTAGAGCCGGAACTGATTTAAAACAGTTTTCTTTTGGGTCAATTGTACCTGGGCCTGGGTAAGTAGAATGGTATGTCCAAATCCTACGGTAATGTTCAAATGAGTAAAGTTGTTCAGCCAGGTGGTTCCGAAAATAACCAGGGGTGAGCATTTGGCCCGTAATCCGCAGATTTAACCGGGACCAACCGTTCATTTGTGGATGGATGCCCGGACTGTTCGTTAATGGGTCGGATGCGGATGAAATTTTTGAAATCCAACTGACAACGGATCGGGCCTGGATGCAACCTTGAAAATCCGTTGGACATCCATATCCGTTAAATTAAGGGAATTTATATAGTTCTAGAAAATACTATGGATCATTTAGGAATTTTTAAGATGTTTGCTTGGGGTGGTGTACATGGAATATTTACATTTGTATACATATATAGGATATGTAGGTTTTATAAGGAGTTATTTGTGTTAGCTTATTTTCTTACTAAAATTTTTAATTAAAACAAATCCATTGGATTATTCGCATCCAATCCGTCCATCCGTGCATCCGTTGGATGTAAATCCGTTGGATATGGATTGGATGCGGATGCCAAATTTGAAATCCGTAGTGCAATGAATTGGATGCGGATGAGGCGAAAACCGGTCCATACCCGCCCATGCTCACCCCTAAAAATAATTGTAGTTCTTCCAAAGAAGTAATGAAAATGGATATTAATTTTATTTATAAGAGAAAGAAGGAGAAAATTAAATGGATATTCTGATACAATTGAATGAAAACTCAGCTGAGGCTAGAAGATGTTAAAAGTTGAAACACTATATGTTGCAATTATACTCGGGAACAATAGAAAGGGTGTTCGAGCTTGGTGAAGTTTCCACAAGGAGATGGGCGAGTAAAAACAGACACTTTTACTACGAAAAGCTGATGCACAATTATTTTTGTTCATTAATAAGTGTATTTTTATCAAGATTTTCAGTGTCGATTCTGCATAGGCCGTAACTTGCTTCTAAGAATTATTGATGAGCTTTGTCAGGTAACCTCTATTTAATTATTTGTATGATGCACGACATGTATATCATCAAACAAGATGATAATTAAAACTCAAAACTTGATTCTTATACATTCTGGCCCTACCAAAAGCTGACGTGGATAATTCTAATAAGAGTATTATAAAATACGTCTCACTCATTGATTTTGGCCCCACCTAAACACTTTCACGGTTGGAAGAAACCAATTCCACTTCCTCGAGTCCCTCACGACTCCACCACTTCGACCAGAGTTTTTAACTTACCCAATCCATTTCCATCAGTTAATTCTTCCTTTTTATTCTTCAATCTCTGGTGTTGACAAAGTAGCGAGTCATTCAAACACCATAAACCTGTTCGTTACCTCGCAGCACACGTTTTTATTTTCTCTTCTTCTTCTTCGCAAAACCCCGTCTGAGGTTCTCAATTATGAAACCATGTTCAACAGTGTTAATGATAAATTTAGATAATTTGATTTCGTTTCTTTTTATTTACCTTTTGTTCTTTTTGATTTTAAATTTTAAATGATGTGTTTGATTCTGTATAAACACCTAGGAATAAATTCACTGGAACTAACAATGATAGATTCCATTATTAGTTGTTGCCGCTTTCAATTTGTTCAATAAATTGTCTAACTGAAAATTGCATAATTTTCTCAGGATTTGCATGGGGAATTTAGGCGGTGCAAAAATGATTCCTAACCAAGGTAAAATCAAACAGCTCTATAATAAATTTTATTTTCATTTCATTCTTGTTTGTACCCAAAATAAATTCCGGGCACGAAACACGATGGATAGATGATTTGGTGTGTATTTTGGGTTGGGAGAAGAATTAAAGAACAAATAAAGAGACACAGGTTTAACGTGGTTCGGCATGGTTTCCTACGTCCACGGACGAATCCCCTTGGGGAGAAATATTTTATTGATATTTTTATTACAGTATTCTTTTCTCCTCTCCCCTCTTTTTCTCTCTGGGCATCTCCATTTATACAGTTGTAGAACCTAATTTCGAGATGGACTTAAATGGCATTAATATCCTCTGCAATAAATTATGCATGAAACTGCTTGCATGCATGCTGGAATCATTTCTGCCTGAAACTGCCCTCCTGTTTTAATTCTGCACTTGCTGGCTTTGAATGCCTCCTGGCATTAATCCGCAAGAAACTGCCCTTGCATGCCTCCTTGTGTTAATCCTGCATGATGGATTGAACATTTATTCCTCCATGATAAATTCTGCATAAAACTGCACATTTATGCCTCCAAGATGATTTCTGCATGAAACTGCACATTTAGGTCTCCAAGATGATTTCTACATGAAACTGCACATTCATGCTTCCATGGTAAATTCCCGCATCTTTGTGCATTGTATTGATGGTTGTGAGCATAATGGCCGTGAGTATGGATGGATCTTGGGTTGCGACTGGATTGGCGCACGGTAGAGACCCAGGCGCAGTGCGAATGAGTACTTAGTTGGGAATTGGTTGGCGGTGCAGAAGAGTATTTGGCTGGAAATTGGTTAGCAACATTGCTGGCAAAAAGACTGAAAACTGGCTGGAGGTGCGACGTGCAACCTGACTTTGACAGTTGACCAACGTTTGACTTTGACCATTGTCCGGGTGTGTTGACTTTGACCATTGACCGGTCATTGAATTTATGTAACACTAGGTAGGCTGGTGGGTAGGTTGACTGGTTAGCGGGCTTGGATGAGGGGAAAAAAATGATCCAAGTACCAATTGGGCCCATTATGTGGCATTTTTACTTATGGTACAAACATTGCCCATTATGTGGCAAAAAAATGATCCAAGTACCAATTGGGCCCATTATGTGGAAAAAAAATAGCTCTAGACTTTCTCTCTCCTATTTGTTCTCCTCCATCTCTCCAAAAGGAAACCCCTCATCTCGACTCTGCTTGGTCCTTTATATAGGATATTACATAGTGGATGACAGCTAAGCCAGCCTTTATTTTCGGATCAGATCTGCGTCCTTCTCGCAAGCTTACAAGGGTTTCTTCGCAAGTTAATCTCGATCTTCGCAGAATCTTCACACTTTCCTCATGATTAAGCTGACGTCATTCGCTACATCACTTTTCTAACACTCTGCGATGATCTTTGCAACTATCTTTTAGTTAAAACTTCACTGAGACATAACTGTTGCGAGATATTACATAGTGGATGACAGCTAAGCCAGCCTTTATTTTCGGATCAGATCTGCGTCCTTCTCGCAAGCTTACAAGGGTTTTCTTCGCAAGTTAATATCGATCTTCGCAGAATCTTCACACTTTCCTCATGATTAAGCTGACGTCATTCGCTACATCACTTCTCTAACACTCTGCGATGACCTT
The DNA here is from genome assembly GCA_023531295.1 of Papaver armeniacum. Lineage (NCBI taxonomy): Eukaryota > Viridiplantae > Streptophyta > Magnoliopsida > Ranunculales > Papaveraceae > Papaver > Papaver armeniacum. The sequence continues at coordinate 413,796 of JAJJWW010005274.1, forward strand.
TGCAACTATCTTTTAATTAAAACTTCGCTGAGACATAACTGTTGCGAGATTCTGCTCCTACAAGAAATTAAGATAGGTTCATGAGTGCAGTAAGATGGTTTTCACGTATTGTGATTGTTTATATGCAATTCCCAGAGCTCTTTAGCACTTATGTTGGAGCAACGTTATTCTTGTTGAAATGGCACATCCACTTAATATGAGCTATAGATTACTTGGTTAGTAAACTTGCCACTGTATTTGTTTGATTATTACTTAAAATCTATATATATATGTACGCACTCTAACTGAAATAACTTACATGCTTGCTTGTAGCAGGGTGATTGCGTTTTCTTCCATAATGTGAGTTGCATCATTATCTATTCGATCTTCTTATCAGGTCGCAGTACTATTGTAGCGAATCAAGTTTCAACAACGAAGGTTTTGAATTTCCTGAGAGTTTTTTTATGCTTGGTTGGTTTACAGTATTTCGATGAAAGTTCATCTCGTAACTTAAAGTATTATGCATACAACAGTTGTCATTAACTAGTACGCTTTTTTTTATTCATCTTAATTTGTAGCTTTTCATTTTCAAGTTGATCTTATTCCAATTTCAGTTAGAAGAACTCCTACTGCACTACATTGATGGACATGAAGGTTGAATCTGCAAGCTTCAGAATGACAGACTTTAATCTCTCCCAACGTTTTGTATAACTTAGATTATACTCGTACAAGTGCTGTAAACCCGTCCAAAGGGACGGGCTAGCTAGTTTATTAACTGAACCAAAGGAAGAAGTGATAAGTGTAATTCATAATGGTTGACCATTTATGCATAGAAGTTATTGTAGATAATGGTTGACATAAAATATTACGTCAATGACCACTTATGAAGAGCACATTTTGCTAACGAAAATTCGACGAATGCCCAATTTTATTGTTTCCGCTCTTTGCCCAACAATCTATACTTGGGCATCAATGTATGAGGCGCCGAGGTGATTTAACCCCCCAAACATTACTTTGCTCTGGACTGAAATCAACACTCAATTGCAAGGCTCTTTAATATTGGTACTGTGACCCAGCGAACAATTTGAAGAGACCATATAGAATTTCCATCAACTAACATCAGCCAAATGAAATCTGAATTTTTTTGAACAGATTGTGTGAATCAATTTGTTAGTATTTCGGCGCCACAGCTAACGACCATTCGGTGTGCAGCTGCACACCTTTGAAGGAAACACAGTTTACACCTTGACCCAAACAGTAGTCTTTCCGAAGATGAAATATGCTGGCAGAGGATCAAAAGAATAAATATGCTGGTCTTGCGAATTTTGTTCTCAAGTGCATGCACCCAGCGAAATCTAGTTTTTTTCTTTTCTTTTCCCATGACTGTTTTTCTCTCATTGACTTAATTTGGCACCTTTCTGACTGGATGATGTAAACCACATATTCATTAGCCATTGAACAATCAGATTCATTAGATACATAATAGAAATAAGATCACTGCAAACTAAAATTGCGAATTATGTTTCTAAAATAATTGATGGAATAATCTTTTTCCAGAAATTAAGAAAGCATTTTCGTATCATTTTTAGTTAATATTCTCTAGCAGTTTCTCTAACACAATAATCTCAGAAATATACCTAGTAGCACTAAGATCACATACCATTTCATGTTATCTCTTCATTAACGGCTGAGGTTGTGCTCTACTTTATCTTTGTATATTGTATCCCAGTGTCCTTTTGTTATGTATACCCTCTCTTTCCCCCGATTCTACTCCCCATGGTCTTGGTTAATGTTGTTTTATGAAAGCTGTTAGTCGATCCTTAAGATCTGTTCTGTCAGGTCCAACCTTTTGGTATAGTAACATTTTTGTGAGCATGCTTGACTGTAGCATTTTGAGCAGATTGGAAAGCTTCAAATCCTAGTTGGATGTCTCATTTCTGGAGACGCATCCTTCATCATTTGGTCGTTAGCTATGGCTGCTTTCTTGAGGAAGGTGTAACTTGAATAGTTATTCTCTAATAATACAGATATTCATTTACTAAATGCTCCTATATTGTCAAATAGTTGTGTTGAGAAAAGACACATACCATTTTTTGGTCCAATAATCGTAACTCTTGGATTTGGAATTTTGAGACTTTCTCTGACCCAGCAGTCATAACTTTTATAGGTTTTCTGAAAATGATTTGTGGCACCCGTTTTCGTGCACCCGATGCACCCATCCTTAGGTGGCATATCCACGTGAACAACTTTCCCTCACATCCCTTTTTTAGATATTATCTGAGTTTTCTCCATCGCTTTTATAAGTTCTATAATGGAAGATTAGGGCAGATGTTATGGGAAGTATCGGGAGAAAATCATCACATAATCCAGTAATTATATGACTTTGAAAAGTATCTGATAGGATTAGGTTATATAAGGGTAAGGCTAATGATTCAAAATTGAGATAAGAAAAATATGATCAAGTTAAGGCCTTCGATTTCTTGATCAAACTTAAACTAATTTTTTTGTTGGGGTTTTGTCATTGTGGGTTTTGAATATATGGGTGAAAATTTTACAACGTGAGTGAGAAAAATGGGGTTTGTTTTGATCATAGCTTCAAATTACTAATGATTATTTGAGATAGTAATAACTTATTACTAATAAGGTGGGTTAAAACAGGAGGAATCGTTTTTCCTTTTGAGATGTTGTGCCTGATGTAATTTTGAAAGTTGTAGTAAAGTGGTAATAAAGGTTGTCGTTCACTCAGACTTGTAAAGATTTGGTTTCAGAAAATACTAAAAACAAAGAAAATATGTACACAAGTTTTTGTCACAAATATCGAGAGAACTAGGGACTTTGATTCCACCATAAAATTCATTCATGCGATTCATATATTTATTCTAGACAATTATAGCTCAAATAATAATAAAATATTGACTCTATGTTTTTCCAAGGTAGATTTTTAAAATATTAATTGTAAATCACAAGCATGACGCATCAAAAGTACTAAAACTAAGCATACGTCATCAAACGAAATCACAACTAATTAGTGAAAATCATAAAACAATTAAATCAAGTGCAAGAAGTCACATAAGAATTAAATATAATTACCACACACATGAAATATTGCTTCCTCCGTCATCCCAGTGTTGGGGTTTAGCTTCTCATATTAATAACTTGCTCAAAATATTGGTTCATAGCTCAAAAGTTGATTAAAAGAGTGAAAAGTAATAACACAGACTGTTTGCAACGGTGTATCAGCGTTACAAAGCAGCTGTTACAATGGAATCATTCGTAAAACTGTTGTTGCTACTGTTGCTTTGTCGCTGATTTTAAGACCCCAAAAACGACTGTCTCCAATAGCCCTTTGTTCTTCGTAATCTTCAGCAGCAGCAGCAGAACCCGACTCCCTGCAACTCCTTCTGTTGATCTCTGTAGCTCCTCCAAACCCTCTGCTCGGCCCCCAAAACTCCCGACCCGATTTATGTGACCTCCCTCTTCTATTTATACCCTCACAGGTTCCCTAAAACTCGAGTAAATCTCCGGTTTCTTTGAGCAAAAGTCTCGGCTTTTTTCTTGCTTTTTTCTGCTTCACCTTTACGCGTTGAATTCTCTCACGCGTCTCTCTGTCCAATCCAAACTCTCCGAACTAGCCAAATATCCCGAGAATCTTTCTTCTATCCCACGTACTTTCCAAAAATAGATCACCCGAGTATCTTCCCCTGTTTTGTTCAAACTCGGTGATGCAGCCCAGTTCGATCAATTCTAATGACCATACCATGCATGTTTAGGTCTAACAGGTCTATCCCTAAGATATCAGAGATTGAGTCTCTCTCCATCACGCTTAAAAATCCAACCCTAATCTGCTTCTCAACTGTAACAATTTTCCCGCCTTTTTGCATTTGAATTGTTGAAGATGGGTTGCCCCTTAACCAGAGTAAGGGTGCCTTTAGCAGACGCCTTTTGGGGATGCCCTGGGGTGCAAATAACAAGTGGGTACCCCTTAGTAATTGGGGTGCCCCTTATCCATTTGAGGGGTGCGAATAGTAATTTTCTCCCACGAGCGCAAAACCACTTTTCGAGCCAATTTCTCCGCACAAGTGTATTTCTCCAAAAACACCTACAAAGACACAAAAAGCCATAATAAATACAAAATCGAGCACTAACAAAATATACAATTGAGATTAAATCAGACACAAAAATGTGTCTATCAAATACCCCAAACTTATTATTTGCTAGTCCTCGAGCAAATCAAATCTACAAAATAAAATCCTAACTCACTGTCGCAGGCATCGTCGATTGCATTTATCGTATGCAATAAGCCTTTAAACCCCTAGGTGGCCCTAGTGGCCGAGTTATAGTCTCGGGAGGGTTTACCAGAGGTGTACCCACAAAACCTTTACACTCCAGGACCCTAGGTATCTACACAGAACCTTGGAAGGCACTAAAGAATCTCCTTGGTTGGCATACTTATTGTTTACAGGAGGAAGTACCCCGATGCGAGATTCCAATTGCTGTACACGAGTTTGCACTCTGTTTACAGGAGGAAGTACCCCGATGCGAGATTCCAATTGCTGTACACGAGTTTGCACTCAAGCATACTAAAATTCATATATAAGTCACAAAGCTCTACTCAGATAGTCGCACTATGGACATCAATACCCGGAGTCAAAACTAATCACATGATAGATCAAGAAGATGAATATAGAGAAAAACACAGAAGGTTTTGATGTTTACTAAGTGAACGGTGTTTCCCATATCTGTCTGAAGGCCTCCGCCAAAATGAACCTATCCTAATGGACTGAGATACTAGTCTGACTAATATCAACACACTAGCATATACAAGGGAACCAGTGGTCGATAAACTTAACTCTAGGTCAACACAACTGGCATATACAAGGGTTCCAGTGGTCGACTTTATTGAATTTATTCCGGTTGGTCAGATGGTCTGGTCTCACTTTCTTTCTTTTTTTTTTTTTTTTTCAACTTTTTTTTTCATCTTTTCTTTTTTCAACTTTTTTTTTTTTTTTTTTTTGTATCTCAATCACTCTAATTCATCCTAGCATCGGTAACAACTTGATTCGTGGGCCCCACCTAATCACTTAGAGAAACATAGTTTAAAAACAAAACAAAATAAAAACAGAAGTGAAAAGGACTCAACGAGATATGGTGAAACTATCATGTTATTTCTAACACCCGAGCTCGTGCTTTTATGAATAGACTCTTTAGATGTTGCCATCTAATCGATTGGTTCCTCAACTCCTACAACAAAAATGCTTCCATCCACTTAGATTGGTTAGTGCCATCCTTAATAAGCATAAATTTCTAGGCTCTGGAGTTTAACAATGCAACTAAAATATTTTTCCCATACCCCCAAACTTAATTCTAACATTGTCCTCAATGTTCTAAAGATAAAATTAAAAGCATGAACAAGGAGAAACTGTGATCATTTGAAGTAAAATAGATAAGGAAAGAAATTACCGTGTCGCAAGAATATTGGGTTACCTCCCAAGAAGTGCTAAGTTTAACTTCTTCAGCCAGACTAAGAAAGGATTAGTCACCTCATAAAATCATAAAGTAATAGCCGAAATTTCTGTGGGTCATCAAAACCAAATAGAGCTATCACAAGTAAAAGGAATCTGCAACATGCAAAGAAAATTAACAAATAAAGCACACCCTTGTCTAGTTTCCTGATTAGGACAACTACATCTAGCTGTGGTTCAGGTTCAGGTTCTATAACTGGGTCGAGATAAAATATTTTCATGGGTTGGATTTCCTCAAAGCTAAGATTCGGTTCAGGTTGTAAAGTCTGTAAAAACTCAAATAAGAACTTATAAGCACATAATAATAACCTGAATAATTGCGGATCCTTAAAGTCAATCAGTTTTGACTCACACAATTGACCACGATGAAACTGGCGGTCAATCTTAAGCAAATGCGTCGATACTAATTTCCTAAAGTACTTAGGCTCAGTCTCAAAACTTAATAACTGACACATTTTGAACTCATACATTCCCACAATTTTTTTAAAAATATTTGGTGGGAAAACAAAATCAATCTGGGTATCATAGCCTGGGCTAACCACATCAACCAGAGGATGGGTTTCTAATAACTGAACTTCCTTATGGACATCACTAGGTTCAGGAAAACGTGTATGAAGATAATCTTTTAAAATGGTTGAGGCACATATGTCAAGTCCCAAGTGAGGGATCTCTATAAGAGCTAAAGGTAAGGCACAAGGAGAATGATAATCACCCCCAAACTTAGAGTTTTGGGTGTCTCTAGATAGACTATCTACAATTTCCCTAATTTCTAGATCATCGGAATCCTGAAAATGGTCAATTGCTTCTTCTAAGTTACAATCGGAAGGTGCATCCTCACTCATATTTAAAAGCTCTACGAGTTCATCTTCTTTATCTAAGACTAATGTTTCTAAATCGTTAGACTCTAAAACAATGTTCTCAGAATAAACTCGTTCCTCAAAACTATCATCGGCTTCGTAATCATAAGGAAATACTACATCATCGAAAACGGTGGTATCTCTAGTCAAATCCTCGTCCTTTTGAATAGGTGAATAATTATTAAAATTATTTGGATTTGAACTAGAAATATTATCATTATTAAGCTCAATTGGAGTAACAAATTCCCGATCACTATGCCTACTTATTTGATTCTTCATCAACACTATCCTCATCATAATTATCATTGTAATAACATGAAAATGGTTGAACCTCATCTAAACAAGTAGTGTTACCAATTTTATCCTCGTCATCTTGATTATGCAAATAATTATCCTCATTTTCAAAGGTATTTTTGGAAACACTATATTGGAAATCTAGATTTCGAGCAATTCTTTCGTTCGTCTCCACTATCATCTTGAGGGATTCCTCTAAAGAAAGTTCTCTTTCGTCATAAACTGAGTTATTCATCTTAGATAACCTACGTGTCGACTCCTCTAATTTCCTGAGAGACTCTTCTAAAGGAGAAATATAAGAATTTTGCTCGTATGACCCATGCGTGTGTGGATAGTAATTGGGCTCATCATGGTATGAGCCATAACCTTGAAAAAGGCTGATGTTCCCAACCACTATTCACACTATGGTCAAAGTAGTAACGTCCATTTTGAAACTCAGTCGGATATTCGTTGTATTGGCTATACCAGTTCGACATTCTATTCGCAGGGGTGTGAGTTGTCACACAAAGTAAAACCCACTGACAGGGGATTCGTGGGTAGATAGAGTCTTACCTCCCCGTACCGGACGGGCGATGAACCGTTGAAGTCGACTCGGGCCACCAACTCCGATGTCGATTGTACGAACCCGAGGGGCCGAGACAAGTATCAGAATCGTCAGTCCTTCGCTGCAAACAGTTTATATTTAACTTTTAACCCTTCCTTAGGGTTTTAAAAACAATGTCCAAGTCCCAAAAAAATAAAGTCCAAAAAGTCCAAAAATAACAGAAAAATTACAAAAATACAACCCTATTTACAGATTCTAAAAATAAAACAAAATAATTATATACAAAATCTTCTTCTTCACTCCTTTCAGATTCCTCTTTTCTTTCCTTCTTTGGCGATGCTTTCCTTTTATAGCCCTTTTCTCTTTCCTTGTAGCTTCACTCCAAATCTGAAAAGAATCGAAAAATACCAAAACGCGTAAAAAAGAACAAAAATAATAAAAATAAAAATAAACCTAAAACAAATCTAAATACAAGTCCGCATCGGCGGCGCCAAAAATTGGTAGGCTTGGAAACCTACAATAAAATACTGCAAGTGCACAGCGTCTAACTAGTAGACAATGGCAAGTACAGGTCGTTCCCACGAGGAGTGTGAAATACTCTACCAACTAATACCAAAACTAAGTAACCAAATAGAAGATGTTTTAAAGATTTTCAGAAATTCGAACAAAACAAAATAACAAATAATCGTGACAATAAACAAGATGGAATGAGTTGTTAGGGTTTAGGTAGAAACCAATTTATTATGAAAACTCTACATTTATATGCTTAATAATGAGTTGATTGATTAGTAGTTTTGAATTGATGTAATTTTGAAAGTTGTAGTAAAGTGGTAATAAAGGTTGTCGTTCACTCAGACTTGTAAAGATTTGGTTTCAGAAAATACTAAAAACAAAGAAAATATGTACACAAGTTTTTGTCACAAATATCGAGAGAACTGGGACTTCGGATTCCACCATAAAATTCATTCATGCGATTCATATATTTATTCTAGACAATTATAGCTCAAATAATAATAAAATATTGACTCTATGTTTTGCCAAGGTAGATTTTTAAAAGATTAATTGTAAATCACAAGCATGACGCATCAAAAGTACTAAAACTAAGCATACGTCATCAAACGAAATCACAACTAATTAGTGAAAATCATAAAACAATTAAATCAAGTGCAAGAAGTCACATAAGAATTAAATATAATTACCACACACATGAAATATCGCTTCCTCCGTCATCCCAGTGTTGGGGTTTAGCTTCTCATATTAATAACTTGCTCAAAATATTGGTTCATAGCTCAAAAGTTGATTAAAATAGTGAAAAGTAATAACACAGACTGTTTGCAATGGTGTATCAGCGTTACAAAGCAGCTGTTGCAATGGAACTGTTACAGAAAACTGTTGTTGCTACTGTTGCTTTGTCGCTGATTTTAAGACCCCAAAAACGACCGTCTCTAATAGCCCTTTGTTCTTCGTAATCTTCAGCAGCAGCAGCAGAACCCGACTCCCTGCAACTCCTTCTGTTGATCTCTGTAGCTCCTCCAGACCCGATTTATGTGACCTCCCTCTTCTATTTATACCCTCACAGGTTCCCTAAAACTCGAGTAAATCTCCGGTTTCTTTGAGCAAAAGTCTCGGCTTTTTTTCTTGCTTTTTTCTGCTTCACCTTTACGCGCTGAATTCTCTCACGCGTCTCTCTGTCCAATCCAAACTCTCCGAACTAGCCAAATATCCCGAGAATCTTTCTTCTATCCCACGTACTTTCCAAAAATAGATCACCCGAGTATCTTCCCCTGTTTTGTTCAAACTCGGTGATGCAGCCCAGTTCGATCAATTCTAATGACCATACCATGCATGTTTAGGTCTAACAGGTCTATCCCTAAGATATCAGAGATTGAGTCTCTCTCCATCACGCTTAAAAATCCAACCCTAATCTGCTTCTCAACTGTAACAATTTTCCCGCCTTTTTGCATTTGAATTGTTGAAGATGGGTTGCCCCTTAACCAGAGTAAGGGTGCCTTTAGCAGACGCCTTTTGGGGATGCCCTGGGGTGCAAATAACAAGTGGGTACCCCTTAGTAATTGAGGTGCCCCTTATCATTTGAGGGGTGCGAATAGTAATTTTCTCTCACGAGCGCAAAAACCACTTTTCGAGCCAATTTCTCCGCACAAGTGTATTTCTCCAAAAACACCTACAAAGACACAAAAAGCCATAATAAATACAAAATCGAGCACTAACAAAATATACAATTGAGATTAAATCAGACACAAAAATGTGTCTATCAGTGCCATTGAAGAACTGTAACCGAAATGGAAAGTTTCAAGCGACAAAAGTTGATTTTTATGTTTTGTTTATTTCTTTCATCGTAATCTTGTAATTTGGTTTCCACCATCTTGATGTTAACCAACTCTTCTCTTTGAAAGAAAAAAATCCGATCTGCATCTGTTGTTTAGAGAAACTAAAATTAAAAAGATAGAGAAAAAAGATAAACCAATTTGGCTGTTTAGGTGGATGCCAGCTAAGAGTGGGTGCATTGGGTACATCAGATTTGGGTGCCACAAATCATTTTCGTTTTTTTTGTTTAGATCTCTTGCCAAGTGACGCTAATTTTTCAGACTTTTTTGAGGATGAGTGTGGTGCCGATATGTCAACAATCCTACTTATTACGACCTGCTGAGAATAATTGCACCTAATCATGTTGATCTTTTATTATTGCTAGCTTCATCTGATACACAACATTTAACTTTATTAAAACCTCATAAACTTCGATTAGTATCATATCTCTAACATATGTTAGCCAATTTTGATTTTGCTTGTCACAATCTTGGTTAAAGAATTGAAAAATCGTGCTTACCCGATCTTTGATAAACCATTAGTACCACCATGTTCTTCAAAGGTAGAGAAATTGAGTACCAAGTCCAAAATCTCCATTAGGAGATGTTATTCTTTTCTTCTTCCCTTCCTAAGTCCAGTGTGTCAATGGACGTTGGAACCTTACGTGGCTGATATCTTGTCTCCTCATTTGGATTTCGTCATCTTCTTAACAAAATACTGGTTACTGGATCATTAGTTCCTCTCTCAATCAAAACACGAAAACTCCTTGCTGCATATTAATAGCCGCGAAAATTGGCTCCACGACACCATAGGATGCCATTAACGGGTCAACGATATGCAACCAAGACATTCAAATATAACATCAATCATCCGAACCCATGATTAGTTTACGGACACACATTATTCAAGTGTAAATACTGCAGTGCCTATACCTTAATATAAAGAACACCATTGTTTGGATACACCAGGTTGATCGGGAACTGGAATTGCCTCCTCTTTAAGTAATTGAACATAAGCGATTCTATCAATGTACAGAACTAAAAAGTGAATTCTAGAACATTTTCGCATGATTCCCAAATTTTACTACATCATCAAGTCATATTTTCTCATATCTCTCCACAACATCAATGTCATTTGATACAATTAATGTACTGAAGGCGATAACAAAAGATTATCCTGTCACCTGCATTTGTTGATCTCTTTCGCCTTGCTATTTCTAATTGAAATCAACATAAACAAAAGAATTTGGATCTGTAAATATTAATCAATAAGGGTTGTAATAAACTTAAAGGTGCAGTACGGTACTGTGAATCAAGTTCTGCGATGGTGATCTTCTGGCATACAGTGTCGCCTATCTTTGTGATCTTCTGGCATACAGTATCTTATGTTATATCTTAGTGACATTGCACTTTTGATTCCATTGAAGACCACTTTCTCCTTAACTGTCGTACCACATTCCCCTTAACAATACTTTCTCTCAATTCATCAAAAGTTATTGGTAGCCATTGAAGAACTGAATTCTTACGTACTACTACGGCCTCTCTGTACCCAGATTATAATTGAACAAAAAATCACGGAGAGTAGGAATTTGTTGTAGTTCTATTGACGGAGAATTATTTATGCAAACAAAGAGTCGTAATCCAAAAAGGTGGGAAATCATGTCTCCTCGGAAAACTGGACAAAACGTGAGAAATCGTGTCTTTTCGGAAAATTGACTTGATTAGTTTACACGTGGGGTTTTTTAATTGGAGAAAATATGAGGATTGTTCTGGTACTGCCACATCAGCATAATCATTCTCCTTTATATTAAGAAGAATTGATAAACTACTGCCACCCCTCTTGTTCTGTGAGAATTTTGCTCCGTATCCTTCTCCTCTTGTTTTTGAGAAAATGGGTCATTTGTCCAAAAAAAATTAAAACACGGTTCAAATGGACAAGTTAAAAATTTTATGGGTGAAATGGACAAAAAAAATAGCAAGGATGAAACTGGATTCATCCTGGCTTAAACTTAAAAAATAACAAGGATGAAACCGGATGCATCCTGTGTAAAATAAAAATAAGAAAAAATATTTGAAAATGGACAGGATGAAACTGGTTACATCCTGCCTATTTTTAAATTTTTGTCCATTTAAACAGTATCTTTTTAATTTTTGGCTATTTAAACAGTATCAAAACCTAAGTGTCTTTTTCACCCAGAAATTGTTGATTTTGGTCTTTTTGACCAATTTTGTGCTTGTTTTTCCCCTTCTTTTTTAGTATTGGGGATTTTTGAATCATAATACGAAACAAGTTACTTATCCCCCTTCCAGGCATGATAGGTAACTTTTCTAGGTCCTTCTGCATCATACTAAGAAACAAGATACCGACCATACTTGGCACTTTGTCGATTTTTTTTTTTTTTTAGCTCATCATCTAAGCAATTGTGTATCAAATAAACCCCAGTATCACATTTTTAACCGATGAAAAAAGTAGGAGAGCAACAGTGAGGGGGCGGCAAACCAATCCGGCAAGCCCATAGTGGACTCAAACTGGCAAATTGCCAACTCCATGGACTTGCCATAATTAGCTTCTTCTATTCCAAGTCTGAAAACAATTTCCAACCCTAGTTGATTTCTAAAGCAAAGACACTGAATTCGGGTGTTGCGATCTATATAAGAACGTACGCTTCCCAATACTTATTTCTTATACATTACGGCCAAGCAAAATTCTTGTTGGCCTTTCAAAAAGCGGTAGTACGCACAAAGTTATATAGCTGCTTTCATGGGCAAGCAAGCAGCATCAGGGTTAGCATCAGCCGAGGCATCAGATGAGAGAAGTCCAAAGAAAGTTCCTTGCCTTGTTTTTCCACATGGGAAAGGTAGGAAATTCCAGAGTTTATATAATCCTTGTGAACCCAATAACAGAAGTTGCATAAAGTCTATACCAGAGCTTCAAGGAAAAGCATATTATCATAAAAGTTGTCATCAGGGATGGCTAATTGTAATAGGTAACGTTAAAGATCATGCTGAGTACTCTGTGGCCGACGCCACAAACTTAGATGATTGTTTCTTGTGGAACCCTGTATCATCTGAAACTATTCGATTACCTAGTCTCGATCGTAGGTCTTTTTCTAAAAAATCAGAACGATATTTTATGTTCGATTTAGTGTTATCCTCACCACCTACTTGTAATCCTGACAAAGAGGATGGCTGCACGGTATTCCTCATTTTTAGAGGATTCGATGATACTGGTGAATTTAGTCCACATAAGCACATTCTAGTTTTTTGTCGACCAGGGGACAAACTGTGGAGAACAGCGGAATTGGATAAACGGTTTAACCCCGAAGGTGATGATTCAGAGTTTATTGGTTCCCTACTTTGCTTTCAAGGTAAGTTATATGGATTCTGTATGGACGACAATTGGGTTATAGAGATCGAAATACAAAAACTATGGCATCATTTTGTCGTTGACAAACAAACCCAGTTTTTTAGAAAATTCAAGCTAGAGATAACCGAATACCCACCACTAATAACGGGAGGTGAATGGTATAGTACTTACATGGAAGATTGGGTTGACTCTGGTAATGAAATCTTCAAAGTTCTTTTAACTTGCAGTATGAGAGGTTATAAGAAAGTCGCCACCATACATATCTTCAAGTTGGATTTCTCATCAATGACTTGGGTTTTGTTGAAGTCTTTGGGTGATCATGTGCTTTTTTTGTGTACAAACACGGACATGTTAGACTTAAGATCTAGAAAGTGTTTTTCAACTTCCAGTGCATATTGCTCAGCAGCTGATATGGGTCTTGAAAGGGGTTGCCTGTTTTATACATTACCCGAAGATCAAACCTTATACATATTTGAAGCTGAAAACAATGCTACTACAGTTGTCATGCCGTTTTTGAAGCTTCCAACTCCCTGGTTTCTTCCCACTTGGATAATGATGCCCACAACTGTAAACAGGTACGTAAATACAGCATCAATGCAATCACGTACAATCTACATCGTGTTTACGATCCATTCTTACTTGTTAGCTTCTATAATTATGAATAATTATGGATTTTTTTTTTTATGTTGGCAGGCACGTTTCTGGAACAAGAAGAAGAACATCAGACCTTCTAGTAAGCCAAGATACAACTTGTATAGAGGAGGAGAACATGGGTAGGTTTAATAATAACGGGGGAGAATTACAAGCATTAAAACAGTGGGATTTCCTAAATGATTATGAATGCACAGCGGTGGTTGCAAAATATCTCCATCCAGTGGATTACATTCATTTTCGTGTAGCCTGTAAAAGAAATTCTATGTTTCTCCCTACACTGAACCGGATATCAGCTTCTACAAGGGCCACATCAACTACAAATTTATCTCCATGGCTGATTTCGATCTTTGAAGATAGTGAAGAGACCATCTGTAATATCGTAGACCCGATGCATAATAATGACAGGTACCTCATGAAACTATCTGATCAATTGCTGGTAGGTGCTACAATCCGTTTTTCAAAAGATGGATGGCTTCTATTGTCTGACGGGAAAAAAACTGTTTTCTGCTACAATCCCTTCACAAGAGCAATGATCCGTCTTCCAGATTTACCTGGTGATTGTGTACTTGGTGGAATGTCATTCTCGTCACTACCAAGTTCTCGTGATTGTGTGGTGATCGCCATCACCAGATGGTTGCCAATGGTATCTGCAAGTGAGATATCTTTCTTGGTCACTAAACCCGGAAAGAGTGCAACTGGTTGGACTATAAATCGATTCGTTTATGACACCCTCACTGAGCCGTATACTAACAACTTTATGCCATGTATTAACAACCCGGTTTTCTATAACGGAGCTTTCTACTGTTTAGATTATAATGGAATGATAGGAGTTTTTAACATGAACGGTAATTCTGGTTGGGAGGTATTTCCGAATTCTTTAAAACTATACGCTGGTTCGCATCCAAGTTTTTTGGTGGAGTGTGATGAGAAACTCTTACTGGTACATTTAGGACAGAGTGGAAAGTCGATAGAGATTTATAGATTGGATGAATCCAAGATGGTCTGGGTTGAAGTTAAAAGTTTGGGAAAGCATGCATTGTTTATCAGCTACGCATCCAGTTTTTCAGCGATCACCCCTCCACATAGTTGCATGGAAAACAAAATCTACTTCTGGAGATTATATAGGGAAAGGATTTTATACTATTCTCTTGATACATGTAGGTATCATTGTGTTGGGAGTAATCAGCATTCTTCGCAAGATTTCCATAATACAAAGGAAAGATTAAACTGCACATGGATTGAACCTAACTGGTCTGAGGCAAGTATTATCCAAGAGTCTGGCGACGATGACACATGATGCTTAGCATTTAAAAGCCAGTAGTTTCCTCTCGGTAACTTACTATATTATGCAATTATCAAGTAATCCGAGAACAGCTACTATTGTTTAATTTCTCTCGCCATGAAAAACGTTCTTATGTTTCTTATTTTACTAGTAAGGACACATGTGCGATGCACATGATTGAATTTTACTCATCCAACAATACTAAATTTGAAAGTCATGAAAAAAAATTCCTAAAAACAAAAATTTACTATTCTTATTTGTACTCCTTACGTAGATAATTGGAAGAGCTTTTCAAATATATATATTTTACAAAAATCCGGTGTATATTTTGAAAGATATTATGTTTTTAAAAATTTTGATCTATTTTTAAAACAATGGTATTTATGTAAATGTAAAAAATGGGGACAACTAAGTAATTTAGGGGGTCTCCTATCAAAAAAAGCTCTTTTCTTTATATTAGTATAAGATAAGATAAGATATGCACTAATATTGTATTGCCCTCTCATTGAGTTTCGGTGGTACTTCTATTAGATACTTCTAGTTTGGTCCAATAATAAAGAGCGACTTCTGGTCCATTAACTGCTCTTGTTAGAACAATATATGATCATAATGCTTTATTGTTGGAGTTAACTTCAAGAGTTAAAGTGAACTCAAGCTTCAAGATAGAGAATCACTGGTGAAACATCCAGATTTTATGAAGCTTGTAGAAACTTGGTGGAATGCTTTGGAGTTTTTTGGTACCCCTGACTACATTTTGTTCAGGAAACTACAGAACTTAAAGTTTTTTTATCAAGAAATGGAATAAAGAAACTTTTGGTAATGTTAGAAAGGAGGAGGAGGAGGAGGAGGAATTAATGAGAAGATAAAAGTTTTAAACTTGGCTGAAGAAACTGCAAGACTTTCTACTTCTCAGATTGAAGAGAGGGCTAGCTTGTTGGTCAATCTCAACTCAGTGAAAGTTACTAGAGCAAGAATGGCACCTCAAAGAGCAAAAGTTCAAGGCTTCAAAGATGGTGACAAAAATACAATTTTTTTTAATAAGATGGCCAATGCAAAGAGAAGAAGGAATTGTATCACTAAATTGGAGGTGGAAGGAATAGATGTTTTTAATCAGGAGGTGATAAAAAAGGAGATTTAGCAATACTACACTAGACTTTTTACTACTTCTAATCCAGTGAATCCTTCTTTTGAAAACATGAATTTCAGAAGCATAGAGGCAGTTCAAAGAGCTTGGCTAGAGAGAGATTTTGACGAGGATGAAATGTTACAAGCTAGCTATAAAGAGATGTGGTACTGTTGATGGTGGTTTTTAAACAAAGGGTAAAATCGTAAAACCCCAAATAACTTAATATCACCAGTGACACATTTATTAGGACATTTAATGCATGTAGTCAGTAATTAATAGGGGGTATTTTTTCAAATTAAGGTTACAACGAACAAAACCCTAATTCCCCTCTGTGCCAATGGCAAATCATGCCAACCACACCAAAACGCGCCAAAGCATGCCAACCATGATAGCCGCACCTCTGTGCCAATGGCAAATCATGCCAGCCACACCTAGCCCAAGCTAGCCACGCCATGCCAAACGCATTCTGCCTTGGCCCTAGCTATGCTAGTCACACCAAACATGCCAAAGCATGCCAACCATGCTAACCGCACCTCCGTGCCAGTGGCAAATCATGCCGCCCACACCTAGCCCAAGCTAGCCGCACCTCTCGTGCCAATGGCAAATCATGCCAGCCACACCAAAACGCGCCAAAGCATGCCAACCATGCTAGCCGCACCTCCGTGACAATGGCAAATCATGCCAGCCACACCTAGCCCAAGCTAGCCGCGCCATGCCAAACGCATTCTGCCTTGGCCCTAGCTATGCTAGTCACACCAAACGCGCCAAAGCATGCCAACCATGCTAGCCGCACCTCCGTGCCAATGGCAAATCATGCCAGCCACACCTAGCCCAACCTAGCCGCGCCATGCCAAACACACTCTGCCTTGGCCCTAGCTACGCTAGTCACGCCACGCCAAGCCAAACACCCTTACCTTGGCCCTAGCCGCGCCATGCCAAAGTAGCGCCCGCACCTAGGCTTGCAAACCGTGCAACCTAGGCCAAATTGGCCACGCATGCCATTGGCACATGCCAACACGCTCGCTGGTAGCTTTTCCTACCAGGCCGTGACCCAAATTGGCCACGCATGCCATTGGAAAATGCCAACACGTTCACTAGTAGTTTTTCCTACCAGGCCGTGACCCAAATTGGCCACGCATGCCATTGGCACATGCCAACACGCTCGCTGGTAGCTTTTCCTACCAGTCGTGACCCAAATTGGCCACGCATTCCATTGGCACATGCCAACACGCTCGCTGGTAGCTTTTCCTACCAGGTCGTGACCCAAATTGGCCACACATGCCATTGGCACATGCCAACACGCATCGCTGGTAGCTTTTCCTACCAGGTCGTGACCCAAATTGGCCACGCATGCCATTGGCACATGCCAACACGCTCGCTGGTAGCTTTTCCTACCAGGTCGTGACCCAAATTGGCCACGCATGCCATTGGCACATGCCAACACGCTCGCTGGTAGCTTTTCCTACTAGGTCGTGACCCAAATTGGCCACGCATGCCATCGGCACATGCCAACACGCTCGCTGGTAGCTTTTCCTACCAGGCCGTGACCCAAATGGACGAGCATGCCATTGGCACATGCCAACATGCATCGGTGGTAGCTTTTCTTACCAGGACGTAGCCCTAATGGCCATGCGTGCCATTGACACATGCCAAACACGCACGCTGGTAGCCTAACTTGCAAACCGTGCAACCTACCACCAAGGCATCCCGCACATGCCACACACGCCACTAGCAGCTCTGGCATTGCCACTTACACTCAACGAACAACCTACCACCAAGGCATTCCGCACATGCCACACACGCCACTTGTAGCTCTGGCATTGCTACTTGCACTCAAGGTGCAACCCGCAACAAAGGAATTCCGCACATGCCATTGGCACATGCCACACGCGCCACTAGCAGCGCCACTTGCACTCAAGGTGCAACCAACACTCGAGACATCAACACAAACTGGGGGATGCTTTCTAGGGTTTTGGTTTGGCGGTCACAAAGATGCAGCAGTACACTACGCTCACATTAAGAAAGCGTGAATAGGAATAAAGCGGTCAAATAAATGAGGAAATAATGGTGAAAACGTTTTCACCCATAAACACCTTGCGGTTACCACCTCCTCCCATTATTTTACCCTTTACGCTCTTCCTTCATGAGGCCAAGGTACGTTTCAATCTCGACTTGTATAAATAGGTCTTACCTATTTCCACCAGACAACAAGTCTCGGTTAGGAGAAAAATACAACACTCTCAGAAAAGGCAACTTTGCAAGCTCTCCAAAAAAACTTTCATCTCTTGCAAGCTTCCGAAGCTTTCACTTTTCACTACACCAAATTCCCGGATTCGTAACAGGCATTCGTAACGGCTTATGGGCCGTTACAAATTTCCCGTTACAAATGGCCGTTACAAAAAATTCGTAACAGGCTGAAGCCGTTACTAATTTTTTAAAATTTCGTAACAGGGCTAAGCCGTTACGAAATTTTTTTTAGGCGTGCCAGTCACACGCTTGGTCACATGTACACTTTGGTCGTAACACTTGATATTTGTGCGTGTGCGAGTCACATGCGTGCTTTTGTTTTCCACCCAAGGTGAGTAATACTAGAGGATATTTCCTCCCCTGCGTATGCCATTCACATGCACGCCTCTCTTCATCCCATGCCTTACCCTTAGTGGTGAATCGACGAATTTCATTTCCTATTTCTCATTTTCTCTCTATCTCTTCTGCTCCTGCCTCTCTCCCTCTTTTTTTCTTCAATGAAGATTCACAGATCATCATCTTTGCTCGGTTGGATTTCGATTTCACATCTTTTTTTCTTATCATCTGTGTTATGGGTTCTTGTGTAAGTTTGTTAATCGATTTTAGGGTTAAATTTGTTAATTAGATTTTAGGGTTTCAGTCTTTCATCATCTAATATAATTCATCTTTTGGATTTCAGTTTAGATCGGTAATATCCTTTTCATGTTGATGATTATGATGAAAAAACGACAGTTTATTCTGTTTTCTTACCTATTTTTGAAGGATCCTTCAGATCTGTTCTTCAAGGGAACGCAGATTATGAGTTGGAGGTCTTTTTGGTGTTGAAATCAACAAACAGGTCTACATCCTTTCACTTTTGTATCTATCTTTTGATTACTGAATCGTTTTATTGCATTTATGGATTTTTCAATTTTTAGTAGATGAAATTGGTATTTAGGATTTAAAATTGTTTGATATATTGTTTTACTGAACATGAATAATAGGACTGTTGGGTTTCACGGTAAGATATAATAAACCCTAATTTGATCAATATTATATTGTAATTATATAAGCTCAATTGATGTTGATTGATTGGTCAATTTGAATTTGTATTAAACTAGGAGGATATTCTTCTCCTACACAAGATGACAGAGATCTTGGACTTACAATTTCAGAGGTAACAAGTGTTTGAATTTTTTTCATTTTTCTTTGATTAGTTGAAAATGAAGTTTTGACAATGTGTTGTTTTTGGTTCTTTATCAAATGTGGGTACTATGGGTCAGATTGTTGAGTACATTGGCGGAAAAGGGGTAGCTATGACTCTACTTTTTGTTTAATTATGTTTCTTTATTGTGAGAATCATGGGTATTTTATTGAAATGAGCTGAGCTGAGCTGAACTAACTTGAATTGAATTGATATGCAATCATTGATGATTGTATCTATTCCTAATATCATATGTTGGCTAGCCATTTCATTTGCCAAAGTGAGTTCAAATTTTAGATATTATTTTCTTGTGTTGTTTCTAGGGAAGCACTGTCGATGGTAATTTTCATAGCACACTTTACTCTGCTTGCCATTTGGGCAGGATTCATTGTTTCTATACATGGGAAGGTTATTGGAAGTATTTGGCATGGGAGTCATTTCATACTGTATACTGATGTGGTTACTTATTGTGATCTGTTTCCTCAAATACTAGTTTGTATGAAGATGACAGAAGTTGTATGACATGGCTGGACAAACAACCAGAGAAATCTGTGGTCTATGTGATCTTTGGTATCCTTTCTATGGTGTTCGCCATATGAGAGAACCTAGTGAATGTACAAGGCCAGATGAATGCCAAAAAGACCAGGTAATGTTTTTTGTTTTGGTTTCTTGTGGACTAATTCAATGATGTTTTGATATTTCTTTAATTGATGTTTATGGAATTTTTTGTTTCTGTTGCTGCAGCTCGAGAAGGTGAAACAATACATTCAACAACTTAAAAATAATCCTCAGGGGTTACTTTTGGAAGCGCCTCATTCTACGTGATACATTGGTGCACTGGCGAATCCCCTTTTAGCGCCTGAAGATGCTGTAGATAGATTAAATGGAGAGCTCTTGGAGGAATTTGTTGATTTAAGTTCAAGACTTATAACATTATGTCTTTTGTTACTTTAACTAATTTTATTACACTGATTTCTTGGGTCTTATAATGAGGTTGAGGGAGAAGAATGAAACTTGTTGTAGTTCAATATGGAATGTCCAACTGTTATATTTTTTTTTTCAAATAGACAGTTCCAGTTATGTGTTTGAAATAAATTGTCTTCGATTTATGAAATTCCATAAAAAGCTTTTCCATAGCTGACAGTGCAACTGTTTCTATGCAGGTTCGCACATAGCGATGAAATTATTTCGGGTGGTCTGTCATGGATTATCAGCGGTGAGGTTAATTCAGCACATCCTTCACACTTTTCCACCATGCGCTTCCATAGGTATTTATTGGTTATTGTTCAGTTTGTTCAGCAGTCATATTCAGGTACCTTTATATCAAAGAAATGGATGAGTGTAATCCCTGTAAATATGGCATTAATGTTGTTCTTTTTCTGCAGGATAAGGTACTGAGGCAGGGGTAATGTGCACTATATTGAGCTGCCACTTATGAACTCTGAACTTCCTTAGGGTTTGTATCAAGCCAACCAAGGTAATGTGCACTACATTGCGGTTTCTGTATGCTTTGTTTTTCTTTTTACTCCAATTGTGAAGGATTGCAATCTCAATGTTTTTAATTTCGATATGCAGGATGTTTTGCTCCAATTGTTTCTTTTACTGTTTCCTGTGATCAGCTTGATGATGAAAGTTTTGCGCATCCGAAAAGGGTCCAGAAACTTGTGAAAAAGTTTGGCTTTGATGGTTCAGCCCGTTACCTTCCACATCCTCCAGTGAACTTTCTGAAGTCGAGATAAACATCACATTCCTCCAGCATTAGTATATGGACTTGAACCTGCATGATGTGGTGATGTGACTCAATAATGTTGTAGTAATAGGTAGGGGTTGTCGTTCACTCGGACTTGTTGAAATCGATTTTAGGATTTAATAAACTAAAATAAAAGAAAAATATATACAAATATTGTCACAAGATGGAGAGAGTTACTGGGATTCAGGATTCCGTCAAACTCATAACAAAAGGTTCAAATATTAATTCTTTTAACAATTATAGCTCAACAAATAAGAACATGGACTCTTATTTTTGCCAAGGTTGATTCTCAAAATATTAGTTATAAATCGTAAGCATGGGACATAAAACATTTAAGCAAGCATGACCCATCTAATAAAATGATAACTAATTTAATCAAATCATAATTCAATTTTTAATTAGTGCAAAAGTCATAAAAAGAATTAATTAAAATTACCCATGTATGAAATTTGTCTTCCTCCGTCTTCCCAGTAATGGGGTCTAGCTCATCATGTTGGAAACACGCTCAAAATTCATTATTATTGCTCAAAGGAGGTGTACAAATGATGAAATGGAGAAAATGATAAAATCGGGTGTTTGCAACGATTATAAGTGTTGCAAACACTGTTACAAAGAAGGTTAAAACCGTTACTGCGTTTAAGTCTGCCTCCGTATTGCGACCCACGCCTAAGTGTCGTTGTCACTGTAGAACAACGACGGTTCCCTGTGCGTTGATGTTCTTCGTGTTCTTGGCGCAGCAGCAGCAGAGAAATATTCTGTAACTCGATTTTTTTGGCTTTCTGGTGCTCTGCCACTCTCCCAATCTCTCCCAAACTCTCCGTAACTCTTCTATGATATCCAATAGCTTCTTTTATACTCGACAGGGGCAAGAAATCTCGACAATAACTCCTCAAAATTCTGCCATAGCTCGACAGTGAATAATATCTTCTCGCGAGTATTTTCTTCCATTTTTAGCTCTTCCACGCGTATACAGCTACTATAAATTCCTTATTTAACTCCTACACGCTTCTGCAGAGACCCACTCAATCCAAACACGTTCAAACACGCTGTAATCCCGTGTTTTTCTTTCCCGTAACCGTGCTGCCCTGTTTTGCTTTAATCCCACGATGCGACCCAATTCTAACCGAACCAAGAGCCCATACCAGCCCGTTAGGCTCTACTTGTGTCGAACCATGAAGTTTCAATGATTTAGTCTCCTTCTTTCATGCCCAAAAATCGACTCAAGAATCTGCCAGTGAAGAAAAATATTTCCCGCCAAATTCCATTTTTGAACGGTGAAGAAGAAGACAGCCCTTAACCAGCTGTGGGGTGCAAATAGCAAAGGGTTACCCCTTAGCAATTGGGTTACCCCTTATCCAAAGACGAGAGTCCGAATATCAAATGTCCTCCGTGGGTGTTCCGAGCAACTTTTCGAGCCGAATTTTCCAAAAAATATTTATTTCCAAAAATACCTAAAAACACACAAAATACCATAATAAGGACGAGACGAGTACCGATAATACGAAACATTGAGGACAAATTAGACACATAAATGCGTCTATCATGTAGCCATATGTAGCATATGTATGCTCCTCTGAAGCTGTAGAGGTAGGTTTTTTACAAGTTCCAAAATGTAATTGCTCATTTATTTGGTAGTCTCGCTGATACACCTTATGGAAATGATGGATAAATTAGTTGAAGGATAATGTACATGGAAGTTGAAAATAGAAAAATTGAACTATTATGTTGAAATTCCTTGAGCATGTGGTTTCTATGTAGTTTCTGCTTATAGTCACTTAAGTGAGAATGAACTGAACTTAGGAACTTAGTAGGTTTCTATGACTTCCCTCAGAATTTGATACTCAACAGTTTAACAGATTTTTTTTGGTACTTAAAAGAATTTTTATTCTTTTTTGAATTGATTGAATGTTGAAATGAACTGATTGAAGAAAGTATAGAATTTTGGATTATGGATGGAATGAAAGGTGTATGCAGGATATTTGAAATACCCGACTTATATTCGGCAAATAAACTGCCGGTCAATATTGACCTAATCAAATTTGGTCAATAATGACCAATTTTGACCAGGTCAAGGCTGACCGGCAGTAATTTTTTTGCTGTTACAAAAAAGTTCGTAACGGCTCTGAGCTGTTACAACACCCCTGTTGCAAAAAAAAATTCGTAACGGCCCTGAGCTGTTACCACGTGGCATATTCGTAATGGCTCAAGCCTGTTACGAGGTCCGTTACAAAAAAAATTCGTAACGGCCACAAAGCCGTTACAAAAAAATGTAACACCCACTTTTGCAACAGGCGAGGGCCGTTACAACCCGTTTTTGTAACGGCCTGGTTCTGTTTCTAATCCCAGAATTTGGTGTAGTGTTTTGATACAAGTCGAGATACTACTCTCTCAGAATTATTCTGTTCTCAACACCTTTCTTTGCTTCCCTCCCCAAATCAACCCTTCTCCTCCACTTTGTGACCGAAGCAAGTCTGGAACGACCATTTCTTGGTTTAGACCGGACTTGTATGCATTGATCTCTCGAATCTATAAAGTGCTCACGTGCAGCACATTTGTTTAGGGTTTAAACCAGTTTCTCACTCACCTACCGAATTTACCGAAATCGGCGGAAACGATTTTTACCCATAAACAATTGGCGACCACAGCGGGAGGATTGATCTATCGGCTACAATATCAGACTATCGATCTCGTTATTCGACCCAGATGTCAAGATGGTAGGGGAAGGCGACTCAACTGCCAGACAACCCTGTTACTGGGTTGTAAAAGCTACACTTGAAAACTGGGACTCGCCAAGATGCTACCGGCCCGATTGGGGACTTGTCGGGCGACGCTACCAAAGAAAGCCGCCTTTTACATGGAGAGGGGCGTATTCGCAAAACCTATGGAGTGAGTAAATTTAGACTGGGCAAAATATACGATCCGTTTTTAGGTTCTTAATAAAACCGTCATACTACTACGTCTTGTGCCTATTGCTAGCACACAGTTTCATAAAAGCAATATTCCTTTCACAAAACATAATCGAGTTATATTATCAAAACCATTCATCCCGTAAATAATCCAATATCCTCAAAAGCTACCCTCTGTCTATCAAAACCCGGTCTAACTTTGAACCAGACATCCATTATGTTTTTTTCAAAAAAAAAAAAAAAAAAAAAAAAGAACCTAAATGAAAGTTTAACAGAGAAACATTCAAGGAAAATCATCCAACAGAGGTCTGCTCTTCTTGGAGAAAGTCAACTTTGCATCTTCAAGAGCCGCTCTCTTCATAGTTAACATCTTAGAAAGCTTTTCGACTACCTCCGTCGTGC
Source organism: Papaver armeniacum (assembly GCA_023531295.1). Lineage (NCBI taxonomy): Eukaryota > Viridiplantae > Streptophyta > Magnoliopsida > Ranunculales > Papaveraceae > Papaver > Papaver armeniacum. The sequence goes on from JAJJWW010005274.1 coordinate 438,233, forward strand.
AATCTCCTATGGAAAAGGCTTTCGATTGTCGCATCTTTCGACTTCCGGATCTCAAGAAGGCCTTCTACAAACCACGAAGCGTTGAACTCCTTTTCTACGCACACGTCGCGATGGTGCTCCCAGTCGGCAATAACGTCTTCAGAAATGGTGTGGCCAGTCACCTCACGCATATCCTCGATGGAAGATAAAGCCTCTTCCAAAAGCTTAACCAGCGCAAATCGACTAGTGACCTTCTTGGTTGTGGCCATATGTTCGTACTTCTCCCGATTACTAAACCGCCAACCAAAGACATTACCCGGATAAGGAACCAAGTACGGGGATCAAAATGGCGCCCGAATCGGCCTCACGACTCGCAAAGGGTCTTCTTCCATGTCTACGGCAACAACCATCAGAGAATCATCCACCGTTTGAACCACATCTGTGCCCGACAATTGGCTAACTCCCATCTCCAAGTCACCGGTCGTGGTCACCAAAGGCAAGTTTTCGTGTGGCTCCACCACAGAATCGTCCTCCGAACCGGATTCCTCCTGCGAACTTGAGTTAGACATTTTTCAAAAGAAGAAACGGAAGAAGAAAGAAAAAGAAGCGCGAAACTCACCGAACCACTTCCCGAAAAAGAACCAAAGTAACGCGCAGAGGAATCACTCTCACTTGTCGAACTTTCTTCTTTCTCTCGACTCATCACCGCTATGAGGAGGCTCTGTCGCCTGGAATTCTTCGAAGAAATTGCCGTCTCCCGGCAACGCAAAGGCAGCGCGAAAGCATTAACACTATCGAAGCCCTAGAAGAAACAAGACACATGTTTTCAGCAGAAATTCACGTGTTTTGAGACAAACCAACAAGGAGGCGACACATACCTGGTTATTGGATGAACTGAAAGACACGAGAGCTGCGGGAGGATCTTTTGAAACCGCCCGAACCCGCCAAAGACGATTCTTCGTTCTCTGTTCCTTTGCTGGGACTTTCCGAGTTGCTGTGCAACTTTCGCTTGGGATCTCTCAACATTGGATACTTCTTCAAAACTCGGGGAAGGTTTACAACGAACATTCTCCATCGCGTTATTTACAAAATCTTGGATCATAGTGAATTCATCGTACTGTAACTCATTATAGCCAAAAGTCATCGAAGTTACTCTTCCCGTCGAAAGAAGGGAAGGCGGATACCCTACTCAAGGGCACCGGCATTAAGGGCGGCATGCAATGAATCCTTAGGAACCACCACTGGTAAGCAAGAGGCACCCCTTGATCGAAACCCATGTGACGAGCAAAGACGGTCAATATTGTAAGAAGCTATTCGGAAAGACCCCATGAAGAAAGACGGCATATAGCGGGGGACATGCAACATTGAATAAACAAGTTTTCACCAACACTCAAGTTGCCGCCGAAGATAAAGACATGATCGGAGCAGAAGCAAAGGTGTCAATTTGAGTCACCGACCTATGGACCTGGCTCCCATGGGCGAAACTCGATTTCATGCGACTTATCGAGAAGACTAACCAAGCTTATGCCAAGTCTTGACGCTTGTTCACCCATCGAAGAATTCGGAGCCTCCCAACTCGCGGGAATCGAAGGCAACGGTTTGGAGCATACTTCTCAAAGTTCTCCCATAGCCAGGGCTTGCGGAAAAGCAACGTGCACATATGAATCCACTTTCATGAAACCATTCGAAACTCGCATGTTCGCAACTAGGTGATCCAGATGCACAAACAGGGAACCAAGGAATAGCTTGCCAATGGGAAGAACTTCACCTTTGCTAACTTCACAAAGCAATCACTAGCAACTCGGTCTTATTTCCTTCTTGCCGTAACCGTCATCAAAAATGTCTCTAGACAACCAGAGAGCCAAAAATGCTGCAACATGAAGATCAATGCTTCTGTTTGGGTTCCAGCTCGTCAGGAAACCATTGAGATATCCACCACTGTAAAAGCACCTTTCATCCTCTTTCCGCATGTAATCCTTCGACTTCGCAGTGGAGTCTTTTCGAGCAAAATCTCCCAACTTAGCGGCAAGGTCATCCCGCATCTTGTCCTCACCTTCGCATAATCGGATATTGAGATTCCTGCCACTGGAAGATTCAAGCAAGAGAGCCACACTCTCCAAGGAGAAAGTTATTTCACCCCATCTACATATGATCGTATGGGTGTCCGAACACCATCCTGGAGATGAAAGCAACCAAGCCCGGTATATCCTTCCTAACGGAGATTTATCAAGCTCGACAAAGCATCAATAATCTGTGCTCGAGTCAAGTTGGTATTTATGTGCTCCTTACTCACCATGAACTCAACCCATCTATCAAAAGAACGCAATGGGCTTTGACACATCCTGAAATCAATGTTGGAAGAAGAATATACCCCTTTATGAAGACAGAACCGTATGGTGTTCTCTGGGCGAACCGAACGTGTCTTCTTTTCATCTTCACCACCGGTTAACAAAATTGGCACGAAATCTGGGTGATTCTTCCGAACAGGGGCGAGGGGTTTGGCAAAGAATTCATCATCCATGTTTGGTTTGGAACTATGAACATCCTTCAATGAGGCGAAATTTTGTTCAGGTAACATCTTGTCGGATTTCTTCATAACAGCTTAGTAACAAGATATCTGCACACGGAGAAAGACGAAATTATCTCCCTGACACATAACCGCACCCAACAAAAGGAAAACCTGGAAAACAAAAAAAAAAGGGTGTATTCTCTACGGGTTCAAAACTGCACATGCGTATTTTCTTGTGGTTCAAAATTATATATGCGGTAGATTTTCTACGGACTCGAATGCGTCTATGGTATCCTTCTTCGGGTTCGTAATTATATATGGAGCATTTTCCTATGGGTTCAAAATCGCACGCGCATATTTTCTTCAGTCCGAAATTCATATATGCAATATTTCCTATGGGTTCAAGTCATATGAAGCACATATACGTGATTCTCTACGGGTTCGAAAATGCACACGCAAAGATCTTCTTCTGTGGTTCAAAATTATATACGCAGTGATTTTATACGGGCTCAAGTGCGTCGCAGATCCTTCTTCGGGTTCAAAACTATATACGCAGTATTTTCTACGGGCTCGAATGCGTCTATGGTATCCTTCTTCGGGTTCAAAATTATATATATATGGAGCATTCTTCTACGGGTTCGAATCATATATGCAGTATTTCCCTTGGGTGCATATATACAATATTTTCTACAAGAAGCACGCCAAGAAATCATATGCGCAATGTCATTGCAAGGATTATAAAAGAAAAATGCCTACTTTTAGGGTTTGCACCTACATGAAAAGGGAAACAAGAGAAGTACTAGAAGACACACCTGGAAGCCGGTTTTTCTTTGTGACTCTGCCGCTAGTATGAAAAGATGAAAGCACAAATATGAGAAAAAGGGATTTTACATATATGGGCGTGGAGATTCTGAAATAGGGAAGGATTTCCCTATACCAAAAATCGTGCATATAAGGAACAGGCCCACAAGGGCGCCCAACTTCCCAACATCGCCCAAGTTGCACCTGGCCCCACCAATTGCGCCCAACTTCCCAACGTCGCCCAAGTTGCACCGGTCCCACCAATTGCGCCCAACTTCCCAACGTCGCCCAAGTTACGCCAGCTAGCATGATCAGCTTCCCACTCTACGCCGGTCCCGCCAGCTAGCATGATCAGTTTCCCACTCTGCGCCGGTCCCCCCAGCTAGCACTCAGCTTCCCACTTTGCGCCGGTCCCGCCAGCTAGCATGCTCAGCTTCCCCACCTTTCGCCGGTCCCGCCAGCTAGCGCGATCAGCCTCCCACTTTGCGCCGGTCCCGCCAGCTAGCACGCTCAATTTCCCAACTCGCGTCAACTTCTCAATGCCGCCCAGCTTCCTGTCTCTCAATGACGCTGACTTCCCAATTGTGTCAGCCTCCCGATTTGTGCAAAACTGCCAGAGGCAAGGATTCCAAATCCTATTTATAAAAAAGTCAGACAAGCCCCCTCAATTCTCTTTATGATTTGTTGTTGATAGTTTGTCACCATCTTATGCTTACCTCGCAACAAAGCTCCTGTTCCGAGCTAAGCAGGGGACTAAATTTTGATGGCGGTTTTTAAACAAAGGGTAAAATCGTAAAACCCCAAATAACCTAATGTCACCAGTGACACATTTATTAGGACATTTAATGCATGTAGTCAGTAATTAATAGGGGGTATTTTTTCAAATTAGGGTTACAACGAACAAAACCCTAATTCCCCTCCGTGCCAATGGCACATCATGCCAGCCACACCTAGCCCAAGCTAGCCGCACCTCTGTGCCAATGGCAAATCATGCCAACCACACCAAAACGCGCCAAAGCATGCCAACCATGCTAGCCGCACCTCCGTGCCAATGGCAAATCATGCCAGCCACATCTAGCCCAAGCTAGCCGCGCCATGCCAAACGCATTCTGCCTTGGCCCTAGCTATGCTAGTCACACCAAACGCGCCAAAGCATGCCAACCATGCTAACAGCACCTCCATGCCAATGGCAAATCATGCCAGCCACACCTAGCCCAAGCTAGCCGCACCTCTGTGCCAATGGCAAATCATGCCAGCCACACCAAAACGCGTCAAAGCATGCCAACCATGCTAGCCGCACCTCCGTGCCAATGGCAAATCATGCCAGACACACCTAGCCCAAGCTAGCCGCGCCATGCCAAACGTATTCTGCCTTGGCCCTAGCTATGCTAGTCACACCAAACGCGCCAAAGCATGCCAACCATGCTAGCCGCACCTCCGTGCCAATGGCAAATCATGCCAGCCACACCTAGCCCAACCTAGCCGCGCCATGCCAAACACACTCGCCTTGGCCCTAGCTACGCCGGTCACGCCACGCCAAGCCAAACACCCTTACCTTGGCCCTAGCCGCGCCATGCCAAAGTAGCGCCCGAACCTAGGCTTGCAAACCGTGCAACCTAGGACAAATTGGCCACGCATGCCAACACGCTCGCTGGTAGCTTTTCCTACCAGGCCGTGACTCAAATTGGCCACGCATGCCATTGGCAAATGCAAACACGTTCACTAGTAGTTTTTCCTACCAGGCTGTGACCCAAATTGGCCACGCATGCCATTGGCACATGCCAACACGCCGCCGGTAGCTTTTCCTACCGTGTCGTGACCCAAATTGGCCCCGCATTCCATTGGCACATGCCAACACGCTCGCTGGTAGCTTTTCCTACCAGGTCGTGACCCAAATTGGCCACACATGCCATTGGCACATGCCAACACGCATCGCTGGTAGCTTTTCCTACCAGGTCGTGAGCCAAATTGGCCACGCATGCCATTGGCACATGCCAACACGCTCGCTGGTAGCTTTTCCTACCAGTGTCGTGACCCAAATTGGCCACGCATGCCATTGGCACATGCCAACACGCTCGCCGGGTAGCTTTTCCTACTGTGTCGTGACCCAAATTGGCCACGCATGCCATCGGCACATGCCAACACGCTCGCTGGTAGCTTTTCCTACCAGGCCGTGACCCAAATGGCTGAGCATGCCATTGGCACATGCCAACATGCATCGCTGGTAGCTTTTTTTACCAGGACGTAGCCCTAATGGCTATGCGTGCCATTGACACATGCCAAACACGCACGCTGGTAGCCTAACTTTCAAACCGTGCAACCTACCACCAAGGCATCCCGCACACGCCATTGGCACATGCCACACACGCCACTAGCAGCTCTGGCATTGCCACTTACACTCAACGAACAACCTACCACCAAGGCATTCCGCACATGCCACACACGCCACTAGCAGCTCTGGCATTGCCACTTGCACTCAAGGTGCAACCCGCAACAAAGGCATTCCGCACATGCCATTGGCACATGCCACATGCGCCACTAGCAGCGCCACTTGCACTCAAGGTGCAACCAACACTCGAGACATCAACACAAACTGGGGGATGCTTTCTAGGGTTTTGGTTTGGCAGTCACAAAGATGCACGTACACTACGCTCACATTAAGAAAGCGTGAATAGGAATAAAGCGGTCAAATAAATGAGGAAATAATGGTGAAAACGTTTTCACCCATAAACACCTTGCGGTTACCACCTCCTCCATTATTTCACCCTGTACTCTCTTCCTTCATGAGGCCAGGGTACGTTTCAATCTCGACTTGTATAAATAGGTCTTACCTATTTCCACCAGACAACAAGTCTCGGTCAGGAGAAAAATACAACACTCTCAGAAAAGGCAACTTTGCAAGCTCTCCAAAAAGCTTTCATCTCTAGCAAGCTTCCGAAGCTTTCACTTTCTCGATACAAGTCGAGATACTACTCTCCTGCACTATTCCGGTCTCAACACCTTTCTTTGCTTCCCTCCCCAAATCAACCCTTCTCCTCCATTTTGTGACCGAAGCAAGTCCGGGAACGACCATTTCTTGGTTTAGGCCGGACTTGCATGCATTGATCTCTCGAATCTATAAAGTGCTCATGTGCAACACATTTGTTTAGGGTTTAAACCAGTTTCTCACTCACCTACCGAATTTACCGAAATCGGCGAAAACGATTTTTACCCATAAACAGGTACTAATAAAGCACCAGGGTCAGATGGCTATAATTTGGAGTTCTTTAAGGCAGGATGGGGATTTTTGATACATGATATTATGTAAGAAGCGAAAGAATTTCATGAGAAGGAGAAGCTTGATTGGAGATTAAACATCGCATTCATGAAGTTAATACCCAAAAAGAAGATTCAGCAACTGTTAAAGATTTCAGACCACTAAGTCTTATTAGCAGCTTCTATAGGATTATATCTAAGCTTCTAGCAGAGAGAATTAAGATAGTAATTCCTTGTCTTATATCTGATTCCCAGGGATCATTCATAAAGGGGAAACAAATTCTAGATGGAATACTAATAGCAAATGAATGTATTAATAGCAGGATAAGGCAGAAGAAACCAGGAATTCTTTGTAAAATTGATATGGAGAAGGCATTTGACAATGTCAATTGGCCATCTCTTTTCAGTATCCTTAGAAAGAATGGATTTGGTGAAGAGTGGATTAAGTGGATAGGATGGTGTGTAACAGGAGCACAATTATCTATATTGGTGAATGATGAGGCAACTAATATCATTAAAAATTCTAAGGGAATTAGACAAGGTGATCCCTTGTCACCTTTTCTCTTCCTTTTAGTGGTGGAAGTACCGTCAATGCTGCTGAGTGAAGCTGTAGTGGACAACAGAATTGGTGGTTTCCAGGTTAATGCAGGTGGAACAGTGATTTCTCATCTACAATTTGCAGATGATACTATCATAATGATTAATGCTTCAAAGGAGGAGGTAATAAGGCTTATGATCATTTTAATCTTGTTTGAGGTGCTTACTGGTTTGAAGTTAAATTTGGATAAAAGTTCCATGATAAGTATCGGAACAGATAATGTGGTGCAAGAATTGGCTGTGGAATTGGGCTGTAGAGTGGAATATTTACCTTTTACGTATTTGGGAATGCCCATTGGTGCTAGCAAAAGAAGTGTGACAATCTGGGATGTGGTTATTGAAAAAATGAAGAAAAAATTGGCTCCATGGAAAAGAAAATTCCTAAATAAAGCAGGAAGAGTGACTTTGATTAAGAGTTCTCTTGCAAGTATTGCAACATATTTTCTTTCTATGTATTATCTCCTTATGGCAGTGGAAAAGAAGTTGAATAGCATTATAAGAAAGTTTTAGTGGGTGAAAATGAGGAGAACAAGAGGATGAGTTGGGTTTCTTGGAAAAATATTTGCAGAAGTAGAAAGAAGGGAGGATTGGGAATAAGGAAATTAAGGAAAATTAATAGATCTTTACTTGCAAAATGGCGTGGAAGATATTGTACAGAAAAGACAGCATTGTGGAGGAGAATTATGTGTGAGAAAACAAGGTATGAGGATTTCTTTCTAGTTCCAATGCAGACAAATGAAACAATGGGAAGGAGCATGTGGTATGATATTCTGAAGGCTAACAAAGACTTTTATGAAGCAGTTAAAATCAAGGTGCAAAATGGCAAAGGAGTGAGATTTTGGCATGACTGGTGGACTCAGAATGGTACTTTTAAGGATAAGTATCCTAGATTATACAAGATCAGTAGACAGAAGTTGACAGAAGTTTGAGACAGTGGAGAATATAAGAACACATACATGGAATTTTGCTTTCTCTAGAGCTCTGGGACCAGCAGAGAGTATAGATTTGTTGGAGTTAAAACATGATCTAAGAGATATCTCATTGACTCCAGGTGAGGAGGATAGTATTGAAGGGAAGTGCACAGCTAAAGAAATATTCAACAAGCTGAGTGAGAAGGAGGAGAATTGGGAGTTTAAAAATGTAATAACAAGTAAGTTTGTGCCTCCAAAGGTCTTATTTCTGATTTGGGCAGCTATGCATGACTCAGTTCCTACTAGAATGATGTTGCAGAATAGAAGAGTTATAATAAACTCAAATATGTGCTTAATTTGTAATAATCAAGCGGAATCTCAAGAGTCTCTATTTATCGACTGCAAATGGGTAAAATACTTCTGGGATAGTTTTCTAAATGCCATGAATGTGAGGTGGGTATTCAGTCAAGATTTTAAGGCTAGCCTTCAGAGTTGGAGATTGAATAGAGTTTCAAAGAGATTGAAGATGGTCTGGCACTTGATCCCTTATGCAATATGTTGGGAGTTGTGGTTAGAACGAAATAGAAGGGTACATGGAGGAATACATAAGTCTTCAGATGATATGCTATGTGATATGAGGCTTGATATTCATTTATGGAGCTCCAACACAGATATTTTTAAAGGTTACACAGTGAATCAAATATTGTTTCAATGGGAAGAAATTATGAGCATGAGATAGGTTTTTTTTGGATTTCAGTTTTGGATGTTAAGTATTTTGACTTAATCTTTTGTAAATTTGTATATATCTTTTCTTTTTAATATATCCCTTTTTCCTCAAAAAAAAAATGCCATGATTTGCGGCGGCAATAACTATTGTACTTTTGTAAAGTGGAGAAATAAAGTACTCCTACAATTTTTTTTTTTGACAGTAAAGAGGAAAATATTAATTAAGCAATATAATACAGAAGAATTTTGTGAGAAATACTAGAAAGGATACTTTCTTTTTGCACTTGTTGTTGCAAATTTTTCGTCATGTGTTGTAGTCTTCTGATTCTTGCTTCTTTTGCCACTATGTCCACTGCTGCATTGTGCTCTCTGTTAATAAATTTTACCTTTGCTTGTGGTAATCTGCCTAGAATAGTAGTAGTTTCTTCTATGGTATTCTCTGTTGTCCAAGAAACGTCTGTTCCTTTTGTATTAGTGATATCTGCCAGGACTTTACAATCTATAGCTATAATGACACTCGAAAGAATATTGTCTTCTATCCATTTTAAAGCATTTAAGAGAGATTTTGCTTCTGCATGTAAATCCGAGGACGCCCAATCTGAAACTGCATAAAGATGCATAAAGGTTTCTTATTCTACCGAATAAAAAATGAAGGCGTAACCCATGGACAAGTTCTCCTTGTTAAACGACGTATCTGTAAAAATTATCCAATCCACTTTGAAATTATTCCAAGCATATTTAATTGCTTTCTTTATCTGAAAATCTTTTTTAATTTTCTCCTTTTTGAAAGGCTGGGTCTGTAAGAAGTTCTTAATCTGTTGAATCAAAGAGAATGGGTCTGGGTTGGTTTTCCTAAATACCACTTCACATCTATACTTTCATATATAGGAACCAGATGATTGTAGCGATTTGTTCACAAATTTTGAGAAGTTAGGATCAGGTATCCAAGTTTCCACCCACTTAACAATTGAGTCCGTGTTAATTAGTGAATTAACCGTATTTAGATCGCAGCCAAACCAGATCGATCTAGCGAAATATAATTTTCTAAAAAGGTCTTCTATTTCCGGCGCTTGATTATCATATAAAGGACACTCAGGGGACATTTCTGCGTTGTGAGTTGCTAGTCTGCAATTGGTCGGAAGCGCTTTTTGAACTAGTTTCCATATAAATAGTCTTCTCCCAGGGATTGTCTGCAATTTCCAAAGGTAGTTCCACGGAAAAATTATATCCTCCTAATTATTATTATGTTGCTTGATGAGATAGTTGTAAATATTTTTTGCCGAGAAAGCCCCAGAAATATGATGTTTCCATCTAATGCGATCTCTCTTATCTTTGTTTGGGGTAACTGCTAATATTTTTTTCCTTAATATATGGTGAAAGTAATCGTCAATTTTCCAATGTCCCAGTAGCCGTCTATTTTTAATAGATCTTGGACCTTTTGGGGAAGAGGATCAACTCTATCACCTGGTTTACTCACTATATATATTCGTATTAGGTATCCAACTGTCTTCCCATATCTTCGTATTAACTCCATCTTTCACTTGCCGAATAAAGTTTCCTTTTTATGATCTTGAGCCCCTTTTGAATGCTCATCCATATCCAAGAAAGTTCTTAATTTCTAGTCGGTTCAAATGGGTTTGAATCATGGTAGTATTTCGCTTCTAGATGTTTTACCCATAATTGATCTTTTTCTTTCATTATTCTGCTTGCTATATTGAAATTGTGAGGATTTTTAATTCCTAACCCCCCTTGAGATTTTGGTTTACACATTCCCTTCCACGCTTTTATATAACCACCTTTTCCGTTTGGCTTGTCTTTATTCCACCAAAAGTCTCTTTGGATTTTGTCAAGCTTATCTAGAGTTTCTTTTGGAAGTGCTAGCATCTGCATCATGTAAGTTGGGTAAGCTTGGAGAATAGATCGAATTAAAACTGTCCTGCCCGCTTGCGATAACAACTTTGATTTTCGACCTTGTAGTGTGTTGTAGTACCTTTGAATGAGCGGTTCAAAATTTTCTTTTCTGTTTTTATCGAAAAAAAGAGGAGTACCTAGATACCTGTCCTTTTTTGTCAACATGGGGACTTTTATGATTTTCGCAATTATCTTAGCATGTTTTGGGTGTATTTTAGGGCTAAGGTAAATGCCAGATTTTTATAAATTTATCATTTGCCTTGTGATTTCCCCAAAATTAGATAAAATGTCCAGTAATTTTTTTGCTTCCCCTAAGTCCGCTTTGGTGAAAACAAAACAGTCATCAGCAAAGAATAGGCAGGATATAGTAGGGGCATGTTTGTTTATTTTAATGCCAGAAATCTTATTTTCTTCTGTGGCTTTTTCGAGGAGTCTTGAGAGAACCTCCATGCAAATTAGGAATAAATATGGTGATAGAGGATCTCCCTGCCTTATATATAAGCCCCTAGAGGTGGAGAAAGTTGGACCCGTGGATCTATTTAAAAGTTAAGAATAAGAGGTCGAGGAGATGCATTGAGAAATCAGGTTGACCCAGCAATCGCTAAAACCAAAAGAAGTTAAGGCTTTTTCAATAAAATGCCAATCAACTCTATCAAAGGCTTTGGAAAGATCAATTTTGAGAGCTAGAAACCCTTTTTTTCTTGGAAGTTTTCATTGAGTGAATCAATTCATGGGCTATGATAATATTGTCCGTAATTTTCTTCATGGGATAAAGGCTGATTGATTTGGGGAAATTAACCTATTTAAGATGGGTTTTAAACGGTTCGCCAAGATTTTTGAGATGAGTTTATAGATAGTATTGTTGAGGCTAATAGGTCTAAAATCCACTGGGAATGAGGAGTTGTGATTTTTGGTATAAGAGTAATATAGGAGTGGTAAAAGTCTTTTTCCATAATCCCAGACCTAAAGAAATCTTGCGTAGAACTTATTATATCTGGACCCAAGATGTCCCAATTAGCTTTAAAGAAACCCGGTTGGAAACCGTCTGGGCCTGGTGTACTCCTACAAAATCCACTATCCACCTCACGTGAAAATGAAATATTATAAACTAATTTTATTGGGCCGACCGATCGAAGCGAAGGATGGCTTTATATGGCCATTTATTTTTGTAAAATGTAAGTGATCAATTGACTCAAAAAGATTGGATTTGTTTCTGGTAGTGTGCATCTGAAAATTTGAAAATGCCCCTCCCTTTTAGTCCAATTACTCCTCATGTATTCTATCTATTTAGGGGTATAATTAGAAAGCAAACTTTAATATAACATATCTGAAAATCCGTGTCTTAGAATTTTACAAATTTTATCTTGTTGGAAAGGTTATAAAAAAGAATTACACAATGAGTACAAACAACAATATCAAATTTAGAGTTTTTACGAAAAATTCAGAAGTATTTATCATTTTAGGCACAATTTTTGAAAATTAAATATATATCCATTACACAAACCACCACAAAGAATACTTTTTTTTGTAAGTCCACAAAGAATACATAATACTTTATGTAGCCATATTTTGGTTTATGCATCAACTAATTTTCTGTTGCATCTAATAAAATGATGTACTCCCTCCGTTTCAAGAAAACTGATGCTTTCACTTTAGGCACAGTTCTCGAAAACTGAATGCATATCCATTCTGTAAACCACCACAAAGGATGCATAGCACATCATGCAAGCATATTTTAGTTTATGTGTCGACAAATTTTCCGTTTCTGGAAAAGTGATACTTTCACATACCCTACGCCCCTTAATTTTGTGCCTTCTTGGGCTTTGTTTTTATTTTATTAGTGTCCTATTTAGGTTACACTTGCCCCTAGGTTTGGTGATCATATGTTTGAGTCACTTTTTGATAACCATCGTATGGAGGGCGATACCTCGGTCGAGTGATTCTTGCCTTAGCCAAAGGCAAGTTCCCCAATTATGGATATCTCCTGTATGGCAAGACATCATCCGATTTCTTGATGGTGATGGCATTACCTTAGGTATGTTCCCGTCTCAGGTAGCTTAGGGTGTCCACCGCTTCATCTCGCTTCATGAGGCTAGATGGAATTGCCTTAAGTCTGTATATCCGTCTCGGGCAGCTTAGGTATTTTCCTGCATCATTCTTTGTAGAATATTGGAAGGTGTGGCTAGCACCGTGCCATAATCTTGATGGGCTTTTTTTATAATGTTTCCATGAGGTGATTACTTTATATGCAAGTCCAAAAAATAATGAAAAAAATTAAAGCAAAAAAAAAAATACAAGCAAATAAATAAATAAAAAGACAGACAATCAAAAAAGAGAAGTAAAGCGATAAAGAATTGAAAAATAAGCAAAAAGATGAATTTTATTATTCTCAAAAGAGGGTTTATAAGCCCTTAGTACATTCAAGTAAGGTGAATTGAAAAATAAGCAAAAAGATGAATTTTATTATTCTCAAAAGAGGGTTTATAAGCCCTTAGTACATTCAAGTAAGGTTTCATGACCTTTTACAAGTAGGGATTCAAACCCTATTTTCATAAATTAACCTTCTATGTGATAGGTTTTCTAAACATTGTATTGCTTTAGATACTTATATTCCATGGGCGTTCCAGTTCATCCCCATTAGGCTTAACCAACCTGTAGTGTAATAACTCGTCCCTCCACCGATATTGTCCCCACTTAGCCACTGTGGTTATCCGGCAGTGTGGGGTTTTCAATGGGCATCGCTGCGGTAATCCAGCAGAAACTTCCCGGATGGTCACCCATCCCTGGATTGCCCCCGCCCGAGCACATTTAACTGCAGAGTTTTCTACCAACTCTTAAGCCAATTGTGCTGAAAATTCCTCGGTGTTAGGGAATGACAAACCATTACTTATATTACATTCGGCCAACCACTGTCGAATATTGGGGTATTAAAATATCACCACCTTAAATTGGAGCCGTCCTCGGCTCTGGAATATATTTATAAGCCCTGATCTCCAACTTCCCCTGCCCATCATGAGAAGCACCTGGATCAACCCCGTCCAGCGTACCTTCCCACCCTCGGCAGGTGACCCGTCATCGACTCTGATACCATTTGTAATGACTTGTCCCTCCACCGATATTGTCCCCACTTAGCTACTGCCAGTAGAAACTCTATAAATTAATGCAGTCGGGACCATCAAAATTTATTAATTAAGCGAGATATTAATTAACTGATAAATTAATAACTATTAATTTATATATTAATATTAATTAATACTTTATTAGCATATAGATAAATTTCATATCAAATAATTAGTTTCTATACAAAGAAAATACCATATCATATCTTTTATATTTCCTATATAAATACAATATCAATACCAAATCATATTTTTATAAACACAATATTCAATCATAAATTTTATTTCCTATCTAAACACAAGTTTAGAAAATTTGGATGAACATACAGATAGTGAAATCACTTAAGACTTGCAAAATTTGATCGAGAAGTTGGGCTATCGCAATTCAATGAATGTCGAAGATGTCCTAAATTATCCGGAAGAAAATGAAGTTACACATTTGTTAACCGATAAAGAAATAATCGAGAACGTTATGGGAACTGATAAAGATGTGGAAGAAGATGACAAAAGTTCTACGATAGAGCCCCCTTGACAAAGCGAGGCTATTAAAGCGACAATCACATTGAATAATTTCTTACTGAGCTAATACCAAAAATTCTTACAATGATAAGAAAAATTAGAGATGAAATTCAATGCAATATTGATTTTAGCAAAAAAACAGAAGACAGTTAAATCATTTTACAAAAAGTCTTCGTAAATCATTAATATATTGAATATATATATAATGCACTATTAATTTATATTTCATATGGGGCCTATATAGGTAATCAAAAAAGTATTATCTTATAATTTTAGCGAATTATTAATTTGGCACGTTGTCCCCGACTCGGGACCGGCCAAAAATACTATTTAAGAGAGTTTATTAAATAATCGAGTATTAATTAAAAGAGTTTCTACTGTATCTGGAAGTGTGGGGTTTTCTACGGGCATCGCTGCGGTAATCCAGCAGAAACTTCCCGGATGGTCACCCATCCCTGGATTGCTCCCGCCAGAGCACGCTTAACTGCAAAGTTTTCTGCCAACTCTTAAGCCAATTGTGCTGAAAAAGCCTCGGTGTTAGGGAAGGACAAACCATTACTTATATTTCATTCGGCCAACCACTACCGAATATCGGGGTATTACATGTAGGCTCCATCACCTAATTTGGATATTGAAAAGGCGAGGGTACCCAAATATACCTCAAGCTAAAACTTTTCCTACCTATAAGTCATTTCTCCGAAAGTGATTGTCTATGGACTGAGTCAAGACAATACAACTAATCGGTTCACACTTTGTGTGATCGTCTATGGATACGAGATCGAGACAATAAAACAACGAAGTATGTTTACTTGATAAAAAGGTTCAAACTTAACCAAACACAATAGGATAGCTTATCAAGTAAATATGAATTAATGTTTCTGTAATTTACTTTAATTATAATAAAACAATTATAATGCGGAAAATAAAAGTAAATGACATAGCAAGATTTTGTTAACGAGGAAACCGTAAATGCAGAAAAACCCCGGGACCTTGTCCAGAATTGAATACTCTCAGGATTAAGCCGCTTCACAAAATTAAACCAACTTCGTATAGTTGAGACCAAGAAACTAAACCTATAGTTCACCTAGTTCCGTCTGTATTCCCACGCCTCCAACTTATGAATAAGTCACGTACTTGGAACAATTCCTTCGGTTCATATTCCAAACAGTAAAGGAACAACAAATACGTTTGTTAGCAAAATCTTAACATTCCTTTGGTTCGACAAAGGCACTTCTTTTATCTCAGTAAACTCCTTCGTCAGGTTCTTAGATCTATCTTATTCTCAACTACCAAAGGTAATTGTTAAGATTTTGCAATCAATACTTTTAATCACAAAGAATTGTATTGATGCCAATCTACACAACTAAACAATCCAATCTACCACAAGGATAAATCGATTATAGTCGGATCCTCTATACCGAAACAAGTATTGTGCACACCAAAGATTATGAAGCCCAAATCAGAAATCTTCAACATCTTCTTTGTCTTCAAATCTTCTTAGATAAACGCCTGCACACAACTTGAATCTTTTGTGATCAATCACACACAGAACGGAGTCTGTTAGCAATGGATTATCACAAGACGTCTTTAGATCTACAAACAGTCTAAAGATCCATGTCGAAACGTCAATCTAGTTTGAGTGAATCTTATATCAGAATAGAAGATTCTCAAGCATAAACAAACTATGTGCAATCAAAGTTCAACCACCGTTAGTAAATCAAATCAATCGAAAACACAAGATAAACCGCAATTATCTAGTTTCCCACCAACGGTACTAATAGAGCTTCTCAATCCGAAAGAAGACTTTAAACTGAGCGGCCGTAAGAGATTTCGCCTAATTTGCTTACTCTCCTCTCCGAAAAGGTAGCTTCACCAGTAACAACATAACCGAGGAAGTTTGATGTCATGAAGGATTAGTTTGCTATAAATGAAAACTTCAAGTATTTATAGACAAGGAATTTTGGACACCAAGGAATTTCCAAAACCGAAAATATTCTCAAGATATGCAATATATTCCAAATCGGTTTGCATAATTCCTGGAAATGCTCTGTCCAAAATAATGACCGAAAATCTCTTTGGAAAATCTTCAACTAGTAAATGCACATTACTAATTCTCGTTTTCCTAAAATAAAATTAAAAACCTTAATTAAAAGATTCTTAACTTATTTATGTTTCGATCCTTGGATTTTCTTCCTATAACTATTAAGGAATAACTTTGAACAATTAAAGATAAGCGTTATTGCACATGTTCAAAGTATGTCGACATCCGTACTCTGTAAGTCCTCTATCATACTTACAATCTTGAAACCGATTTGCCACACTTTCAAACAAGTTTAGAATTGGCTCATCTGACTTTCAAGAACTATGTGATTGATCAAGAACACTCAATCACCAATCATGGTTTTAACGGTTCTACCAAAACAAGTTTCGGTTCTACCTCCCTGTGAGTAATGTGCATAGTCACACTAGCTTTCCAAAATTCGGTTGACTAGGTACTAGGATCGGTTCCCCACATATATATGGTATCTAACTTGAATGTGTTGCACATGTCCATAGGATCGATTCCCCTTTACCGAAAAACGTGTTGCACATGTCCATAGGATCGGTTCCCCTTTCTGCTAAAACATGCTGCACCGCATACAAGGATCGATTCCCCTTTGTGATGTGTGGCACCTCTTACTAGGATCGGTTCCCCTTTACCCAGAGTTGGTCTTACACAAAATCACAAACTCGATCATACCATCTCAGGTAATTACTTAAGATCGGTTTAACTAATAAAAGTAATACCAATACATAAGTCAGGCCTTTGTGAATAGTTTTACCAGCAACACAATCAAGTCATGAGCGGTTTTACTAATCACACATATTGGTTGTTCACAAGATATGCAATGAATAACAATATCAATAATGCCTGGCTATTTCCTTTTCAATTCACAAAACAAGTTCATGAATTTACTTCCTTAAAACACATGTAAAACATTGTTTCCTAGGATGAAATCCTCACCTCATACCCATACATAATCACAATAGAATTTAAACGATTATGTCGATGTCTTATCTACAAAGTTTAATGGTTAAGCAATAAACCTCGTATTTTATTCCTTAATACTATGTATATCTAGAGTGTTTATGCTTCGCAGTTTTGTTTTCAATATGCACGACTTGAAAGATATGTTAGGGAATGAAACAGTTCAAGTCAAATATCACTAACCTCAAGTGGAAGGATGATGTTGTCGTTGTATCTTCTTACTTCTTCACTTTTTCAAGTCTTCGCAATACTTGTAATGTTTCATATCTTAATACTTTCAAGCTAACCTATACGAAGTTGACTCTAGTATATAATCAAGCGAATCTTTAAATGAGTTTTGGTTCACTAAAATATGACAACCAAACTTGACATACCAACGCATGGTGGGTTCAACCGAGCTATGCTCTAACACCGTCTGAGTTGATTAGACCACTCCTTACACGCGTCATACATGTATCCTAGCAGAAGGCATCTCGATTCAGACAAAATCACCTTTTGGAGTATGATCCGATACTTCTATCTTATCATGAGACCACCTCTAGAGATGTTGACACGTGGCGATCGGATATTTTACCCTTACACTTTTCTTAATGCCAACATCTTTAAGTTTTCCTTTCTTAGCTTCCTTGGCTTTATCCCTATATCAAAAGACACACAAAAAAAATATACGACAACTAACAATCATATATGATGCCGACATAGAAACGCTAAATAACGACATTGAATCATAAGTGCCGGTATTTTTGGCCGAAATACGAACCATACCGTTACTTGGAAACGACATTGAAATATATTAAGAAACTATCCCGACTTACAATACAAAAACTAAGGAGTTTTATGTAGTCTTTTTTAGATAACCCGACATTATCTTTCAAAAGATCGACTATGCCAAAATCATCTTCTGGCATCAATATCGAAATGACGTCAATACCGGCAGTACTAAAATTTCCCAGTTCTTCCTGTAAACTAAATAACAGCTCCTGGAATGATATTCAACCTAAAAGTAATGTCGGAACCTAACATACAGTTTCAGATGAATATTAAAATATTAGCTGGCGTAGTATTCATACTAAAATCAATGCTAGAACCAATACTGGCGTTGTATTCATACTAAATCCAATGCTAGTAGTCTGTAGTGGCGTTGTATTCATACTAAATTCAACCCAGAAACATGTACCGACATGGTATTCATATTAATTTCAATGGCGGAATATGTTGTAATTCAATTGTTTGAGTTAGGGTTCGTGATTCTAACCTAAACCCACTACTTTAAATCGATTGAAAGACTTATAAAACGTTTCAGTCACTTACCTTCTCACAGAAGCCATTTCTTCGATAGTTTGATGGTCCAAATCCTCCTCTTCTTCTTCTTCAAGAGCAATCCGATTGATCCCTTTTTTTTGTGAGCTAATGATTTTGATTCGGATTGGGTATCTTTCGGGGAGGCATGGTTATAGATTCGGGTAATCGACGATGAAGAACGATGAAGGAAATTTTTTATTTCAAAACCTAACCTAAGAAGAGTGTCGGAACTAGGGCTGCACATGGTTCGGTTTTCATCGATTTTTGGCAAAACCAAAACCAAAACCATAGTACTCGATTTTTCATTATTAAAAACCAATGAAACCATATAACCTATTCGGTTTCACTCGGTTCAGTTTCTACTCGGGTTGGTTAAAAACCATACGGTTTTTGGTTAACTGAATGATTTATAAACAATCTTTTATTTTGGTCAGTTTCTCATATCCGACAGGTTAAATTTTCAATCAAAAGTGTCGGCAAGAAAAAATTCCACATGCTACAAACATAGTTTTTACTTTTTAAGGCATGAGATTTAATACTAATACAAAAGCTAAAACAAAATCTAAAACAAAAGCTAAAGCAAAAACTCCAACAGATTCGGCAAAGATCATCGTTGTTGTTGTGAGTTGCGAGCATCCAAAGTCTGCACATAAAAAAAAAAGAAAAGGTTTCAATCAGCTCATGCACCTATTCTGCCATTCGTGCGTAGCTACTAATAGAGTAATAATGTCAATTGGTATTCGAAACCATACAAAAGAAACAACAACAAGAAACTAATGAGATGAAAAGCATCTCAACTGAATACCAAATACATAAACTGAAAACCAAACAGCACAAGCATCCATCACTAGCTATGTAAAAATGGTGATGCATTTCATTTAAGGGTATGAGCCCTAACAGAAGTAATCAGTTACATTGACACGGGGGAACCAAATCACGTTACAAACATCCCACCATTAGAACTGCAATTCACTATTTTTTCAGGAAGATAACTCAGTATTTAAACATCACTGATCCAGGTAATACTGAAAAATTTACAGATTGAAAAAAAAATTCCTTTTCATACAAAAATCACAAGCCCAAAATGAAAGCAAAGAAGTATCTCAGACTCATATTTCCCCATTAGTTTTCTTCACTATAAAAATTTAAAGTGCAAGGATGATTACAAGGTTTTTGTCCATCAGTGATGACCCTATAAAAATGTGTCTATCTCAATTCAAACTCTGTCTATCTCAAGTGCCCTTAAGGAATAACAAGATTCTAACAACAACAATGTACAAGTGTTGTACATTAAGGAATAACAAGGAAATTCAAAATTATTGAATAACAATGTACAAGTCTGTCTATAAAAATCTTCACTATAGAAAATTCAAAGTCTGTCTATCTCAAGTGCCCTTGAGGAATAACAAGATTCTAACAACAACAATGTACAAGTAGTGTTGTACATTAACAAGATTCCCAGCATAAAAAAACTCATACTAATTACTTAGTATTTACAATAACAAGTTAACAACATTCCCAGCAAAATAAACAAGATCAACAAAATAAACATATAATACCAATCAATCTGAATTAACTCGTGAAAGTAATTAAAATTAAGCAAAACCCACTGTGTAAATCAACCTAAATGACCCTAATTTGAAATCCCCAAATTTTTTCAATTTTACAAAGCCTGATATCACATTTAATTCATAAAGTCATAATATCAAAATCAATTCAAATCTAACTCATGATTTCAAAATCAAAGAAGAAAATGAGGTAAAATGGTACACACAGTCGCAAATCGCAACACTTTTACCTTTATAATCAAACTCCTATTCGGTCTCTTCAACTCCAGCTTCTAGGTTCGGGTGATGGTCAGGTTTGTTACTTGATCAAACTAGAAGAAAAAAAAGAAGTAAAACCGCAGAAGAGAAGATGATGGTGGTGGTAGTTCTAAGCTTGAGTAGTGGTGGTAGACTGGTAGTTCTGCTTTCAGGGAAGAACCGCAGAAGAGAAGATGAAGTTTTGAGAAACTTAAGAAAGACCGAAAGACACGAGTGAAGTAAGTTATTACTTATTAAGGTAAAATTTCTACTAACATCCACGGCTAATATTACTTCAATCATACGGCCAGTAGTAATCGGTTAACCAGTAGGTTTTCAGTTCGATTTTGGGACAAAACCTAAATTGAAACCGGCAGTGTCGGTTATCTGGAACTGACAACCATCAATGAACCATTGGGATATGGTTTAGGTTCCGTTCGGTTTATATTCTTCGATTTCGGTTCGGTTCCATGGTTCTGGTTCGGTTTGTGCAGCCCTAGTTGGAACTAAACGGGGATGATTTTGGTGAGTTTTCAGATTTTTATTTTGTGGGAAGGGTATTATAATCTTTTCATAATGTTTTTAGTTAATCAAGGGATATTTTAGTATTTCCGCCCACAAAACACCCCTTAGCAGATATTATTGGACGGAGATAGTAATTTCAGCTATTTTTAGGTTTCCGCTTTACATGGCTGGGAGCCTAGTTAGGGATTCGATGAATTTTTCCCGAATTATTCGCGAATCCGAACGAACTGTCCGAATCCGTTGCATTCGTCCGAACATGGTATGCGTATATTATGGAGGACCCGAATTAACCGCGAACAATTCAGATACATGAACTATTTGGCGAACTAAGTCGTCTAGCTGGCTAACCAAGCTCAGTCCGACTCGTCCAACTCGTAACTCAGTTAGCATCCAACTCGGCCGATTAATCATATGAATTTGTCAAAAATTAAAGTAAAGGCGTGGAGAGTCGAACCCACGACCTTAGGGTCGCTCACTAACCCCTAAACCAGCAGACCAACCATGCGCTGGTGATGCCACAACAAGCTATTTCGGATATATATGCATATTTAAACTACAAATCATAATTCCCCACTTAAAATTCTTCATTTTTATTATTTAATGCATGCCGAATTTTTAAACCGAACTCATATCTCGAAAACGAATTATACACGAACATATGCCGTTCCGAACTACTGCCCGAATACTAACCGTTGACCTGATTTTTGACCGAACCCGATCTATCCGAATCCGTATAATTCCGAACGTATTTCGTCCCGAACTACCCTCCGTATACTGAATTACTAACTGGGTCGGGGAGTTGAGAGTCTTTTTACCTATGTCTAGTTTGTGTGTTGTGTTTTGAGTTTAGATCTGAACTCCCAAACCAAAAACAGAAACAAAAACAATACCTTTGAACCAACTTTTAACTTTATTCAGAGAGATGAAGATAGATGAGAGAGACTCACAGGAAACCAGATCCACAGATAATAAAGCTTCTGGGTTATCATCAGATCAAACTGCTCTGTCCTAAGGTTTGCTTCTTCTTCTTCTTCTTTTTTTTTTTTTCCCAGTTTCACAGACAATAAAGTTTTGATTTTTAATTTGATTCATCCTCTTATGATGAGAAATCAACAAAATAAGTGATTCAGAAATCAACAATTGATTGATTTTATGTTGATTCATCTTCTAGAGATCCATTCTATATTGAAAAGGCCTGATTTTTAGGTTGATTCATCATCTTCTGTGGAATAATTTTTCTTCATTAATAATATTATGCTGATTCATCCTGTGGAGAAATCAACAGAGTTGCAGTCAAGTTTTGATTTTGATGCATCTTCTTATGCTTTCAGATGAATTCTATAATAGAAAAGGTCTGATTTTTATGTTGAGTTTTTATCTTTCCTTGTATGTATTAAAGTTTTGTTCTGACCTTTGTATCTATTCTTCAACTCAGTCCCCAATTTTCCCTTATATTGTTTTTATAAGGGAAATCCCCCTTTTCTATATTGTTTGCTTGATTGAAATCCCCCTTTTCTCTCTCTTTACCATCTTTCTATTCCGTGTTTGTAGTTCAATTGATTCCCTGGTCTTTCTGTTTGCGGCCGCTTGATTCTTCGTATTCCATTTCTGATGGATCCCTCTCTTTGCTTTTGATTCTAGGGGTCAATGTCGACTTCAGCGACTCCAACTCGAGGATGATCAAGTAGGGTCCAACTCCAAATGGCGGAATGAGAGTTGGTTTCAATTGTCCTAAAGGAACAAATTCAATTGGTTGTTCTTAAGACAGCTGAGAAGATTGTTAAAATGTTGATGAATTTTATCAAAGAATTTAATGAGGGAAATGTTATACAGGTAACATATTTCATTCAGTTCGTACCGTAGTTTGTGAAATTCTTACAAAAATGAATAGCTTTCATTTCTATGTTGATTCTACATTTTCAAAACATTTTTATAAAATATTGATGCTTGTGTAAATTAGAAAGGAAGGTATAATTTCTTGTGTAAAGTCCTTCTATTAGTTTTGATTTCTCTTTGCAAATCTCAATCCCCTCTTTTCCCCTCATATTTTGATCTAAAATCCTTTACATAAACTTACTCGTGTTTTAAGAGAACTTGTTCATCTGAGACCCAGAACTAATACAGTGAGACTTTGTTTATTCTTTTCATTGTGCTTTGGAATTTTTGGTTAATCTGGTACTAAAGGTTATTGTTTTTTGCTGATGAGTGCCTGGGTTTTTAGATTTTGGTCTAAATTGCATTCGATATGGCAGTACTTTGAATGGTTCACCGGTTTAGTAACCATGAAGGGGATCGGAAAATTGTTTTTTTTTGACTACCTGAGATTATGCAATCGTTATTTGAGGTTGAAATGTGGTCTGAATTTTCTGAATTCAATGTTGTGTTTTATATCAGATGATAGGACTGCAGATTTTGAAACTTGCTGCTTTGTGTTGTTGCTATATGGAATTGCTTCATCTGGAGTTCTATAAGACTCGCGGTCAATGATTTATGGCGAGGTAGATCGATATAATACCACTTATAGCAGGTACTTGGCCAGATCTTAAATTGGTTAGACGTGTCTGTGCAAAGATATTTGTTTTCCTATTTGGGGTGCAAGTCCTGTATAGGGTGCCAGTACTTTGAATGGCCCACTTGTTAGTAACTATGATCGGAAATTTGTGGTGGTGCCTGCTGCCTGAAATTTTTGGGTATGCAATCCTGGTTTGAGGTTGATGTGATCCAAAAACACATAGCATGAATTTTGTAATTTATAATGTGCGATTAAGTGGACTCCAAGTGGTAGCACTATGCCGTGATTTTTGGAGTGTTGATATTTAAGCAATTTTTTTTGTGTTTAATTGAGACGGTGTTAAGTTTTAATTCCATTTTTTTTATAGCATTTCAATTCTTCTTACTGCTGGATCACTTAAATTTTGTGTATTTTGATGGATGTCTTTGTGTTCAGATATGTGCGGTTGCTCGAATCAGAAGCACAATGGATTATGCAACCCACAAATTTTTTCAGAAGCAGTGCTTCAGTTGAGGCTTGCAGCATTACTACCGTTACAGCTGTTAGGATCGGAGGGGGTGTTTGCTGGGAGTGTCATTCATTAAGAAGCATTGAAGCAACCATTGAGGTGAGTTATTATCATAAATTCATAATTGATAATTTATAGTTAAATGTTCACATATTTGCATGAAGTGTGTTTTATGAAAGGTAAAATGCATCAGGTTAGCAAAGGTGCATCAGGGCAGGCATCACTCTTTGAACTTCCAGAGTCCATGCAGTGATTGGTAGATTTGCGGAACGAGGCTTTAGATCACTCAGAGTAGCATACAAGGTAACTTCTAAACTACAAATCTACTCCTCTATTTCCTACCCTTAGCGGCCCAAAAAGAAGAAAAGAGAGCATCGGGACTCGATGGCAGCTTATGGTTCTCTTGCCACTCTTTGACCCACCTAGACACGACACTGTGGAGACAGTGAGGAGGGCTCTAGACCTTGGTGTTTGTGTCAAATGATCACATGTAGGTTTCTGTTTTACGGTTTTACGAAATCTTTTTTTGTTGCCATCCTTTCTCATGATCCTTTTGAAGTTTGCATGGGGAAAGAGAGCAGAATTATGGTTTAATCAGCTTCCTTGAATTTATTAAAGTCCTTAACTTTCCTTGTATCTAGTCTTGAACTCATATTTTTCTGCTCGTATTTAATCAGTTACCCTTGTATTGTCTGCTTGATTGAAATCCCCCCTTTCATCTCTTGATTTCTTCATAATTCTGTCTCTGATGAATCTCTCTCTTTTTTCTTTTGATTGTAGGTGTCAATCTTGACTTCAGATGATCAAGTAGGTCCCTACTCCAAATGGTGGGCGGAAGGAGCGTTAAGAAAATGATTTCGATTGTCCTAAAGGAACAAATTCCTGGAAATCAATTGATTTTTCTCAAGACAGCTGAGATGATTAGTGAGGGAAATGTTATACAGGACCACAGGTAACAGATTTCATTCAGTTCGTGCCATAGTTTATGAAATTTACGATATGAATAGTTTTCATAACTGTGTTGATTCATCATTTTCTAACATTTTTATAAACTATTGATGTTTTGTGTAAGTTAGAAAAGAAGGTATACTTTTGCTGTGTAAATATCCTTCTATTGAAGTTTTCACAAATCTCCATCCCCCCATTTCCCCTCATATTTTGATCTAAGTATCCTTTACATAAAAGTAAACCTACCATTGAGTTTTAAGAGATAATGTTCATCTGAGACCCAGAAGTAATACATTGAGACTTTTTTTTATTCTTTTCATCCTGCTTTGGAATTTCTGGTTATATGGTTTGATTTGGAAGGTTGTTGTTTTCTTTTTGTTGTTGTTGATTAATGTGTGGGGTTTTGAGAAATTGGTCTAAATTATTTGAATTTCATTGTTGCATCTGATGTAGAAGTACTTTGAAAGGTTCACCTGTTTGATATAATGAAGGGGACCGGAAAATTGTTTTGTGACTACCCGGCATTATGCAGTCGTGGTGGTTTGATGTTGAAATGTGGTCTGAATTGTTTGAACTTCATTGTTGCGTTTTATATCAGATGTCAGGACTGCAGATTTTGGAACTTGCTGCTTTTTGTTGTTGCTACTTGGAATTGCTTCATCTGGAGAGTTTATATAAGACTCGCTGTCGATGATGTTTGGTTAGGTAGATCGATACAATACCACTTATAGCAGGGTTCTTGGCTTAAATTGGTTAGACGTGTCTGTTCAAAAATATTTGTTTTTCTATTTAGTGTACAAGTCTTGTATAGGGTGGCAGTACTTTGAATGGTCCACCTGTTAGTAACTATGAACTGGAAATTTGGGTACGTGACTACTACCTGAAATTTTTGGGGATGCAGTCTTAGCCTGAGGTTGATGTGGTCCAATAATACATAACTTGAGTTTTGTAATTATAATGTGCATTTAAGGGGACTCGTGGTAGCACTATGCCATTGTTTCTGGAGTATTGATGTTTATGCAATTTTTTTGTTTTTTATTTTATTGAGACGATGTTAAGTTTTGATTCAATTCTTCTTTTTTAAAGCATTTCAATTCTTGTATCACTTAAATTTTGTGTATTTTGATGGATGTATTTGTTTTCAGACATGTGCGGTTGCTCGAATCAGAAACGCATTAACGCACACATTTTTTCAGAAGCAGTGCTTCAGTTGAGGCTTGCAGCATTAGTACCGGTACAGCTGTTAGGGTCAGAGGGGTGTTTGCTGGGAGTGTCGTTCGTCTTATTCCATCATTAAGAAGCATTGAAGCAACCATTGAGGTGAGTTATTATCATAATTTATAGTTAATCATTGAGGTGAGTTATTATCATAATTTATAGTTAATGTTCACATATTTGCATGAAATGTGGTTTATGAAAGCTAGAATGCATCAGAGCAGGCATCACTCTTTGAATGGACATGGAGCCCAGAGTCCATGCAGTGATTGATAGATTTGCGGAACGAGGCTTATGGTCACTCGGAGTAGCATACAAGGTAACTTAAACTACAAATCTACTCCTCTATTTTCTACCCTTACTTGTTTCTAACATGTATTGCTGGATTATTGTATCATCCAGGAAGCCCAAAATTCTTGGAATTCAATTGATTGTTCTCAAGACAGCTGAGATGATTCTTGAAATGTAGATGAATGTTATCAAAGAATTTAGCGAGGGAAATGGTATACAATTACAGGTAAAAGATTTCATTCAGTTGGCACCATAGTTAATGAAATTTATGATATGAATAGTTCTCATAACTGTGCTGATTCATCATTTTCCAACATTTTTATGAACTTTTGATATTGGTGTAAATTGGAAAAGAAGGTATATAAGTTTTAAGAGATCTCAATCCCCTCCATTTCCCTCATATTTTGGTCTAAATAATCCTTAGACACAAAAGTAAACCTACTCTTGAGTTTTTAAGAGATCCTGTTCATTTGACACCCAGAACTAATAACAGTGGGACTTTTTGTTTGTCGTAAACACATTTCATCATTCATCATGCTTAATATCTTCTGTAACTGCATAAAAAAGCAATGCAAATAATGGATAAGCACAACTGACATGATAAACATTAATATAAAGTATGCAGATCAAGAAGGAAAAAGCACAAGAATTAATTTTATCATAAATCTGAATATACTTTGCAGAGCTAATCATTTTCTTTTCAGGTTGAGTTGATGACTACTTCTGGGAGGTGCATCAAAAGGGGAAATCTGGATGAACCTGATTGTGGTTTACCCTAAAGTAACGTAAGCAAGTAAAAGTTTTGTGGCAAGAGTGTTTTGACTCAAACTAAAGCATTCTGTTCTTCTTAGAACAGCCAGAGAAGCCGCAAACTCCATCTGAGGTTAATCAGATTATTACTGCGGAAATACCTGACAAGAAAAGATCCCGATGGATACAAAGATGTAATCCAGCTTAGGTTGCATGGACCGTGTGGATTATTGGTGTTTCACCATTTATGAAGTAAATATATGTTGGAAATGTACCCTAAGGACTTCAGTAGCCAATTACTACAAACGAACACGGATATTCAGTTCACAGGAAACACGAGAATGGTGTAAAAACTCAATGGGTGGTTACTGATAATAGAGAGAGATGGGATAATATTCCAGGACATGAACATTTTTTTGTATTTGGGTCGAAAGGTTCAGATGGAAGCAGCAAATCAAGCTAAAGTCAATGTTGCAAAAGCAAAGATGAAAGGTGCAGTTGGTGCCAAACTGAGAGAAGAACGCAGCAAAGATTGACGCTGAAACCAAGATTATCTCCACTCAAAGGCAAGGGCAAGGGAAGAAGGAAGGGATCAAGGTTAAGGCCGAGATTAAGGTCTTTGAAAACCTAAGGGATGCTGATCTTGCTGAAGCTGATGCTGAATTGGCTACCAAGAAGGCTGGATGGGCACAGTTAGCTGAATTGGCTCAAGTAGAGTCTTTCAAGGCTGTTGCCATTAAAGAAGCTCAGTTGCAGAGAGATGTTGAGTTGAAGAATGCCATAACTCAGACTGAGAAATTGGTGCTGAACTGAGTGAAGGAAGACTGTACAAAACGCAACAAAGATTGACGCTGAAACCAAGATTATCTCCACTCAAAGGCAAGGACAAGGGAAGAAGGAAGGGATCAAGGTTAAGGCCGAGATTAAGGTCTTTGAAAACCTAAGGGATGCTGATCTTGCTGAAGCTGATGCTGAATTGGCTACCAAGAAGGCTGGATGGGCACAGTTAGCTGAATTGGCTCAAGTAGAGTCTTTCAAGGCTGTTGCCATTAAAGAAGCTCAGTTGCAGAGAGATGTTGAGTTGAAGAATGCCATAACTCAGACTGAGAAATTGGTACTAAACTGAGTGAAGGAAGACTGTACAAAATGCAGCAAAGATCGACGCTGAAACCAAGATTATCTCTACTCAAAGGCAAGGACAAGTGAAGAAGGATGGGATCAAGGTTAAGGCAGAGATTAAGGTCTTTGAAAACCTAAGGGATGCTGATCTTGCTGAAGCTGATGTTGAATTGGCTACCAAGAAGGCTGGATTGGCTCAAGTAGAGCTTTTGCCCTGAGAGAGGATGCATGAAGAATGCCTTGACTCAGACTGAGAATGGAGGCCGAGTATCATAGTAAAGCTAGCGTGGAATATGACGTCAAGGTACTTCCTTAGAATTCGATTCCATTATCTTAATGTTAATAGCCTTTTTTAGTCCTCCCCCAGATTCATTCTAACTTGGATATGATAGAAAATAGAATGTTGTCATATAAAAGATAGTGTAATGCCTCAAACACCATTTAGATAGGATATGAATTAGGCTAATTTGTCCTTTGCCCTAGAGCTTATAATATGTTGTTGAACTCTTCTTAAAACTAATCTAATTCAGATGCTATCACCAATGCAATATGTCTCTTAATCACATATCAGTAGTGAGTAATTGTTATCATCCTAGATTTTAAAGACATTGATATTCCGTTTAATTGGTTCCCAGTTATTGATTGAAATTAGCAGTATATAATATATGATATGTCGTACAACTTCAAACCACCTATTTTTTGATTAACAATTGATTGATTATACAATTAGGTCCAAGATGCAAGCAGCAAAAACAAGCAGAAGCCGTTTTATTCGAGAAACAGAAAGCATCAGAGGCTCATAAACTTGCTGTTGAAGCCGAATTTTATGCACAACAACAGGCTACTGATGGAGAATTATATGCAAAAACGAAAGAGGCCGAAGGAATGGCTGCTGCAGCAGAAGCACATGGAGTTTACATTTCAAAGTTTGTTGTGAGAATTTGATAGGAACTATGTTTCATTGAGAGATTATCTGATGATTATTGGTGGAATGTTTCAAGAAGTTGGCAAGATGAATGCAGCAGGTACTTCCAGTCCACTCATGCAACCATATTAAATTCAGCACAGAGAACATGTAATTAAAGAGATAGTATTATTCATCATCAGTAGTACCTTGATTAATCTTTTGTCTTTTGCCCTCTCCTGTGTTTCCTGGCTTGGTCAAGCTGCTGCTGATACTGACGCCTGTAATCCTGTATTTAAAAAAATAAAATAATTATAATTATAATTTGTTTTTTTTCTTTCTAAAATTAGGGTTTTCCAAATCAATTCTAAATTAGGTCTTACATCATTTTTGTGTTTTGCAGTCAGATGAGTCGTCCACTTTGAGTAATTTTTGAATTCTGTCTTTGGACAAAAAGGACAGTGGTGGTTGTTTTGAGACCAGAATCGGAACCTGGCTTCCGTTTCTTTGAAATCAAAAAAGAAACGAAGTAATTATACATTCGGATTTAGATATCTATATATATATATATATATATATAGATAGATAGAGATAATAGATATATAGAGAGAGATTAAGAGATAGATACGGAGAGATTAAGATGTTGAAGAGATGAAATTATTACCTGATAGAGTAGAGATGTCAACAACATTGTTCTCCATTTCCGATTAATGAGGGTTTGTGCTTGAGATTTTGTTTGCGGATTTTGTGTATGTGAGAGAGCGGAAGAGAAAATATTTCCGGATCTGGTTTTTGTTGTTACTGAATTGGATAAAGTGATTTTTCTTTCTTGCGTCACTAAATACAACAATTTATATTTTTTTTTTGGCTAATAAAATGAAAATTATTCCTGCCTCTTTTATTGGTGAAATGGACCCCGATCATCTGCTCTATTTGTCTAGTCACGCAAGGGCACCACTCGGTAGTCAAGGCCTGTCTAGGCATGCAACATTTTGCTCGCGTACCTTGGTTGACTACTGACCAGTACTATTGTGTGCCAACTATGCTGGACCAGGGATATGCACCATGATGAACTTAGGGTCTGCAATGTAACAGTACTACACATTGACTCAGACATTGCTCACCGGCTGACTATGTTATTTTCTGACTTGACTGACTTGTTTGAATCCGACTCATTATATTTGTATTTGGCACATTACATCTAACTCAAAAATGCTGTCTGACTCCATTACCCCCAAATCATTATTGTACTTATGACTTAAGTAAGATTTAGAATTAGTGTCGAACATCAGAAAAATATATAGAAAACAATCAGACATCTGACTCGGGCGGAGTCACACGCCGAATCAGATTTAGATCACGAGTCAGATTCGTGGTGCAACACTAGTATAAAGGAAACTCTTTATGCTTCCCTTTATCCTAACACTCATCCTCATTCATTGCAATATTACTGTACTTCCACTTTTACAAAACCAAAAAGATACTCCCTTCGTCCTAAATTATTAGTCCGCTTTGACTAAGTCAAGATATTAAGGAGACCGGAGGAGTGTGCAAAACTACCCCTATTAAATGATATATTATTAGTAAAATTAAAAGGAGTATATGGAGTATGTAAGAAAAATACATTAGTAATTATAATATTTATAGAAATATTTAAATACAATAGAGGACAGAAATTTTAAGACAGAGGGAGTACTACATTAAATCAGTTTCGTCTTTAGTTAAGAATCCGAATAATGCCTCAAGATCTGTTATTTGACTCAACTGACTCGTTTGAATTTTACTTGTTATATCTGACTTAAAAATTATTAGATAAATTTCTTTACGAACCCAGTTAGACATGTGCGTGCCTAACAAATCATGTACAAAATGTTATCCGACTCAAATACCTCCGAGTCACGTGCGCACCCAACAAATAATGTACAAAATATTACCTGACTCAAATACCTCCTAATCAGATGTATGAGCAAATTTTAACCTCAAACCCGATATCATGAAAATGAGATGCGAAATGATATAACATCTGACTCGAGTTGAGTCAGATGCCAAGTCAAATGCAAAATGTAACCTCAAATTTGATATCATGAAAATGAGATGAGAAACGATATAACATCTGACTCGAGTTGAGTCAGACGCCGAGTCAAATTCAGATCCAAACAAACGTAGCGTAATGTTGCAGTGACCGAAACTGTTTACCCCCTTTATCCAGACACCGACCTTCATTGCCACAAATCTACGAACATCATTTTTTTATTTTCTTTTCTTTGTCAAGGAGATTCCTTCAAGGTATATATATATACATTTCAAAATTATACCCCAATTTTCATTTATTTTTTTGCCCTTTGTCTGAGTGCTGTTGTGTTACTAGGGTGGTAGACCTGAATTTAACCAAGCTCCAACCTCAAGCTTCACAGAATTACTTGTATCATTGAAATTAAACCATAAGACCTGAATTCGACCATCTCCTTCTCTACAGTTATCTTTCAGTGCATATACTGATTCAGATTGGGCTGGCTCTCTTGAAGATCGACGTTCAACCAGTGGTTATTGTGTATTTTTAGGTGGTAATATTATCTCTTGGAGTGCTCGTAAACAGAAAACAGTGTCACGTTCTAGCACTGAAGCAGAATATAGAGGTCTTGCTATTGCTACTGCTGAAATTATGTGGATTCAATCACTTCTCTCGGAACTTCGTATTTCTACTCAATCACCTCCGGTTCTATGGTGTGACAACCTTGGTGCCACTTATCTTACTGTTAATCCCATATTTCATGCAAGAACGAAACACATTGAGATTGATTATCATTTTGTGCGTGATCAAGTCGCTTCGAAGCTTCTTGATGTCAGGTTTGTATCTTCTAAGGATCAAATCGCAGATATCTTCACAAAACCTCTATCTAAGGATCGGTTTTCTCTCTTAAGATTCAAGCTAACGGTGCAAGATCACCCGTTACGCTTGCGGGAGGGTGTTAAGGCATACAATACGTGTGTTAAATAACACACGTTTATCTTGTTAAACAAGTCTTTTGTATCTTAGGAAATTGGTTTAAGTTTGGAAACTATCTTACCTTGTAGTTCAAGGAAGACTTTGTATATATATATGTGTCTTGTAAAACCGATTGTACACACAAGTTTATAATAAAACCAAAAGTTCTCTTCTTCTCTTCTAGTCTTAAAAGTTCTGTCAATAACCAAAACCCTAGTAGTTCTAACTAAATCACTAGTGTTAAAGAGTATGTGAGGTTTTAGTTAGACTCTCTAAGCTTTCTCAGGCCTGTTCCAATGGACCTGCATTTCATAGAAACGCGAATGAGGCTTTTGTCAAACTGTCCATAAAGAGGACAACTAGGATATATGTTTGGTAATATGCTCCGAGCACAAGGTATCACTCTGAATTTCAAAATACACCCCCGGTCTATCCCCATTTATCTATCGTTTGGTGCCCTGCTAATCATTTTGTTCATTCTCTGTTAGGCTCCGTTATGGACGCTTTTGACTTGGCTTTCAAAATTATATCCCAATTTTCATTATTTAGTCCTTTCGGAAAGGATAGATTAATATGTGTTTGATTTTGTTTTTCTTAGAGTTAGAGCTACTGTATTAGGCTTGTAGAGTTGTATTGAACCAAAGACAATAGCTCTCAGAACTTTCCATAGACGACATCATTATGATCAGGCCATGCTGGCCCCTGTGAGATAGGGAATATGCTCTCTGGAACCACCTGTTAAACTACTTACTAAGCTTATATGAGGTTGTAGTTAAAGTTTAAGCTTTCCCAGGTCTGCTTGACGAACCTGCGTTTCATAAAAACGCGAAGAAGGCTTTTGTCAAAACTGTTCACTAAGAGGACAACTACGATTTATGTTTGGTAATATGCTATAAGTACGCCTTCATATGGAAGTCTGTATTCTAGGTGTTAGTATGAATTTCGGAATGCACCCTTGTTCTATTCCCGTTCATCTTTCATTGTTCCGTTTGTTAATCAAATTGGTGTTCATTCTATCCCCATTTATCTTTCATTGCGCCCTTTGCTAATCATTTTGGTGTTGGTTCTTTGTTAAGCTACACTGTATGTGTATACTGGCCTATCTTTTAGTAAGTAGTGGTACATCTTTACACTAATATAAGAACTCTTTAAGTATGCATTTTTTTGTATCATTGAAAAGCATTAGACTGACTTAATTTGCTTAAACATGGTGCCATGGTGGTGACATGATCTCCTATTCGGGTTTGCTTCTTTTGTCTTGAAGACTATCATATGTATTTCTTCGCACTTCCATTCATAAGTTTAGGCCACCCCGCCCCTGTTGAGATGGGGAATCTGTTCTCTGGATTCTGGACCACCACCTGTTAAACTACTCTCTAAACTCACTAGTTTCAAGAGTATATAAGGTTATAGTAGTGTTTAAGGTTTCCCTGACTTTCTCGACGAATCTGCATTTCATTAAAGCCAGAATAAGTCTTTTCTCAAAAACTGTCCACGAAGAGGACAACTATGAATGGGATTTACTGCCCTGAGCGCACTTTCATATGAATGTTTGTATTCTAGGTATTACTATGAATTTTGATATACATCACGGTCTCTCCCCGGTGATGACATCACTACCATCCCCGCAATGAATTTCGATATACATCCACGGTCCCTCCTCGGCCTCTGTTGAGATGGGTAATCTATTGTTTGGAACCACCTGCTCAACTACTTACCAAACTTACTAGTGTTAGAGTATAAGAGGTTGTAGTTAAAGTTTAAGCTTTCCCACACCTGCCCAATGAACCTGCATTTCACCAAAAGAGGTGAAATGCAGAGAAGCTAATTATCTGTGAATAAACTTGCCAAAAGAGGTGCTAGGTTGGGTAGAGGAGTGATTGAAACTTTTTCTCGCTGACCTGCATTTCTTCATAGGATAGAGATACCTGATGTGGTTTACTCTAGATTCAAAAGCTAATTGCTTTTCGCTTGTTTTTTTAAGCTATCTTCTTTCTAATCTTTTGGCTATCAATTAATAAAATTTGTGAATGAATATAAATAAAAGAACCTTCAATTTGTAAAAAGGCGAATAAGGTTTTTGTAAAGTTGTCCACAAAGAGGACGACTAGGATTTACCTTTGGTTATATGCCCTGAGAATAGTTTCATCTGAATGCTTGTATTCTAGTTATTACTATGAAGTTCAAGATACACACCCGGTCTCTCCTCATTTATCTTTCATTGTGCCCTTTGCTAATTATTTTGGTGTTCTTCTTATGTTAGGCTCCATTGTGCTGTGTAGTTCATTTTGATTATATTGGCCTGTCATTTAGTAACTAGTAGTACTACTTTTGACTAATAAAAGGAGACTCTTAAGGATGCAAACTTGAATATTGAGATTAATTGTAGTGAGCATGAGATGTTGAAGGTTTGTGAAACTTAGAAAGAGTCTTCCTGTCAATTGCTTTTGTAGTTTCTCTTTATGGCGACTGTATGCTTGTCTTTATTTTGTTTCGCCAATGCTCAGAGCTATCTGAAAGTTAGAACAATGACAGGTAAAATTGGAACGAGTTGCAGCTTTTGGATGAGATGATAGACAACGGTTTCCCTCTCTCTCACTACTGAACCAAGCATATTAAGGGATACCGGATATGATAGCACCGCTAAATCTCGTTAGCAAGGTTCTGAGTATTAAGCAATTGGATGCAATTATAAACAGGTTAGTATAGTAACTTTTAAGTGTTTATTAATACTGTCGTATCAAGAGGAATAAAGAAATACTCTGTAATACTTGGACATCGGATATTTTTGTTTGTTCGAGTTTGAAAACTTTAGTCCATTATTGTAGCTTAACTTGGAAAAAAAAATCCCTGGATGAAATTCTGGTGTTGAAATCTTTCTCGGCTTGCCGTGTACAGGGATGGGAACCTGGTGAAACGTGACATATATGGTCAAGTTGAAGTCAACTCCCACCTCTCGGGTCTCCCTGACTTGACTATATCCTTCACGATCCCTTCAGTTTTGAATGATGTGAGACTTCATCCTTGTGTTCGGTTTAGGCCCTGGGGATCAAATTAGATACTCTCCTTTGTTCCTCCTGATGGCCTGTTCAAGCTCATGTGGAACTGTTTAAGCTTAAATAAGTCACTCTTATCTTTATGTTTAAATAAAAGAGCTTAATTTGTCAAATAATCTGTTTAGTATCTTCTATCAACTAAGGATTAAAAAGTTGCACTACACTCCGATATATTACTGCACAGTTTCAACTGCCAAATCACTGGATATGTACAGTTGGAGCACAGCACATACTATGCAGTCTCAAATCATGCTTCTATAATTCTGCCTAGAATGGTATTTAGTATTAAACTGCTTGGGGGTGTTTGAAACACCACCTGATTGAATGAATAGGCTTTTCACCTTTTGATGAATTTCAACCTGCAAAATAAGCATGTTATGCAATAAAACTTCCATGATTACGGCGGGAAACAATTGACTTATGGTACATTGGTACTTTTTCTTAAACCATGCTTACTGCATCAATTTATATTCATTGAATTCGCATGTCACTTTCGGATATGCAGGATGTGCGAAACTCCACAGATCTTGCTCAGAAAGATGGTTGGAGATTAGTAGGATCGCAGGACAAGAAAGACCGGGGAAAGATCGGAGGTGACACTGACAATGCCTGTCGCTGGCGTCAAGAAGAAAGGGAAACTGCTTAGGCTAGAGCATTGCCTTCTTCTGATGGGTGGCACGATGTTTCCAACCGTAATCTAGGTGGGGTCCTGATGACAAAGGAGAAGGAATCTCGAACTGAGAAAAAGGTCGATAGCAAGAAAGAAGAATCTTACAGTGACAAGCAGTCATCTTCCATCGGTAACCATGCAATTTTGGAGCGTGAAACTGATTCTTGTGATAAATAGAGGCCTCTCCATCATTTGGAGCTTCATTTGGTCATCAACCCACCGTGCTGCACCAGATTTTGGTTAGGAGAGAGGTCGGGTAAAGCCTTCAAATGTGGATTTTGCTTCTGGTCGAGGAAGTACAAACATCTGGGAGTATGTCATTAAGTAGGCCTTCATCTTCTGACCCAATTGGTGCTGCTCCTAGAATAGAAAGCGGCTTGTTTCTGCAGATGCGTTTTGCTACCCTAGAGGAAAACATCTTGGTATCTATTGTAAGCTTTTGATGAAGTTCCTCTCAGTATGGTGGAAATACCCCCAGTAATTCAAACAGATTTGGTCGAGCCGTTGGTCTTTGTTTCACCTCATGAAGAAGAAGAGGTAAGATCTAGGCATTTATATACTTTATATACTTTAATGATTTTGCTCCTTTTAATATATTTATAATCTCAAGTTTATCAGGAGTTGGTCAAAATTGATGTGCTTGAAACACAATATATAAGTAACATTTTGATGAATATTTTGAAAGCATCAACTCCTCTTTTTATACTCTCTCATTTCTCCTGTTAGCGGCGCAGCTTCAAACACAGTGTTTAATAAACCATGAAACAACTGATTCACTTTAGAGCTTCTCCTTCTTCTTTTTTGCATACGGGATTGTAGTGGAAATTCAATATCCGTTTTTTATTGTTTGCTGCATAAATGAACTTCTAGTAGATGAGCTTTGGTCGTTAAAGTTAAAGGTTAAGCATCATATTTGTTATTGTGTAAAGATCATGGGTCTGGTAAAAATTACATAACTAGCAAGATGTATGTTGTTGAGCTGGCATAGATCATAGGTGTTCCGGATGATATTAATACTGTTACTTCAAACTCTGATTGTTGTTGTGTAAGGATCTTGGGTCAAGAACTACATAAACAGCAGGATGTATGCTGTTGAGCTGGCATAGATCACAGGTGCTTCAAATGATTATAATGATGGTACATTAAACTCTGTAGAATTTCTTGCCTTACAGCAAATTGGCATATTCCTTATATATTTCCTGGCCCAGTGAGATTTGTTGATGCAGTTGTTTATAAGCACATCACTGTGTTAGTTTTTTTTCTGCGATAAAATTTATTTCAAATGGTTAACTGCATGATTGCCATTGTGTTTATGCTCAATAAAAATGCATGGTATACTTCCCTTCACATGAGGAGGTTTTGACTTTTAATATCCATTACATAATGCTATTCTCAAAAATCATTTATCTGCTCCTGTTTTCACTATGACTTACAGGGTGTTCTCAACTAGATACTGAAGGGGAGACTCACGAGCAGTGGAGTTGTAAATCCAGAGACAAAAGCATGAAGTCCAATGGAGATATTACAAGTAAAAGTGGCTTAAATCCTACACAACACTGTTAATTAAGAACTCGTTTCAGGGTGTATTTCCTACAGCAAACTCACAAGGAAATCGTGGGTGCTTCCCAAGGTTTCAACTAGTGATGCTAATTTGTATAATTGTTGGCTCTGCTTGGCGAATAGGCATCCGTGATTCACAAAAGAACTTGTTAGATGGTACCTTTTCAGTCTTTGACCTGCGTTCACTCTCTACTAAGTTTAAAATAGTGGGGCGATGTATGTCTTCATTTAATTTCAAAGATAAATGTTATTTTGTTTCAGCGAAAGAAGCATATCATAGTGAAGATTGGAATAAAGCTGTGATGACAGTTGAAGAACAGCACATATGCAGTGTTTTGCCTTCATGTGTAGCTCCGGACTTCCCCAGATTAGGTACCGGGGAACCAAAGCAACAATCAGAATCTGGTGTCAGTGGCTTGTGGCGGGAAGATGAAGATTCATTGCAAGTGAGACTCTTGGGATGATTTGGAACACTTTTTAGGAAGTGCAATAATAGGAAGAAAAAAGAAGCATAATTATGGTTTTTTCCACCTCTAACTGTTGTGTCATGTAGCTAGCTCATTGATGTTTAATGTAGGTGACCTTTACCAACAAATTGAACTTTAAATTAAAAATTATGTAGAGTACCAAAATCGGGCATGAATCTATCCATGGAGTTTCTGTCCTATGTTTAATGTAGGTGACCCCACATCCCCAAATTGGTTCCACGGGAGAATCATAGGGATCTCACTGTAGGTGTAGAACGATTCTATATTTTATGTCAAAATATGTTGTTGTTGAGATGTTTTGCTCACCAGAAAGTTCAAGTCTAGAACGCTTTGATATTGAAAATTGTTGTTCTATAATCATTTATTCAAATTTGTTTAACCTTTACTGCAGACATGCTTTTGGTCTATTGGGCGGATTCCGAAAGATAAAGCTCCTTGTGGCTTGTATGTCTGGATACTTGGTGCTTGAAACAGGTCTGAAACGCTTGAATACATTTCCGGGCTTCAAGATCATGGGGAAAAAAAAAAAAAAAAGTAATCAGCCTTCTTGCTTTTGTCCATCACCAATTTCTTATCACACTCCAAACGTATCCGAGTTTCTTTTGATAAATGTGTGGGGTCCATAATAGAAGAACAACAAAACCATTGCTTTCTATTAAACCTAGAAACACAGTCGTTTCTTGGATATGTGTACAGTATAAAAAGCGTCTGCTTAAACATAATCGTGAAAATTATGCGTTCTAATGTTGAATAACAGCCTCTCTGGTATATCAGTTTCTCACCGGTGTTTGCCACTTTTTGTAGAATCTATAAAAGTGTTCCGAGCGATCCAACTGGAAGATGTGAAAAAACAGGACCAAGCTGGCAAGGTTTTGCAAATAAAAAACAACTTTAAGAGAAGTGAACAAAGCAGAAGGAGAACATAGTGAGTTTACCTCTGGATCAGATGGAAAAGAAGCAGGTGCCAGAAATTAAGGACACATTTTGACAGTGCGTTGGGACTTGGGAGGTCAAGAGAGACAAACTTGAAATCAGTTCAGAGTCTGTTTCTCTTGCTGAGCAGGAAGCCATTGCACTCAAGTAGTTGAGTTCCATTAACTCTTGACTGATTGATGTTTCACAAGTGAGAATGCTGAATTCCCTGAATTCAAACTATTGTTAAGTGCAAGTATTGCTGATTGATGTTTCACAAGTGAGAATGCTGAATTCCCTCTCAAATGTGAACTTGTATCTGTGTTAACATAACTCCCCCTTCTCTTTTCTCTTAGGATTTTTGTACGTACCTCTTAAATCTGTCTTTTTAAAATAGGATTGTCTGGAAATTTAAAGGCTGTGATTAACCCTTATAGTCAGTGGGATTCTGAAAATGTGACTGTGCCAGCAGTGAATAATCCAAGTTCATCAAATATTATCGCAGCATATAGGTTTGGGTAAGTTATGATCCTATAATTAACATTCCTTATTTGGGAAATCAATTCAGCATATGTAATGATAAAGTTGTCATTGTTGTTACCCCAGTTGTGAATCACAGCTTAATTTCTTTTCATAATAACTGTAATGGTCGGAATTTTCCCTGTAGCTGTTTTCTCTGTAACTGTTTATCGATTATTATTTTTGTCAGAACCCCCCATTCGACAGCCAACAGCAGATTCGTGTTTTCGGTGGTAAGTTGAACCGCAATTGGGATTTTAGAGAATTGTAATTCCTTTTACTCCAATTCTGCGTTAGCTTGAGTTTTTGTATAAGCTGTTTCTCCATCAAGTGCTAGCTCCTCCTTTTCCCTCCTCCTTGATCCGGGCTTGGGACCGGCATTATTTACTACAATGGCGGAGTTAAAAAGGGGTTTTCTGTACCAAAGCCTTGAACCCGTGATTAAAAGGCACCGAGGCTTTGGTTGTGTGCCGCAAGTGGGCGAGTCGCAGCAGCCGATGGCGAGCAGAACCCAAGCCAAAGGGGCCTTCCCATTCTTTATGGCAAAGTGGGGATCCCCCGGAGGCTAAAGTTTAGTTAGGGTCATGACCTCCCCCCAGTGACTGCAAAACTTCCTAGTTGGTCCCCAACAACTCACCCACCAGCGACCTTTGTATCTCAAAGCAGCCGAGCTGCTGCTTATATACTAAGAGCTGGTGCTTATTTAAGGAAACACACCCACTCAAGGAAATATTCTAAAAATTCACTCCGTGGCACAATCTTAAGAAGCCCAACCGACTTTGATGTCACAAAGGCTGGCATCGACCGTAAAAATCCACCCTCCAATAAAACAAATCACGCTGCTTCCATAAAACTGGATCTGCTGGATCATGCGGAACCGATGCTTGAACCCAAAGTAAACCCAAGAGTCTTATTTCTTGGACAAAGAACACGAGAAAGTCTCGCCCTAGTAGGTGTCAGATAAAATTTCACCATCAAACACACTACTGCATAGACTGATCCCCGATTCCCTATGTGCAATTTTTGGCCTTTTGCACTGTTTCAAGACAAAAAAAGCCATTTACAAATTTTATTGGACCGACCGAGAGAAGCGAGAACCCTATATATGGTGACTATGAGTCATTGTGAAGAAGGATGATTTATTTATTTTTTCCAATTAAACACAAAAATATGGATTTCCGTGTAACTAATTTTTTTTGGTTCAACGATGAAAGGACTGTTAACACAGAATATAGATGGTGTAACTTAGGACTACTCTGTCATCTATATACCGTATTGTATCTTAGTGTATCTCTTTGTTTACTTGCCTAAAGGGCTACTGTGTAACTCTTGATTAATATAAATACATGTCCTCAAACCCTGTTTAGGGTTAAGAGTCATCAAAACCACGCCGACGGGGCATAAAATGTCTGCAACACTCACGACTTTATCGGGGGACAGCTCCTCCCCCAAACATACCCATCCCAATGAGCATTTAGGGAAACAAGGGTACATCGTGAAGGTGTCTATCTCATAGCATCTGCCAGTGCCACTGCGAATGCTCTTTGGGGTGCACAATGACAGGAACCTGTTTTAGGGCATACGTAAAACTTTCAAGGCATACAAATCAATAATCCCATCTAAGGTGCCCTTATAAGGGGTATCCCTTGGGTAGTTCAATTACCCATATACCCTCCAACCGTTTTAATTACTAATACACCCTTTCCCTTAATATAAAAACCTAAAATCAGTTTTAAGAAAATCAAAATCAGTTTCCTTTAAACTTCTTCATCTTCTCTAGCAGCCGAACCCTTCTTCTTCCTCGCGAGACTTTTTTTTTCATCGTCTTGATTAATCGTCGATTCGCGAAAATTTGATCGTCGATTAAACTCAACTATATAATGGTTCGTACAAAGGAAAAGGCAACTGGTAGGCGTTCAAAATCGTCTTCAAATCCCTCAATTGAAGAAGAAGAACCAATTGAACCTGAAATCGAACCACAAAATCAACCAATCGAAGCACAACTCCTGAAATGAGGATAAGAAAGTAAGTTCTACAAACCCAATCTCTTATTTGATGTTTTTAATTGATTCAATAGGGTTAATTCCAAAAATCTTAGGGTTTTAGACGGTTGCAGCGATTGGTTCGGCGCATATTTTAGGTGCATTTTGAGCCGAACTTTTCTTCACAATTTGAATCATGAAATGTATATGAACAGTTCGGCATGAAATAGTA
Organism: Papaver armeniacum; assembly: GCA_023531295.1. Classification (NCBI taxonomy): domain Eukaryota; kingdom Viridiplantae; phylum Streptophyta; class Magnoliopsida; order Ranunculales; family Papaveraceae; genus Papaver; species Papaver armeniacum. The sequence continues at coordinate 479,872 of JAJJWW010005274.1, forward strand.
GACCAAATATACGCCGAACCTTGTCAAAGTTAGGAGTTTCAGTATAGGTTCGGCGTGTTGTATAATCTAGAATTTATGTCGAACCATCTTCGGTTAGTTTGCAACAGAAACTCGGTTTAAGTTCGGCTAATTTTGTGTTTATCGGGTAGCCGAACCCTTGGCTTAATATGTTCGGCTTGTTGTTACATTTCATTATACGCTGAACATAGCATTGTGTTACAATGGGTTCGTCTCATAATAGGTGTTATACTTACTAGACTTTAGTTAATTCAATATGTTAATAAAGTTTTAAACTTGTTTTAGGAATAACGAAGTTAAAAAGAGGAGGAGGATGGAGGTTACACCTACTACTTCTAAAACACCCGATCCTCGAGGAGGAGGTAAAAAGAAATTAGGAGCTGGAGGTCGAGCATCAACATTACAAATTCGTGAACCACATCCAGAGATACAAAGAGAAGAACAAGAAGTTGATGGTAGTCATGTTAATGAGGAACCTCAACATCAACCGAAAGAGAAGCATGTTGCTGAACGCCAGGTTAAAGGTTTGCACATTCCTGATGAGAAAAACGTAATCCCAGCTCGAGATGATGGTTTTCCACATGGACTTCCGGAAGATGGATGAAGGGTGTTGATCGGTTACGCCAAATATTGGGCAAAGAAAATATATGAGACTCCTGATCACTGCCATATCGCCAAATCCATTTCGCATGAAGTGCCTTATTGACAAGCTGCATCTTCTTTATCCCTGCACCACCTGTGGATTTTGGCAAATTTGCTTTCGACCACGACACCCAACTCCTTTTCTTAACTGTTGAACTTGAGCCCCACAAAAAGTTCCGCATTATCTTATCTAGTTCTTTAGCTATAGAGATTGGAATTTGAAACATGGTCATGTAATACACCGGAAGACTAGCTAAAACACTTTGAATCATTACTAACCTCTGCCCCTTCGATAAGTATGTCCTTTTCCAGCCAGCTAACTTTTGTTGGAATTTTTGAATCACTTCATTCCATACGATTCTACACTTTGACTTGCTTCCAAGTTGAATCCCCGGATAATTCATTGGCAATGTAGTTGAAGAACAACCAAAAATGTCAGCGCAAAAATCACCATTATGTAATTGTCCAAGCCCTACTATTGTGCTTTTCCTGTAGTTAACTTTGAGTCCAGATAGCGTTTCAAAAGCTACTAGAATATTCTTCAAATTCTGAACCTGAATTTCATTATCATCCGAGAAAAACTATAAGATCATCGACAAATTGAAGGTGCGTTATCACCTGTACCTTGCTCCGCTACTTTGAAACCGAAATTAAACCTTGATTTGCCGCAGATTTAAACATCAAAGAAAGCACCTCAAAGAACTAGAATGAACAAAAATGGCGAAATCGGATCTCCTTGTCTCGATTCCCTTCGACTTCTAAACAATTTAGTTGCTTCGCCCTTGAGAAGAACAAGCGAATCTAGGCGTAGTAATACACCATCTAATCCAACTCCTCCATTTATAACCAAAACCAAATCTCGCAAGTGTAGTATCAATACATCCCCAATTAACGTTATCGAACGCCTTTTCAAAATCCACCTTGCATATCATACCTGTTTCTTGAGATCTCAATCTTGAATCAATAAGCTCCGAAGCAATTAGTATTCCATCATGAATCTGCCTGCCATGAATGAAAGCCCCCTGGAAATCTGATATGATAGAAGGCATCACCACTTTCATCCTATCTGCTAACAATTTCGAAATGATTTTATATACGCTACCGATTAGACTTATGGGTCTAAAATTATGAAAAGACACAGCACCTTTACATTTTGGTATAAGCGTTAAATTAGTGCAGTTGATTCTCCAGTCAAGTGAATGATTAGTCTCAAACTCTCTAATCACCAGCATAAGATCAGACTTAATCACATCCCATGCAAACTTATAAAATTCCATTGTAAAACCATCTGGACCCGGACTTTTATTCACACCAAAATGATCTACCACACCTTTTACTTCTTCTTCCGTGAATTCATTTTCTAGAGTAATACTTTCCATAACAGATATAGATGGCATCTCAAGGTCTTCAAAACCAGGCCTAGATTTATGTTCCTCTGTGAAAAGAGTAGAATAGAAAGATTCAGCCTCCTGTGCAATCTTCTGTCTATCAAAACAAAGTAATCCATCAATATTTAAGCAATTGATACTATTCTGTTTGTATTTGAAGGATGCTAACTGGTGCAGATAACCCGAATTCCTCTCACCATCTTTCCTTAGCTCTTTGATTAAGTTTCCTAGCTAAAGTAAGCGATAAAGAAGTATGCTGAATTTTTGCTTGCTCCCTTGCCACTAAGTCATCATCAGACAAACCAGAAATCTCCTCTAGGTTGTCAAGCACATCTATATTGAGTTCCAGATTGTCAATCTGAGCTTGTAAATTTCCAAAAGTCTGCCTCTGCCAATTCTTGATAAAGAATTTTAAACCTTGTAGTTTCTTAGCAAAGATGTAGCTAGGCTTACCAACAAATAACAGACTATCCCACCAAAGTTTTAGATTCACCAAAAAATCAGGATGAGATAAAACATAATTGTCTAACCTGAATGGTGATTTAGTCTTATCCCCTGAGTTACAACAAAGCATAATCTGCGCATGATCAGATATTGGCCTGTGCAATCTCATTTGAATTGGTGCTGGGCAATGAGCATAGAAATCAGGAGATAGCAGAAATCTGTCCAGCCGAATCAACAACGGAGATTGTTGTGAGTTCGTCCACGTAAATCTCCTACCAGATAGAGGTAAGTCCATTAAAGAGAATTTATTGACGAAAGTCTTGAATGCTTTCCTGTTAGCCAATCCACCACCAGGTCTATTCCTTTCATCTGCACTTAAAGTAGCGTTAAAATCACCACCTAGCAGCCACGGCTCATCAAACAGTAATCTGATATCTTTGAGCTCCTGCCAAAATTGATTATAGTAACCATATTCTGAAGCACCATAAACCGCGGTAAACAGCCAAACAAAATCATCAGATAAATTTCGAAACTTTATAGAAACAGAGAATGCACCCAGTAAATGATCCTCCATCTGCACAAATCCTTCCTTCCACATCACAAGAATCCCACCAGAAGCTCCCTTAGATGCCAAATAAATATAATTACACCCATTACTACCCCAGAGAGACCTAATTAAAGCATCATCTACAATTTCTCTTTTTGTCTCTTGAATTGTAACAATTGTTGGGTTATTTTTTCTAATGGCATTTCTAATGGCAATAAGTTTAGGATCCTGTCCTAAACCACTTATGTTCCAACTGAAAATCTTGTGATCCATTAAGTAAACAAAGTATCCCTAGAAGCAATTGGATTAAAATTTACCTCTTCATCTGAATTATCATCCTCAATAGAGCACCTTACTGCATCAATTTGTTCCTCCTCGTTCCTCTCCTGTTGTAAATCTTGCAAATCCTCACGAGCATCAAAATCAGCCAAGCCATCATCATCTTCACCGATAGGAATTTCCATATCAATCTGCTTTTCCATATCCCTCTCTACAATTGCTTTGCTTATTTTCATCATTGATGGGTGTTCAATTGAAATCCCCATATTTTTGTTAAAGTCAATTTGAGACTGAACTCTCGATTGAATTTCCACATTCCGTCCATCCTCTGCAGAAGAAAATCTAGTCTCAGACACAGATAAGTCTGGTGTTGGTACGACTAATTCTGGACCCTTAAGATTGAAAGGCATATCTTGCCGAGTAGAATAATCCGGGTCATGGGCTGGAGTACCATCCTTTGATGTAGAGCCGACATCCAGGCCTAAAACCGTGCCTGAGACTGCCACTCCCCCCGTCTGGCCCATATCAACGCCCGGATTAATGGCCGGATCATGGACAGGAGTTCCACCCTTTGGTGTAGAGCCGATCCACATTTCACCCTCAAGTTCCCTGTGGACCACTCTCCCCATCTGGTCCATATAACGACCCGACCCATGTTTCTTTTTTCTCACAGTAACCCAAGGAATAGAAATATCCTTGTCCAGTTCTTGACACACATTTTGATTGTTATTATCCTGTGTGCCCCGTAACTGAAAGTCAGCTACCTACCTTTCTCCAAACTCTGTTTAACTTCTTTATCGCCGTGCATGCGGAAGAATTTGAAGTCGAATTAACAGAATTTGAAGAAATAAATGAGTTTGAAACGGAAGCAGCTGCCGACTGATATCTCGGCGTTATAATTGCCTTTTTTGAAAATGCAGCTGGATGATCCTGTTTTTGCGGTTTCAAAATGGTAACCTTTGACTGCATCAGATCACGTTCAACACCATGATCATCATGCTTCTCTAAAGAAACAATTACTGATTTAAGCTTAGGGACTTTTAGAGGTTTATTCTCTCCTGCTTTCTGAATCCACTCAATGGATAACCATATTCCTTTGAAATATACAGCCGCTGGTATATCTTGTAACATAGACATAACTTTGATCTTGCAGCAGTTGAGCTTTGTAAAATTAATGGAATCGTCATGTATCTCTAACAGCTTAGCCCATGGATCACAGATTGTAACATACGAATTGGTTTCCCAGAGATGAAGTGGTAGACCTCTTATCCCAATCCAATGCTCTTGTTCCACTTTTTTTGCTCTGTCAATGTGAGAATCTTCAGCCTTCCATTGCCTAACAGAAATCTGTGTTTTACCCAAAGTAAAGATCGTCTCCTCCTTAAACGAAGACCAAATTGACATTGATGGAGCGTAAAATAGTGCCAAATTTCCTTTGACACACCGTAGATTCAAATTCTCTGAAATTTTAAGCTTTTTCCTTAAATTATACTCAACTCTATACCATCCTGCGTGTGAATTTAAAACTTCCATAGCTACTGCCAAATGATAAAAGTCTGAAGTATCTTTGGAAGTTGACAGGGGAGGAAAATTAGAGTCATTCCTCGTAAGATTAGAATTATTAATTGATGCTTCAGCGTCTGGGTTTAGAGACACCCAGAATTTTCTCCAAATAGAACCACCAATACCATTAGGAATACAGATATAATTCCAGTGAGAAGATGAACCAGATATTTCATCCACCCGTAAATAATCACCAGCCACATTTTGTAACCATTGTACCTGTATTACAATATCATTAAACCTTTTAGACCAAATATCCCCACTTTTGCAATCTCCTTCAAACGCCATCCTTAAAACAGATGAGAACCATGGCAAGGCCAATCTTGGAAAAACTATCTTCGAGAAATTATTTTTGAACTTCTCAGTAACTTTCAGACCAGAGAACGTCCAAACAAAAGAAAAAGATTTAGAACGAAGTAATAACGGTGCGATCTGTACCACTTTCATGATGTAAAATAAAAAAAAAAAAAAAAAACAGAAAAACAAACGACGACGAAAAACCCTACTATCCAATAAGTCTCGGCCTCAAGGGGAAAGATCATAGATCTGTCCTTGATCAGCGGAGAAGTTCAGATAGCACACTCCTACACTGAATCGATCTGATGATTGAAACGAGTAGGAGGCTGGGTTTTTGGAAAGAATCGCCAAGAGAGAACACTGTCATCTTGGTTCCCCTATAATTCTTCTTTCTACTCTATTGATGCATACTGTGCAAATCCATCCACATTGATACTATTATCGTGTTATTATTCCACCAAATTGTTGTTAGATTTTGACATTAAAAAAATCATGAAATTGTAGTAATTTGACACTTTCTATCTTATATTGTTAAAGGATCTTGAAACCACTAACCAAGAACACGGAAACAAGAGAATGACGATGAGAATGCCAATTCTTTTCTACATGTATGGACTTTGCCTGCAGTCCCCAGACCGATTCTTAGTCCTTATCACTATTGCTTCAATTACACACTGATCAAAATAAATGAAGTAAGCACCTTTACAGCACAATTGACTTTTAATCAAGATATGCTCCATATGTAAAATTTTCCTTGTGTGCAAATAAAGATGCTTTTAACAGTAAATTAGATAAGGCAAAGACGCAACAGGTAAGCTAAACAAAATATCCTTCCAATAGGAAACTGAAAGATCTAGTATTCTCTCTAAAGATACGGCAGCTGAAAAGAACGGGCAACCAAATTAATCGGCAATTAGAAAAATGGATAAATCTTCCGTTAAACTAGAGTTTGCTTACATCATAAATAAGCCAAATGGCAGTCCATGGTGCAGTTCTGCTAGAGCAAAGTTCTTTCCATTGGACTCCAGCTTACTGTAATATAGTTACAAGAGTATTTGATTCACAAATAAAAGTCTGAGCTGCAACAGTAATATCATCGTTATGGGGATATGACACCAAATGCAACTGATATTAACTCATTTGATAGTAGGAAACCATCTGGATCGCTAAGTCGAATGAACGCCACTTCCTCTTCAATCTTACTCTCGTTAGACAGCACTGACCATAATTCTTCTGCCACTAACACTCTTCTTTTATCATCTAACAGAAGTACATGTCCACTCTCTATATATGGTCTAAAAGTCTTGCAAAGAGATAAAACAAGACCACTACCAAAACATTCTCTGAAAGATGTCAGGTCCAGGCCTTTGGAAGTTCGGAGAGAAAGCATTACAACATCCATTTCCAAGTCCTTGGCATCCTTTTGGCCATTTTCATGCTGAATTAATGCTCCATCTTCCAGATTTTGGACGTAACTTGTGTACTCTTTCATTTTCCTTGGCCGTGAAAATCTTACCCCGTCGAGGTGACTTGCAGACCCAAGACCAAATGCATAGTAGTACCCGTTCTTCCAGTATGTAAGATTGTGTTGGCATTCGTACCCCTTTTTGCAGTAACTGCTAATCTCATAATGATTGTAACCACTATTACAGAGTGTCTTTGAAGCCATTTTGTAAAACTCTGCTGATAGAGTATCATCTGGCAAAGGAAATTCACCAGGTTTATACCTGTTAAGATTCAAAACTCAAAATCATTAACAACGGATAATGTCTATAAACCGAGATTGACTATCACGTAGTTACAGACTACTTACAATAATCCAAATTTGGTCCCTTTCTCCACTTGCAGATCATAAACCGAGACATGAGTTGGGTCTGCCTTTATAGCGCATTCCAAACTCTCTTTCCACATTTCTGAGGTTTGATGAGGGAGTGATGAAATAAGATCCAAACTCCAATTACTTGCACCACAGGAACCAATAATCTCTATAGCTTGGTACACTTCTTTCAAACTATGAGCTCTGCCACAAGCCTTCAACAACTCCTCTTGAAATGCTTGAACTCCCAAAGATACTCTATTAACACCAAGGTTCAGCAAGTCACTCAATTTTTGTGCATCAAAAGTTCCAGGATCCATTTCTATAGAAATTTCAGCATTAGAACTCACTCCAAATTTCGAGCTCAGCGTTTCTAATATTTTCGAAACAAGTCTTGGAGGAACAAGAGAAGGTGTGCCACCTCCAAAAACACCGTTTCAAGAGGTGAGTTGTTATCCGATTTCAGAACCTTTGTTGCTTCAATCTCTCGACAGAGGAGTCGAACATAATTCAGAATGCGCGGATCATCAATGTCGTCGGGTAGGTTGGCAGATGATGAACCGAGAGCAACAATAGGAAAGTCACAGTAATGACAACGTTTTCTGCAGAAAGGAAGATGAATATAAGCTGAAGTTGGGTATGACTGAGGTGGTGCTTCAACCGCGTTTAGTGAGACATTATCACGAACAGCTGATGGACGAAAAAGTGAGAGACACGCAACTGGATGTTTTGGTTTCATTGGAATGATTGAAAGAATGGGTGCCAAGGATGATTTGAGCATGATTGGAAAGAATTCGTGTCTATCTTTGCAGTGACCCAGTAGTTGAAGTTTATTACAAGACTTCTCGGGTTTTGCAGGAAAATTACCTATAGAAAAAAAAAAGGCAAAACCAAATAAAAGAGGAAATAATTGATGTAGGACTGCGACTCGAACCCTTATCCTTCTGGGTGAGATATAAAAGTTGAAAACCCAAGAAGTGGATGACGAGCAAATTCATGCCATGGTAATTGGTAAAAAAAATCGAAAAAGCAAAAAAAGAAATTACTTTGTTGCCATGGTAATAAGGAGTTGCTTATCATGCCTGGACAAGGATAAGTGGAAATTTATCCAAATATACGACTTATTTTCAAAAATCCCCAATACTAAAAAGGAAGGGGAAAAACAAGGGCTGACGAATACAGAGTAAGACTTTCACAGAACAAGAGGGCTGGCAGAGTATAATCGAAGTTTTACAAAACGTTGGGAGATCGAATTGTACACCCTTACTATCTTTTACATTCAAATGTTCAATCCTAATTTTTGGAGTTACTGAAAGCAAACAGAAAGTGATGCTTTCTTTTCTATGTATTTCTACAGAAGTCTAAGAGGTTACAAAGGTAACCAGGGTGATGAAACACGAAAAATTCACTGAAAGCAAACAGAAAATGATGGTTACAAAGGTAACCAGGGTGATGAAACACGAAAAATTCACGTAAATGCAATATGCTTTGCTCCTCTGTAAATGTGGAACATTCCCCAGTTTGGTATATGTTGTAGCAGCTCTTTGATCTTGTGAATAAGAGGTTGATTTGCTCCTCTGTAGATAGTGTTTGTGGTAACGTGATATCCCAAGGAACAACCGCCTGTACAATGAGAACAGCATATATTAGAAGCGAATAAAGTCCGTCACATTCTGAAGCTTGCAGATTCAACCTTAATGCCCATCAATGTAGTGCAGTAGGAGTTCAGAGTAACGTATAACATTCAACTAAATGGAAGCAAAATTTAACTTACAGTAAGGTAGAGTGTCCACAAGAATAGCCATGAATCCTTTTTGTTCATCCTAGACAATGACTATAACCAACAAACAACCAAATACGAGTTAAGGACCACTCAAATAATGGATGCACAAGTAGAATCTCAATGAAAAGACAAGGTGCTAAAGAAGTATTAGTCACCTCTTGGCCAACAATCAATGATATCCAATGTCTAAGCATTACAGAGTATTTCTTTACTCCTCAAGTACCTAATATATTAACCTGTTTATATTTGCATCCTATACCTCAACAGGACAACATAAACTTCATTACTTGAATGCTTCAGATTAGCTGTTCTCCAAGGAACACAAGGTGCTGTTGCACCCGGAAGGGTATTACTCATATTAGATCTATTACCAGTTACAACACTCAGAACCTTGCTAACAAGATTTGGCGGAGCTATCATATCTCTTAATATGTTTGGTTCTGTAGTGAAAGGGAAACCGTCGTCTATCATCTCATCCAAAAGCTGCAAATCATGCCAGTTTACCTATCATCGTTCTAACTTTCAGACAGCTTTGAGCATTAAACAAACAAAATAAAGACCAGCATACAGTTTCCATAAAGAGCAACTACAAGAGCAATTGACACAAAGATTCTTTTTTAAGTCTAAATTGAATTACACGGCACAATGGAGCCCAAATGAGAGACCGGGTATGTTTCTTGAACTTCATAGTAATACCTAGAATCAGACATTCAGATGAAACTGTGCTCAGGGCATATTATCAAACATTCAGATGAAACTGTGCTCAGAGCATATTATCAACTAATGGAGGCAATCACATGCGTTAGTGTTGACCTTTAACGAGAAGCTTGAAGTAGGAAATTATTTGTTTCTAAGTTCAAGACAACTTTAACATCTCATGTTCACAATTCTTAATCCAATAACTGAAGCATATACGTAATCTACTATTGCTCGTTTGAATGTCATAAAGGCAAACCATGTTGATTCAAAAGTTGTAATTTGTAATTCACCTCATACTGTCATACACGATAACAAAGTTATCCTTGCTCATGTCTTTATTCAAGCCGCCAAGATACTCATCTAAAACGTGTGCGACTCTGGACAGGAATTAGAAAATCAAAACACAAATCTTAGTCAGCTTCTACTAAGCCAAATACACCTCACTCAATGGTATAATGTACCAATGCAACTTCACGGATTAAAAAAAAAAAAAAAAATCACTGACCTCAATTGCCATCAACAGCGGCATAACTTGTGTGCAAGCTAAAAACGTAATTCCACCACGCGCAATTTGAAAAGGGTAATGTGTAGGTGAATGCAATCACAGGTAGAACCTAAAACCAACAAAAGAATAGAGTTTTCACTTAAACAACTGTATGTGTGGGAAAAAACCTTAGAAGAAAAACCATGGATCCAAGTGCGGGATCACACACCTTACACGTTTACACATAGCATACTCAAAGTCTTCTTTTATTAGTGTAAAGCAGCAGTACTACTACTTACTAAAAGATAGGCCAATACAATTTAAATGAATTACACAACACACTGGAGCTTAACATAGAACGCACCAAAATGATTAGCTAAGGGCACAACGAAAGATAAATATGGGGAAACGAACACCAATTTAATTAGCAAAGGGAACAATGAAAGATGAATGGGAAGAGAACAGGGGTGTACTCCAATATTCATACTAACACCTAGAATACAAACATTCATATGAAAGCGTACTCAGGACATAAGCTTTGACAGTTTTGACAAAAGCTTTATTCGCATTGTAATGAAATGCAGGTTCATCAGGCATACGAGGGAAAGCTCTTTAATGAAATGCAGGTTCGCATTTTAACTTGAAGTACAAGCTCTTATACTCTGAACAATAGTGAGTTTAGCAAGTAGTTTAACAGGTGGTTCCAGAGAACAAATTCCCCATCTGAACTGGGGCCAGGGTGGCTTGATCTTAATATTGACGTCTATGGAAAGTGCTGAAAGCTGTCGTCTTTGGTACAATACAACTCTACAAACCCAGTACAGCGGCTCTCAGAAAACGAAAATCAGACGCATAAACCTAAAGGACTAAATAACCTAAATTGGGATACAATTTTGAAATCCTAGTCAAAAGCGTCTACAATGGAGCCTACCAGAGTGCGAATACCAAAATGACTAGCAAAGGGCGCAATGGAAGCTAAATGAGGAGATACGAGGGGTGTATTTCGAAATTCAGAGTAATACCTAAATCACAAACATTCTTATTAGATTGTGCTTGAGGCATATTACCAAACATAAATCCTAGTTGGGACGAGTTAGCACTCAGCATCACAACATATGCCACGCGACATAAAACATGGGTCGTCAGCAGCAGTGATTAACTAAATTGCCAACCGCTACTTTCCTAAGATATGACGGTGCTATCATATCTCTTAAGATGTTTGGTTCAGTACTGAGAGGGAAACCGCTGTCTATCATCTCATCCAAAAGCTGCAATTCGTGCCAAACTAATGGAGGCAAACACATAATTACTGTTGGCCTTTAGCAAGCAAGCTTAAAGACTGAGACGCTTTGTCTCTAAGTTCCAGACAACTTTGACATCTTATTTTGCAGGTTCAAATTCATCAAAAGGTGAACAGCCTATTCATTCGATCAGGCGGTGTTAATAGTATTCTAGGCAGAATTATAGAAGCATGATTTGAGACTGCATAATATGTGCTGTACTCCAACTGTCAGTGATTTGGCAGTTGAAACTGTACATTAATATATCGGAGTGTTGTTCAACTTTTTAATCCTTAGTTGATAGAAGATACACTAAACATATTATATAAGGTCCGCTGACAAATTAAGCTCTTTTATTTAAACATAAAGATAAGAGTGACTTATTTAAGCTTAAACAGTTCCACATACCTGTAACTCATGAGCTTGAATAAGCCATCAGGAGGAACAAAGGAGAGTATCTGATTTGATTCCCAGGGCCTAAACCGAACACAAGGATGAAGTCTCACATCATTCAAAACTGAAGGGTTCATGAAGGATATAGTCAAGTCAGGGAGACCCGAGAGGTGGGAGTTGACTTCTACTTGACCATATATTTCAAGTTTCGCCAGGTTCCTATCCCTGTACACGGCAAGCTGAGAAAGAATTCAACACCAGAATTTCATCCAGGGAAAAAAAAAATTCAAGTTAAGCTACAATAATGGACTAAAGTTTTCGAACTCGAGCCAACAAAAATATCCGATGTCCAAGTATAACAGAGTATTTCTTTATTCCTCTTGATACGATAATATTATTAAACGCTTAAAAGTTAATATACTAACCTGTTTATAACTGCATCCAATTTCTTAACAAGATCAACATAAACTTCATTACTTGAATGCTTTACATCAGCTGTTCTCCAAGGAACACAAGATGCTGTTGCAACTAGAAGGGTATTACTCATATTGGAACTATTACCAGTTACAACACTCAGAACCTTGCTAACGAGATTTGGCGGTGCAATCATATACGGTATCCCTTAAGATGCTTGGTTCAGTAATGAGACTGAAACCGTTGTCTATCATCTCTTCCAAAAGCTGCAACTCATGCCAATTTTACCTGTCATTGTTCTAACTTTCAGATAGCTTTGAGCATTGGCGAAACAAAATAAAGACCACCATAAGCAATTGACAGGAAGACTCTTTCTAAGTTTCACAAACCTTTAACACCTCATGCTCACTACAATTAATCCAACTAATGGAGGCAAACACATGAGTTAAGATTGGCCCTTAACGAGATTCTTCTTTACTAAGTTTCAGACAACTTTAACATCTCATCCTCACAATTCTTAACCCAACTACAGCACATGCATAATCTATTGTAGGTTATCCAGAATCAAGCTTACACAGCGGCACATAAACGTCATTTGAATCTCATGGTGGCAAATGGCAAACCATGTTGATTCAAAAACTGAAGTTTGTAATCATCAAACAAGAAGGAAAAACTACCTCATACACAATGACAAAGTTATCCCTGATCAAGTCTTCATTAAAGCCACCATGATACTCGTTTAAAATATCTACGACTCTACATTCAATGGAAAACTGTATCAATTCAACTACACAGATTCAAAAAAATACATTCACTACTGACATCAATTGCCATCAAAGGTGTCATTTCAACTAGTGTGCAAGCTAAAGACGTAATATATTTGCACGCAATTTGAAAAAGGTAGAACCTAGAACAAACAAAACAACATGGATATTCACTTACAGACTCAAAACAGAAACACTCAGAAAACAGAGTGTGGGGGAAAAACCACTTAGATTAAAACCCATGGACTCTGACCATCGATAGAGTGTGGGACCCAAACTCCTTATCTTTATAAATTGCATCCTTAAGAGTCTCCTTTTTATTAGTCAAAAGTAGTACTCCTAGTTACTAAATGACAGGACCATATAATCAAAATGAACAACACGGCATAATAGAGCCTAACAGAGGAAGAACACCAAAATGATTAGCTAAGGGCACAATGAAAGATAAATGAGGAGAGACCAGGTATGTATCTCGAACTTCATATCAATACCTAGAATACAAGCATTCAGATGAAACTGCGCTCAGGGCATATAACCAAAGGTAAATCCTAGTCATCCTTTTTGTGGACTAGGGTATATACTTTAAATGAATAACACATACTATGTAGCTTAACAGAGAACCAACACCAAAATGGTTAGGAAAGGGCACAATGAAAGATAAATGAGGAGAGAATGAACACCAATATAATTAACAAAGAGAACAATGAAAGATGAACGGGAATAGAACAGGGGTGCATTTGGAAATTAATACTAACACCTAGAATACAAGCGTACCACGGCATATTACCAAACATAAATCGTAGTTGTCCTCTTAGTGAACAGTTCTGACAAAAGCCTTCTTCGCGAAATGCAGGTTTGTCAGGCAGACCTGCGAGAGCTTAAACTTTAACTAGAACCTCGTATACTCTAACAAGACTGAGCTTAGTAAGTAGTTTAACAGGTGGTTCCAGAGAACCTATTCCCTATCTCAGCATGGGCCAAAGTGGCCTGATCTTAATGATGCCGCCTGTGGAAAGTGCTGAGAGCTATTGTCTTTGGTTCAATACAACTCTACAGCCTAATACAGTAGCTCTATCTCTATGAAAAACAAAATCAAACACATACAAACGAATCCTTTCAGAAAGGACTAAATGATGTAAAATTGGGATATAATTTTGAAAGCCTAGTCCTAACAGAGAATGAACACCAAAATGATAGCAAAGGGCACAAAAAGTGAGATAAACGGGGGGATGTATTTTGGAATTCAGTGTGATACCAGTCCGGCTAGTATGGTTACGGGCTCCATACTCATAGTATGAAACCCCTCTTAAAAGGTGACACCTAACGCTATACATCTTTCAAACTTTTAGAACCAGCTCAAAATTAACTGTTTCCTTTACCCGATTTACAACACAATTAAATTATAAAAATGTCAAAAAAGGAAATCTTTAAACGTAATTCAACGTAATTCACGGGTAATTAGTATCATTCTTTACTGTCAGATATTTCCTTCACTATGATATATGATATACTTAATGATGTAATTGGTAGCCCACATTATAAAACCGAAAACTACAAACACTTATGAATGAGTTTGGAACTAATAATATCAACTAAAATGTGTTCAATAAACACAATATCAAACACAGTGTTGCAGATGTCGTCAACATTATTACTTGACCTAACTTATTGCAATTCTGATCAACTACTTCATCTGGATTTAGATTAAGATCCCACTCATTATTACATTCTTTTCCCGCCATCGATTTTAGTACAATTACTACTGGTTTTAACAACGAAGAGAAAGAGTTGCATAAAAAATAATATACTCCGTATTGCTTATATTTTTTTTTCTCTAGAGTTAGAACTGAATTGCGTTAAGAAATTTTCTAAATTATTTATCGTTAAATATCTTCTGTTCTTTTTCCTTTTAAAATATATTTTATTAAAAGTAAAATCTTGTTAATCCTAATGGGTACCCACGTTTAAAAAGGTAAGATTGAAAATTTAGGAAATTGTTAAAACTAACTATATATATTAACCGATTTTCAATAAATGAGAGTTTGGATAGTGCTAGGTGTCACTTTTATATAGGGGTTTCATATTCTGAATATGAAGCCCGTAACCATACTAGCCGGACCGGTGTGATACCTCGTGCTCGGGTCATATTACCAAACACATATCCTAGTTGTCCTCTTTACGGACAGTTTGACAAAAGCCTCATTCGCGTTTCTATGAAAATGCAGGTTCATTGGAACAGGCCTGAGAAAGCTTAGAGTCTAACTACAACTTCACATACTCTTGAACACTAGTGATTTGAGTGAGTAGTATAACAATGGGTGGTTTCCGTAGAACAGATTCCCCATCTCTTCATGCTATAGTTTAAGCAAATTCCGTATAACAGATTCCCCATCTCTTCATGCTATAGTTTAAGCAAATTCGGTGAAGCTTGAGGTTGGAGCTTGGGAAAATTCAGCCCTACCAGCCTAGTAACACAACGGCACTCAAACAAAGGGCAAAACAAAAACAAAAAAAATTGAGATATAATTTTGAAATGTATATATATATATATATATATACCTTGAAGGAATCTCGTCGGGAAATGACATTTTCCGAAAACCAAACAAATATAGATCTATCCACTTGATCCTGATGCCAATTGCTTCTCCAATCCAATATTATCTCCCTGTTGTCATCATCATCACAGAGATTTGAAAATTGAGTAGAACAAACGTATAAATGAAAACCCTAATTATTAAAAATTCAGATTGTAAAACAAAATTGAAATTAACTCACCCAGAATCTTTCTCTTTTTTTGGGTTCTCTCGTTCTTCTGATATTCGGATCTTGGATAAAGATTTGTACTAGACTATTTGTTTCCATCTGACTCGTGATCTATGTCTGATTCAGTCAATGTGTCAAATATATTCAGTCAAGTCAGAACATAAAATAGTCAAACCATGTCTTGCCTTTTGTCATGTGACATAAAAAGCAATATACTCTCGTCAATAAAACCATGTCTTGCGTAAGGACTTTGATGCTGGCTTCACCATCCGTGAGTCCCCTATCAACAGCCGAATGAACATGCTTTTGTACTGGGATTATAGCTAATAGGAGAACCTTGTGGGTCCATTTGACCGGTAAAAGGCAGGGTATTTTCAGTAAATAAGAGTGACAACAAAAACCCCAATTCAATCACCAAAAAAAAAAAAAGAGCAGATCGGGATACATTTTCTCTTTCCCTCTCACAAAAGCAAATCCCTAAAAATCTCAATCAGGGCTGGTATTTCTAACAAATCTTAAGCAGAGCTGTCGAAATGGAGAACAATGCTGAGATCGTTACTCTTTCAGGTAATAATATCTAATCCAACCTCTTAATCTCTCTATCTTTATCTCTTAATCTCTCTCCATTTCTTCCATCTCTATTTGTAATTACTTTTTCTTTTCTATTTTTGATTTCAAAGAAAACGAAGCAAGTTACAAATTCTGGATTGAAAACAACTACCAATGTTGTTTTTGCGAGCAGGAGATGATTATTAAGAACTACACAAGATGGACGAAACACTTGAAATCTAAACATAAAAATGAAGTAAGAACTTGATCAGAATTAATTTGGAAAACCCTAAATACAAAAAAAAAAAAAAAAAAATATTATTAATAATATTTTTTAAAATATACTGTAGGATTTAAGGCGCCAGCAAGAACAAGCTCGAACAAAGGGTACACAGTCAATGTATTTATTGGGCCGACCGAGCGAAGCGAGGGAGGTCCTTCATATGGCCATTTTTTTGTAAAATCTAAGTGATCAATTACCATAAAACGATTGAAAATGGTTAGGGCCAAAAAACCAAAAATGTCCCTCTCTTTTAGTCCAATTACTATAAGTCCTTGTGTATTCTATCTTTTCAGGGGTATAATTGGAAAACAAACTTTAATATAACATATCTAAAAATCCGTGCCTTGAAATTTTATAAATTTTATCTCGTTAGAAAGGTTATAATAAACTCTACGCAACAAGTACAAACAACAATATCAAATTTGGAATTTTTACGAAAAAATCAGAGATATATA
This sequence comes from Papaver armeniacum, assembly GCA_023531295.1. Taxonomy (NCBI): domain Eukaryota; kingdom Viridiplantae; phylum Streptophyta; class Magnoliopsida; order Ranunculales; family Papaveraceae; genus Papaver; species Papaver armeniacum. The sequence goes on from JAJJWW010005274.1 coordinate 496,733, forward strand.
TCATTTTAGGCACAATTTTAGAAAATTAAATGTGTATCCATTATGAAAACCATTACAAAGGATACATAATACTTTATGTAGCAAAATATTGGTTTATGCATCAACTAATTTTCCATTGCAACTAATAAAACGATGTACTCCATCCATTTCAAGAAAAATGATACAATCATTTTAGGCACAATTCTCGAAAATTGAATGCATAGCCATTATGCAAACAACCACAAAGGGTGCATAACACATCATGCAACCATATTTTGGTTTATGGATCGACTAATTTTCCGTTTTAGAAATAATAATACTTTCACATTCCGTTTCAGGAAAAATGATACTATCACATCCCGTTTCGGGAAAAGTGATACTTTCGCTCCGTTTCGGGAAAAGTGATACTTTCGTTCTGTTTCGGGAAAAGTGGTACTTTTTTCCGTTTCGGAAATAATGATATTTTCGCTTCATTTTAGAAAAAGTATCACTTTTTCCGAAACGGGGCGAAAGAATCACTTTTTCCGAAACGGGGTGAAAGTATCAGTTTTTCCGAAACGGGGAGAAAGTATCACTTTTTCTGAAACGGAGCGAAAATGTCACTTTTTCTGAAACGAGGTGAAAGTATTACATTTTATGAAACGGGACGAAAGTAGTCGTGGACAAACTCAATCTTCATATTCTTCTTCGGTCGGCCCTCCCACCGTGGCAACGGTCGTACTAGTAAGAGTTATATACGTGGGAGAAAGAAAATAAAAAAATGATATTCGGATCTTGGATAAAGATTTGTACTAGACTATTTGTTTCCATCTGACTCGTGATCTATGTCTGATTCAGTCAATGTGTCAAATATATTCAGTTAAGTCAGAAGATAACATAGTCAAACCATGTCTTGCCTTTTGTCATGTGACATAAAAAGCAATATACTCTCAACAATAAAACCATGTCTTGCGTAGTAAGGACTTTGATGCTAGCTTCACCATCCGTGAGTCCCCTGTCAACAGCCGAATGAACATGCTTTTGTACCAGGATAGCTAATAGGAGAACCTTGTGGGTCCATTTGACCGGTAAAGGGCAAGGTATTTTCAGTAAATAAGAGTGGCAACAAAATCCCCGATTCAATCACCAAAAAAAAGAAAAACAGATCTGGATACATTTTCTCTTTCGCTCTCACAGAAATAAATCCCTAAAAATCTCAATCAAAGCTGTTATTTCTAACAAATCTTAAGCATAGCTGTCGAAATGGAAAACAATGCTGAGATCGCTACTCTTTTAGGTAATAATTTCTACTTTAACCTCTTAATCTCTCTATCTTTATCTCTTAATCTCTTCTTCCATCTCTATCTGTATTTGTACGAATAATTACTTTTTCTTTTCTATTTTTGATTTCAAAGAAAACAAAGCAAGGTACAAATTCTGGATTGAAAACAATGTATAGTTTTTTATAATCATTTCCTTCTCGTAAAAAACAACATTGGTAGTGGTGGTTGTTCCAATTTGACCGGTAAAAGGCAGAGATATTTTCAGTAAATAAGAGTTGCAACAAAATCCCCAATTCAATCACAAAAAAAAAAAAAAAAAAAAAAAAAAAAAAGATCCGGATACATTTTCTTTTTCGTTCTCACAGAAGCAAATCCCTAACAAATCTCAAGCTGTCATCCCTAACAAATCTTAAGCAGAGCTGTCGAAATGGAGAACAATGTTGAGATCGCTACTCTTTCAGGTAATAATTTCTACTTCAACCTATTAATCTCTCTATCTTTATCTCTTAATATCTTCTTCCATCTCTATCTGTATCTGTACGAATTATTACTTTTTCTTTTCTATTTTTGATTTCAAAGAAAACAAAGCAAGGTAAAAATTCTGGATTGAAAACAACTACCAATGTATAGTTTTTTATCATCATCTCCTTCTCGTAAAAAACAACATTGGTAATGGTAGTTGTTTCAATTTGACCGGTAAAAGGCAGAAATATTTTCAGTAAATAAGAGTGGCAACAAAATCCCCAATTCAATCACAAAAAAAATAAAAAAATAAAAAGATCCGGATACATTTTCTCTTTCGCTCTCACAGAAGCAAATCCCTAACAACTCTCAAGTTGTCATCCCTAATAAACCTTAAGCGGAGCAGTCGAAATGGAGAACAATGATGAGATCGCTACTCTTTCCGGTAATAATTTCTACTTCAACCTCTTAATCTCTATATCTTTATCTCTTAATCTCTTCTTCCATCTCTATCTGTATCTGTACGAATAATTACTTTTTCTTTTCTATTTTTGATTTCAAATAAAACAAAGCAAGGTACAAATTCTGGATTGAAAACAACTATCAGTGTATAATTTTTTATAATCATCCCCTTCTCGTAAAAAACAACATTGGTAGTGGCAGTTGTTTCAATTTGACCGGTAAAAGGCAGGGATATTTTCAGTAAATAAGAGTGGCAACAAAATCCCCAATTCAATCACAAAAAAAAAAAAAAAAAAAAACAGATCCGAATACATTCTCACTTTCGCTCTCATAGAAGCAAATCCCTAATAAATCTTAAGCGGAGCTGTCGAAATGGAGAACAATGCTGAGATCGCTACTCTTTCAGGTAATAATTTCTACTTAAACCTATTAATCTCTCTATCTTTATCTCTTAATCTCTTCTTCCATCTCTATCTGTATCTGTACGAATAATTACTTTTTCTTTTTTATTTTTGATTTCAAAGAAAACAAAGCAAGGTACAAATTCTGGATTGAAAACAACTACCAATGTATAGTTTTTTATAATCATCTCCTTCTCGTAAAAAACAACATTGGTAGTGGTAGTTGTTTAAATTTGACCGGTAAAAGGCAGAGATATCTTCAGTTAATAATAGTGGCAACAAAATCCCAAATTCGATCACACAAAAAAAAAAAACAGATCCAGATACATTTTCTCTTTCGCTCTCACAGAAGCAAATCCCTAACAAATCTCAAGCTGTCATCCCTAACAAATCTTAAGCAGAGCTGTCGAAATGGAGAACAATGCTGAGATCGCTACTCTTTCAGGTAATAATTTCTACTTCAACCTCTTAATCTCTCTATCTTTATCTCTTAATCTCTTCTTCCATCTCTATATGTATCTGTACGAATAATTACTTTTTCTTTTCTATTTCTGATTTTTAAGAAAACAAAGCAAGGTACAAATTCTGGATTGAAAACAACTACCAATGTATAGTTTTTTATAATCATCTCCTTATCGTAAAAAACAACATTGGTAGTGGTAGTTGTTTCAATTTGACCGGTAAAAGGCAGGGATATTTTCAGTAAATAAGAGTGGCAACAAAATCCCCAATTCAATCACAAAAAAAAAAAAAAAAAAAAACAGATCCGAATACATTTTCACTTTCGCTCTCATAGAAGCAAATCCCTAATAAATCTTAAGCGGAGTAGTCGAAATGGAGAACAATGATGAGATCGCTACTCTTTCAGGTAATAATTTCTACTTCAACCTCTTAATCTCTCTATCTTTATCTCTTAAACTCTTCTTCCATCTCTATCTGTATCTGTACGAATAATTACTTTTTCTTTTCTATTTTTGATTTCAAATAAAACAAAGCAAGGTACAAATTCTGGATTGAAAACAACTACCAATGTATAATTTTTTATAATCATCTCCTTCTCGTAAAAAACAACATTGGTAGTGGCAGTTGTTTCAATTTGACCGGTAAAAGGCAGGGATATTTTCAGTAAATAAGAGTGGCAACAAAATCCCCAATTCAATCACAAAAAAAAAAAAAAAAAAAAAACAGATCCGAATACATTTTCACTTTCGCTCTCATAGAAGCAAACCCCTAATAAATCTTAAGCGGAGCTGTCGAAATGGAGAACAATGCTGAGATCGCTACTCTTTCAGATAATAATTTCTACTTAAACCTATTAATCTCTCTATCTTTATCTCTTAATCTCTTCTTCCATCTCTATCTGTATCTGTACGAATAATTACTTTTTCTTTTTTATTTTTGATTTCAAAGAAAACAAAGCAAGGTACAAATTCTGGATTGAAAACAACTACCAGTGTATAGTTTTTTATAATCATCTCCTTCTCGTAAAAAACAACATTGGTAGTGGTAGTTGTTTAAATTTGACCGGTAAAAGGCAGAGATATCTTCAGTTAATAATAGTGGCAACAAAATCCCAAATTCAATCACACAAAAAAAAAATAGATCCGGATACATTTTCTCTTTCGCTCTCACAGAAGCAAATCCCTAACAAATCTAAAGCTGTCATCCCTAACAAATCTTAAGCAGAGCTGTCGAAATGGAGAACAATATTGAGATCGCTACTCTTTTAGGTAATAATTTCTACTTCAACCTATTAATCTCTCTATCTTTATCTCTTAATCTCTTCTTCCATCTCTATATGTATCTGTACTAATAATTACTTCTTCTTTTTTATTTTTGATTTCAAAGAAAACAAAGCAAGGTACAAATTCTGGATTGAAAACAACTACCAATGTATAGTTTTTTATAATCATCTCCTTCTCGTAAAAAACAACATTGGTAGTGGTAGTTGTTTAAATTTGACCGGTAAAAGACAGAGATATCTTCAGTTAATAAGAGTGGCAACTAAATCCCCAATTCAATCACAAAAAAAAAAAAAAAAAAAAAAAAAAAAGATCCGAATACATTTTCACTTTCGCTCTCATAAAAGCAAATCCCTAATAAATCTTAAGCGGAGCTGTCGAAATGGAGAACAATGCTGAGATCGCTACTCTTTCAGGTAATAATTTCTACTTCAACCTCTTAATCTCTCTATCTTTATCTCTTTATCTCTTCTTCCATCTCTATTTGTATCTGTACGAATAATTACTTTTTCTTTTCTATTTCTGATTTTTAAGAAAACAAAGCAAGGTACAAATTCTGGATTAAAAACAACTACCAATTTATAGTTTTTTATAATCATCTCCTTCTCGTAAAAAACAACATTGGTAGTGGTAGTTGTTTCAATTTGACCGGTAAAAGGCAGGGATATTTTCAGTAAATAAGAGTGGCAAGAAAATCCCCAATTTAATCACAAAAAAAAAAAAAAAAAAGTAATACATTTTCACTTTCGCTCTCATAGAAGCAAATCCCAAATAAATCTTAAGCGGAGCTGTCGAAATGGAGAACAATGCTGAGATCGCTACTCTTTCAGGTAATAATTTCTACTTCAACCTCTTAATCTATCTATCTTTATCTCTTAATCTCTTCTTCCATCTCTATCTGTATCTGTACGAATAATTACTTTTTCTTTTCAATTTTTTATTTCAAATAAAACAAAGCAAGGTACAAATCCTGGATTGAAAACAACTACCAATGTATAGATTTTTATAATCATCTCCTTCTCGTAAAAAACAACATTGGCAATGGTAGTTGTTTCAGTTTGACCGGTAAAAGGCAGAGATATTTTCAGTAAATAAGAGTGGCAACAAAATCCCCAATTCGATCACACACAAAAAAAAAAAAAAAAAAAAAAAAAAGACAGATCCGGATACATTTTCTCTTTCGCTCTCACAGAAGCAAATCCCTAACAAATCTCAAGTTGTCATCCCTAACAAATCTTAAGCAGACCTGTCGAAATGGAGAACAATGCTGAGATCGCTACTCTTTCAGGTAATAAATTCTACTTCAACCTATTAATCTCTCTATCTTTATCGCTTAATCTCTTCTTCCATCTCTATCTGTATCTGTACGAATAATTACTTCTTCTTGTTTATTTTTGATTTCAAAGAAAACAAAGCAAGGTACAAATTATGGATAGAAAATAACTACCAATGTATAGTATTTTATAATCATCTCCTTCTCGTAAAAAACAACATTGGTAGTGGTAGTTGTTTAAATTTGACCGGTAAAAGGCAGAGATATCTTCAGTTAATAATAGTGGCAACAAAATCCCAAATTCAATCACACAAAAAAAAAACAGATCCAGATACATTTTCTCTTTCGTTCTCATAGAAGCAAAACCCTAACAAATCTCAAGCTGTCATCCCTAACAAATCTTAAGCAGAGCTGTCGAAATGGAGAACAATGCTGAGATCGCTACTCTTTCAGGTAATAATTTCTACTTCAACCTCTTAATCTCTCTATCTTTATCTCTTAATCTCTTCTTCCATCTCTATATGTATCTGTACGAATAATTACTTTTTCTTTTCTATTTCTGATTTTTAAGAAAACAAAGCAAGGTACAAATTCTGGATCGAAAACAACTACCAATGTATAGTTTTTTATAATCATCTCCTTCTCGTAAAAAACAACATTGGTAGTGGTAGTTGTTTCAATTTGACCGGTAAAAGGCAGGGATATTTTCAGTAAATAAGAGTGGCAACAAAATCCCCAATTCAATCACACAAAAAAAAAAAAACAGATCCGAATACATTTTCACTTTCGCTGTCATAGAAGCAAATCCCTAATAAATCTTAAGCGGAGTAGTCGAAATGGAGAACAATGCTGAGATCGCTACTCTTTCAGGTAATAATTTCTACTTCAACCTCTTAATCTCTCTATCTTTATCTCTTAATCTCTTCTTCCATCTCTATATGTATCTGTACGAATAATTACTTTTTCTTTTCTATTTTTGATTTCAAATAAAACAAAGCAAGGTACAAATTCTGGATTGAAAACAACTACCAATGTATAGTTTTTTATAATCATCTCCTTCTCGTAAAAAACAACATTGGTAGTGGCAGTTGTTTCAATTTGACCGGTAAAAGGCAGGGATATTTTCAGTAAATAAGAGTGGCAACAAAATCCCCAATTCAATCACAAAAAAAAAAAAAAAAACAGATCCGAATACATTTTCACTTTCGCTCTCATAGAAGCAAATCCCTAATAAATCTTAAGCGGAGCTGTCGAAATGGAGAACAATGCTGAGATCGCTACTCTTTCAGACAATAATTTCTACTTAAACCTATTAATCTCTCTATCTTTATCTCTTAATCTCTTCTTCCATCTCTATCGTATACGTACGAATAATTACTTTTTTTTTTATTTTTGATTTCAAAGAAAACAAAGCAAGGTACAAATTCTGGATTGAAAACAACTACCAATGTATAGTTTTTTATAATCATCTCCTTCTCGTAAAAAACAACATTGGTAGTGGTAGTTGTTTAAATTTGACCGGTAAAAGGCAGAGATATCTTCAGTTAATAATAGTGGCAACAAAATCCCAAATTCAATCACACAAAAAAAAAAAAAATAGATGGGATACATTTTCTCTTTCGCTCTCACAGAAGCAAATCCCTAACAAATCTAAAGTTTGTCATCCCTAACAAATCTTAAGCAGAGCTGTCGAAATGGAGAACAATGCTGAGATCGCTACTCTTTTAGGTAATAATTTCTACTTCAACCTATTAATCTCTCTATCTTTATCTCTTAATCTCTTCTTCCATCTCTATCTGTATCTGTACTAATAATTACTTCTTCTTTTTTATTTTTGATTTCAAAGAAAACAAAGCAAGGTACAAATTCTGGATTGAAAACAACTACCAATGTATAGTTTTTTATAATCATCTCCTTCTCGTAAAAAACAACATTGGTAGTGGTAGTTGTTTAAATTTGACCGGTAAAAGACAGAGATATCTTCAGTTAATAAGAGTGGCAACAAAATCCCCAATACAAACACAAAAAAAAAAAAAAAAAAAAAAAACAGATCCGAATACATTTTCACTTTCGCTCTCATAGAAGCAAATCCCTAATAAATCTTAAGCGGGGCTGTCGAAATGGAGAACAATGCTGAGATCGCTACTCTTTCAGGTAATAATTTCTACTTCAACCTCTTAATCTCTCTATCTTTATCTCTTAATCTCTTCTTCCATATCTATTTGTATCTGTACGAATAATTACTTTTTCTTTTCTATTTATGATTTTTAAGAAAACAAAGCAAGGTACAAATTCTGGATTAAAAACAACTACCAATTTATAGTTTTTTATAATCATCTCCTTCTCGTAAAAAACAACATTGGTAGTGCTAGTTGTTTCAATTTGACCGGTAAAAGGCAGGGATATTTTCAGTAAATAAGAGTGGCAAGAAAATCCCCAATTCAATCACACAAAAAAAAAAAAAAAAAGTAATACATTTTCACTTTCGCTCTCATAGAAGCAAATCCCAAATAAATCTTAAGCGGAGCTGTGGAAATGGAGAACAATGCTGAGATCGCTACTCTTTCAGGTAATAATTTCTACTTCAACCTCTTAATCTATCTATCTTTATCTCTTAATCTCTTCTTCCATCTCTATTTGTATCTGTACGAATAATTACTTTTTCTTTTTTATTTTTGATTTCAAAGAAAACAAAGCAAGGTACAAATTCTGGATTGAAAACAACTACCAATGTATAGTTTTTTATAATCATCTCCTTCTCGTAAAAAACAACATTGGTAGTGGTAGTTGTTTAAATTTGACCGGTAAAAGGCAGAGATATCTTCAGTTAATAATAGTGGCAACAAAATCCCAAATTCAATCACACAAAAAAAAAAAACAGATCCGGATACATTTTCTCTTTCGCTCTCACAGAAGCAAATCCATAACAAATCTCAAGCTGTCATCCCTAACAAATCTTAAGCAGAGCTGTCGAAATGGAGAACAATGCTGAGATCGCTACTCTTTTAGGTAATAATTTCTACTTCAACCTATTAATCTCTCTATCTTTATCTCTTAATCTCTTCTTCCATCTCTATCTGTATCTGTACTAATAATTAATTCTTCTTTTTTATTTTTGATTTCAAAGAAAACAAAGCAAGGTACAAATTCTGGATTGAAAACAACTACCAATATATAGTTTTTTATAATCATCTCCTTCTCGTAAAAAACAACATTAGTAGTGGTAGTTGTTTAAATTTGACCGGTAAAAGGCAGAGATATCTTCAGTTAATAAGAGTGGCAACAATATCCCCAATTCAATCACCAAAAAAAAAAAAAAAAAAAAAAAAAAAAAAAATAGATCCGGATACATTTTCTCTTTCGCTCTCACAGAAGCAAATCCCTAACAAATCTCAAGCTGTCATCCCTAACAAATCTTAAGCAGAGCTGTCGAAATGGAGAACAATGCTGAGATCGCTACTCTTTCAGGTAATAATTTCTACTTCAACCTCTTAATCTCTCTATCTTTATCTCTTAATCTCTTCTTCCATCTCTATCTGTATCTGTACGAATAATTACTTTTTCTTTTCTATTTTTGATTTCAAATAAAACAAAGCAAGGTACAAATTCTGGATTGAAAACAACTACCAATGTATAGTTTTTTATCATCATCTCCTTCTCGTAAAAAACAACATTGGTAGTGGTAGTTGTTTAAATTTGACCGGTAAAAGGCAGAGATATCTTCAGTTAATAAGAGTGGCAACAAAATCCCCAATTAAATCACAAAAAAAAAAAAAAAAAAGATCCGGATACATTTTCTCTTTCGCTCTCACAGAAGCAAATCCCTAACAAATCTCAAGCTGTCATCCCTAACAAATCTTAAGCAGAGTCGTCGAAATAGAGAACAATGCTGAGATCGCTACTCTTTCAGGTAATAATTTCTACTTCGACCTATTAATCTCTCTATCTTTATCTCTTAATCTCTTCTTCCATCTCTATCTGTATCTGTACGAATAATTACTTTTTCTTTTCTATTTTTGATTTCAAAGAAAACAAAGCAAGGTACAAATTCTGGATTGAAAACAACTACCAATGTATAGTTTTTTATAATCATCTCCTTCTCGTAAAAAACAACATTGGTAGTGGTAGTTGTTTAAATTTGACCGGTAAAAGGCAGAGATATCTTCAGTTAATAAGAGTGGCAACAAAATCCCCAATTCAATCACAAAAAAAAAAAAAAAAAAACAGATCCGGATACATTTTCTCTTTCGCTCTCACAGAAGCAAATCCCTAACAAATCTCAAGCTGTCATCCCTAACAAATCTTAAGCAGAGCTGTCGAAATGGAGAACAAGAGATCGCTACTCTTTCAGGTAATAATTTCTACTTCAACCTCTTAATCTCTCTATCTTTATCACTTAATCTCTTCTTCCATCTCTATCTGTATCTGTACGAATAATTACTTTTTCTTTTCTATTTTGGATTTTAAAGAAAACAAAGCAAGGTACAAATTCTGGATTGAAAACAACTACCAATGTATAGTTTTTTATAATCATCTCCTTCTCGTAAAAAACAACATTGGTAGTGGTAGTTGTTTCAATTTGACCGGTAAAAGGCAGAGATATTTTCAGTAAATAAGAGTGGCAACAAAATCCCCAATTCAATCACAAAAAAAAAAAAAAAAAAAAAAAACAGATCCGGATATATTTTCTCTTTCGCTCTCACAGAAGGAAATCCCTAACAAATCTCAAGCTGTCATCCCTAACAAATCTTATGCGGAGAAAGTTGTCGAAATGGAGAACAATGCTGAGATCGCTACTCTTTCAGGTAATAATTTCTACTTCAACCTCTTAATCTCTCTATCTTTATCTCTTAATCTCTTCTTCCATCTCTATATGTATCTGTACGAATAATTACTTTTTCTTTTCTATTTCTGATTTTTAAGAAAACAAAGCAAGGTACAAATTCTGGATTGAAAACAACTACCAATGTATAGTTTTTTATAATCATCTCCTTCTCGTACAAAACAACATTGGTAGTGGTAGTTGTTTCAATTTGACCGGTAAAAGGCAGGGATATTTTCAGTAAATAAGAGTGGCAACAAAATCCCCAATTCAATCACACAAAAAAAACAAACAGATCCGAATACATTTTCACTTTCGCTCTCATAGAAGAAAATCCCTAATAAATCTTAAGCGGAGCTGTCGAAATGGAGAACAATGCTGAGATCGCTACTCTTTCAGGTAATAATTTCTACTTCAACCTCTTAATCTCTCTATCTTTATCTCTTAATCTCTTCTTCCATCTCTATCTGTATCTGTACGAATAATTACTTTTTCTTTTCTATTTTTGATTTCAAATAAAACAAAGCAAGGTACAAATTCTGGATTGAAAACAACTACCAATGTATAGTTTTTTATAATCATCTCCTTCTCGTAAAAAACAACATTGGCAGTGGTAGTTGTTTCAATTTGATCGGTAAAAGGCAGAGATATTTTCAGTAAATATGAGTGGCAACAAAATCCCCAATTCAATCACAAAAAAAAAAAAAAAAAAAAAAAAAAAAAAAGATCCGGATACATTTTCTCTTTCGCTCTCACAGAAGCAAATCCCTAACAAATCTCAAGCTGTCATCCCTAACAAATCTTAAGCAGACCTGTCGAAATGGAGAACAATGCTGAGATCGCTACTCTTTCAGGTAATAAATTCTAGTTCAACCTATTAATCTCTCTATCTTTATCTCTTAATCTCTTCTTCCATCTCTATCTGTATCTGTACGAATAATTACTTCTTCTTGTTTATTTTTGATTTCAAAGAAAACAAAGCAAGGTACAAATTCTGGATTGAAAACAACTACCAATGTATAGTTTTTTATAATCATCTCCTTCTCGTAAAAAACAACATTAGTAGTGGTAGTTGTTTAAATTTGACCGGTAAAAGGCAGAGATATCTTCAGTTAATAAGAGTGGCAACAAAATCCCCAATTAAATCACAAAAAAAAAAAAAAAAAACAGATCCGGATACATTTTCTCTTTCGCTCTCATAGAAGCAAATCCCTAACAAATCTCAAACTGTCATCCCTAACAAATCTTAAGCAGGGCTGTCGAAATGGAGAACAATGCTGAGATCGCTACTCTTTCAGGTAATAATTTCTACTTCAACCTCTTAATCTCTCTATCTTTATCTCTTAATCTCTTCTTCCATCTCTATCTGTATCTGTACGAATAATTACTTTTTCTTTTCTATTTTTGATTTCAAATAAAACAAAGCAAGGTACAAATTCTGGATTGAAAACAACTACCAATGTATAGTTTTTTATAATCATCTCCTTCTCGTAAAAAACAACATTGGTAGTGGTAGTTGTTTAAATTTGACCGGTAAAAGGCAGAGATATCTTCAGTTAATAAGGGTGGCAACAAAATCCCCAATTCAATCACAAAAAAAAAAAAAAAAAACAGATCCGGATACATTTTCTCTTTCGCTCTCACAGAAGCAAATCCCTAACAAATCTCAAGCTTTCATCCCTAACAAATCTTAAGCAGTAGCCGTCGAAATGGAGAACAATCTTTGAGATCGCTACTCTTTCAGGTAATAATTTCTACTTCAACCTATTAATCTCTCTATCTTTATCTCTTAATCTCTTCTTCCATCTCTATCTGTATCTGTATGAATAATTACTTTTTCTTTTTTCTTTTTGATTTCAAAGAAAACAAACCAAGGTACAAATTTTGGATTGAAAACAACTACCAATGTATAGTTTTTTATAATCATCTCCTTCTCGTAAAAAATAACATTGGTAGTGGTAGTTGTTTAAATTTGACAGGTAAAAGGCATAGATATCTTCAGTTAATAAGAGTGGCAACAAAATCCCCAATTCAATCACAAAAAAAAAAAAAAAAAAAAAAAAAAAAAAACAGATCCGGATACATTTTCTCTTTCGCTCTCACAGAAGCAAATCCCTAACAAATCTCAAGCTGTCATCCCTAACAAATCTTAAGCAGAGCATCGAAATGGAGAACAATCTTTGAGATCGCTACTCTTCAGGTAATAATTTCTACTTCAACCTATTAATCTCTCTATCTTTATCTCTTAATCTCTTCTTCCATCACTATCTCGTATCTCCACGAATAATTACTTTTTCTTTTTTCTTTTTGATTTCAAAGAAAACAAACCAAGGTACAAATTTTGGATTGAAAACAACTACCAATGTATAGTTTTTTATAATCATCTCCTTCTCGTAAAAAATAACATTGGTAGTGGTAGTTGTTTAAATTTGACAGGTAAAAGGCATAGATATCTTCAGTTAATAAGAGTGGCAACAAAATCCCCAATAAAAACAAAAAAAAAAAAAAAAAAAAAAAAAAAAAAAAAAAACAGATCCGGATACATTTTCTCTTTCGCTCTCACAGAAGCAAATCCCTAACAAATCTCAAGCTTTCATCCCTAACAAATCTTAAGCAGAGCTGTCGAAATGGAGAACAATGCTGAGATCGCTACTCTTTCAGGTAATAATTTCTACTTCAACCTATTAATCTCTCTATCTTTATCTCTTAATCTCTTCTTCCATCACTATCTGTATCTGTACGAATAATTACTTTTTTTTTTTTTTTTTGATTTCAAAGAAAACAAACCAAGGTACAAATTTTGGATTGAAAACAACTACCAATGTATAGTTTTTTATAATCATCTCCTTCTCGTAAAAAATAACATTGGTAGTGGTAGTTGTTTAAATTTGACAATGTAAAAGGCATAGATATCTTGGTTAATAAGAGTGGCAACAAAATCCCCAATTCAATCACAAAAAAAAAAAAAAAAAAAAAAAAAAAAAAAAGATCAGGATACATTTTCTCTTTCGCTTTCTGAAGCAAATCCCTAACAAATCTCTAGTTGTCATCCCTAACAAATCTTAAGAAGTGCTGTCGAAATAGAGAACAATGTTGAGATCGCTATTCTTTCAGGTAATAATTTCTACTTCAACCTCTTAATCTCTCTATCTTTATCTCTTAATCTCTTCTTCCATCTCTATCTGTATCTGTACGAATAATTACTTTTTCTTTTCTATTTTTGATTTTAAAGAAAACAAAGCAAGGTACAAATTCTGGATTGAAAACAACTACCAATGTATAGTTTTTTATCATCATCTCCTTCTCATAAAAAACAACATTGGTAGTGGTAGTTGTTTCAATTTGACCGATAAAAGGCAGAGATATTTTCAGTAAATAAGAGTGGCAACAAAATCCCCAATTCAATCACTTAAAAAAAAAAAACCAGATCCGAATAAATTTTCTCTTTGGCTCTCATAGAAGCAAATCCCTAATAAATCTTAAGCGGAGCTGTCGAAATGGAGAACAATGCTGAGATCGCTACTCTTTCAGGTAATAATTTCTATTTCAACCGCTTAATCTCTCTATCTTTATCTCTTAATCTCTTCTTCCATCTCTATATGTATCTATACGAATAATTACTTTTTTTTTTCTATTTTTGATTTTAAAGAAAACAAAGCAAGGTACAAATTCTGGATTGAAAACAACTACCAATGTATAGTTTTTTGTAAAAAACAACATAGGTAGTGGTAGTTGTTTCAATTTGACCGGTAAAAGGCAGAAATATTTTCAGTTAATAAGAGTGGCAACAAAATCCCCAATTCAATCACAAAAAAAAAAAAAAAAAAAAAAAAAAACAGATCCGGATACATTTTCTCTTTCGCTCTCACAGAAGCAAATCCCTAACAAAAATAAAGCTGTCATCCCTAACAAATCTTAAACAGAGTGTCGAAATGGAGAACAATCTTTGAGATCGCTACTCTTTCAGGTAATAATTTCTACTTCAACCTATTAATCTCTCTATCTTTATCTCTTAATCTCTTCTTCCATCACTATATGTATTTGTACGAATAATTACTTTTTCTTTTTTCTTTTTGATTTCAAAGAAAACAAACCAAGGTACAAATTTTGGATTGAAAACAACTACCAATGTATAGTTTTATATAATCATCTCCTTCTCGTAAAAAATAACATTGGTAGTGGTAGTTGTTTAAATTTGACAGGTAAAAGGCATAGATATCTTCAGTTAATAAGAGTGGCAACAAAATCCCCAATTCAATCACAAAAAAAAAAAAAAAAAAAAAAAAACAGATCAGGATACATTTACTCTTTCGCTCTCACGAAGCAAATCCCTAACAAATCTCAAGCTTTCATCCCTAACAAATCTTAAGCGGAGTCATCGAAATGGAGAACAATCTTTGAGATCGCTACTCTTTCAGGGTAATAATTTCTACTTCAACCTATTAATCTCTCTATCTTTATCTCTTAATCTCTTCTTCCATCTCTATCTCGTATACGTACGAATAATTACTTTTTCTTTTTTTCTTTTTGATTTCAAAGAAAACAAACCAAGGTACAAATTTTGGATTGAAAACAACTACCAATGTATAGTTTTTTATAATCATCTCCTTCTCGTAAAAAATAACATTGGTAGTGGTAGTTGTTTAAATTTGACAGGTAAAAGGCATAGATATCTTGGTTAATAAGAGTGGCAACAAAATCCCCAATTCAATCACAAAAAAAAAAAAAAAAAACAGATCCGGATACATTTTCTCTTTCGCTCTCACAGAAGCAAATCCCTAACAAATCTCAAGCTGTCATCCCTAACAAATCTTAAGCAGAGCTGTCGAAATGGAGAACAATGCTGAGATCGCTACTCTTTCAGGTAATAATTTCTACTTCAACCTATTAATCTCTCTATCTTTATCTCTTAATCTCTTCTTCCATCACTATCTGTATCTGTACGAATAATTACTTTTTTTTTTTTTTTTTTGATTTCAAAGAAAACAAACCAAGGTACAAATTTTGGATTGAAAACAACTACCAATGTATAGTTTTTTATAATCATCTCCTTCTCGTAAAAAATAACATTGGTAGTGGTAGTTGTTTAAATTTGACAGGTAAAAGGCATAGATATCTTCAGTTAATAAGAGTGGCAACAAAATCCCCAATTCAATCACACAAAAAAAAAAAAAAAAAAAAAAAAAAAAAAAAGATCCCAGGATACATTTTCTCTTTCGCTTTCACGAAGCAAATCCCTAACAAATCTCTAGTTTGTCATCCCTAACAAATCTTAAGCGGTAGTACGTCGAAATAGAGAACAATGTTGAGATCGCTATTCTTTCAGGTAATAATTTCTACTTCAACCTCTTAATCTCTCTATCTTTATCTCTTAATCTCTTCTTCCATCTCTATCTGTATCTGTACGAATAATTACTTTTTCTTTTCTATTTTTGATTTTAAAGAAAACAAAGCAAGGTACAAATTCTGGATTGAAAACAACTACCAATGTATAGTTTTTTATCATCATCTCCTTCTCATAAAAAACAACATTGGTAGTGGTAGTTGTTTCAATTTGACCGATAAAAAGGCGAGAGATATTTTCGGTAAATAAGAGTGGCAACAAAATCCCCAATTCAATCACTTAAAAAAAAAAAAACCAGATCCGAATAAATTTTCTCTTTGGCTCTCATAGAAGCAAATCCCTAATAAATCTTAAGCGGAGTTTGTCGAAATGGAGAACAATGCTGAGATCGCTACTCTTTCAGGTAATAATTTCTATTTCAACCGCTTAATCTCTCTATCTTTATCTCTTAATCTCTTCTTCCATCTCTATATGTATCTATACGAATAATTACTTTTTTTTTCTATTTTTGATTTTAAAGAAAACAAAGCAAGGTACAAATTCTGGATTGAAAACAACTACCAATGTATAGTTTTTTGTAAAAAACAACATAGGTAGTGGTAGTTGTTTCAATTTGACCGGTAAAAGGCAGAAATATTTTCAGTTAATAAGAGTGGCAACAAAATCCCCAATTCAATCACAAAAAAAAAAAAAAAAAAAAAAAAAAAAACAGATCCGGATACATTTTCTCTTTCGCTCTCACAGAAGCAAATCCCTAACAAATCTCAAGCTGTCATCCCTAACAAATCTTAAGCAGAGCTGTCGAAATGGAGAACAATCCGAGATCGCTACTCTTCGTGTAATAATTTCTACTTCAACCTATTAATCTCTCTATCTTTATCTCTTAATCTCTTCTTCCATCACTATCGTATACATACGAATAATTACTTTTTCTTTTTTTCTTTTTGATTTCAAAGAAAACAAACCAAGGTACAAATTTTGGATTGAAAACAACTACCAATGTATAGTTTTTTATAATCATCTCCTTCTCGTAAAAAAATAACATTGGTAGTGGTAGTTGTTTAAATTTGACAGGTAAAAGGCATAGATATCTTCAGTTAATAAGAGTGGCAACAAAATCCCCAATTCAATCACAAAAAAAAAAAAAAAAAAAAAAAAAAAAAAAAAACAGATCCGGATACATTTTCTCTTTCGCTCTCACAGAAGCAAATCCCTAACAAATCTCAAGCTTTCATCCCTAACAAATCTTAAGCGAATCATCGAAATGGAGAACAATCTTCGAGATCGCTACTCTTTCGTGTAATAATTTCTACTTCAACCTATTAATCTCTCTATCTTTATCTCTTAATCTCTTCTTCCATCTCTATCTGTATCTGTATGAATAATTACTTTTTCTTTTTTCTTTTTGATTTCAAAGAAAACAAACCAAGGTACAAATTTTGGATTGAAAACAACTACCAATGTATAGTTTTTTATAATCATCTCCTTCTCGTAAAAAATAACATTGGTAGTGGTAGTTGTTTAAATTTGACAGGTAAAAGGCATAGATATCTTCAGTTAATAAGAGTGGCAACAAAATCCCCAATTCAATCACAAAAAAAAAAAAAAAAAAAAAAAAAAAAAACAGATCCGGATACATTTTCTCTTTCGCTCTCACAGAAGCAAATCCCTAACAAATCTCAAGCTTTCATCCCTAACAAATCTTAAGCAGAGCTGTCGAAATGGAGAACAATGCTGAGATCGCTACTCTTTCAGGTAATAATTTCTACTTCAACCTATTAATCTCTCTATCTTTATCTCTTAATCTCTTCTTCCATCACTATCTGTATCTGTACGAATAATTACTTTTTCTTTTTTCTTTTTGATTTCAAAGAAAACAAACCAAGGTACAAATTTTGGATTGAAAACAACTACCAATGTATAGTTTTTTATAATCATCTCCTTCTCGTAAAAAATAACATTGGTAGTGGTAGTTGTTTAAATTTGACAGGTAAAAGGCATAGATATCTTCAGTTAATAAGAGTGGCAACAAAATCCCCAATTCAATCACAAAAAAAAAAAAAACAGATCCGGATACATTTTCTCTTTCGCTCTCACAGAAGCAAATCCCTAACAAATCTCAAGCTGTCATCCCTAACAAATCTTAAGCGAGAGTCATCGAAATGGAGAACAATGCTGAGATCGCTACTCTTTCAGGTAATAATTTCTACTTCAACCTATTAATCTCTCTATCTTTATCTCTTAATCTCTTCTTCCATCACTATCTGTATCTGTACGAATAATTACTTTTTCTTTTTTTTTTTTGATTTCAAAGAAAACAAACCAAGGTACAAATTTTGGATTGAAAACAACTACCAATGTATAGTTTTTTATAATCATCTCCTTCTCGTAAAAAATAACATTGGTAGTGGTAGTTGTTTAAATTTGACAGGTAAAAGGCATAGATATCTTCAGTTAATAAGAGTGGCAACAAAATCCCCAATTCAATCACAAAAAAAAAAAAAAAAAAAAAAAAAAAAAAAAGATCCAGGATACATTTTCTCTTTCGCTTTCACAGAAGCAAATCCCTAACAAATCTCTAGCTGTCATCCCTAACAAATCTTAAGCAGAGCTGTCGAAATAGAGAACAATGTTGAGATCGCTATTCTTTCAGGTAATAATTTCTACTTCAACCTCTTAATCTCTCTATCTTTATCTCTTAATCTCTTCTTCCATCTCTATCTGTATCTGTACGAATAATTACTTTTTCTTTTCTATTTTTGATTTTAAAGAAAACAAAGCAAGGTACAAATTCTGGATTGAAAACAACTACCAATGTATAGTTTTTTATCATCATCTCCTTCTCATAAAAAACAACATTGGTAGTGGTAGTTGTTTCAATTTGACCGATAAAAGGCAGAGATATTTTCAGTAAATAAGAGTGGCAACAAAATCCCCAATTCAATCACTTAAAAAAAAAAAACCAGATCCGAATAAATTTTCTCTTTGGCTCTCATAGAAGCAAATCCCTAATAAATCTTAAGCGGAGCTGTCGAAATGGAGAACAATGCTGAGATCGCTACTCTTTCAGGTAATAATTTCTATTTCAACCGCTTAATCTCTCTATCTTTATCTCTTAATCTCTTCTTCCATCTCTATATGTATCTATACGAATAATTACTTTTTTTTTCTATTTTTGATTTTAAAGAAAACAAAGCAAGGTACAAATTCTGGATTGAAAACAACTACCAATGTATAGTTTTTTATAATCATCTCCGTCTCGTAAAAAACAACATAGGTAGTGGTAGTTATTTCAATTTGACCGGTAAAAGGCAGAAATATTTTCAGTTAATAAGAGTGGCAACAAAATCCCCAATTCAATCACAAAAAAAAAAAAAAAAAAAAAAAAAACAGATCCGGATACATTTTCTCTTTCGCTCTCACAGAAGCAAATCCCTAACAAATCTCAAGCTGTCATCCCTAACAAATCTTAAGCGAGAGTCTGTCGAAATGGAGAACAATCTTTGAGATCGCTACTCTTTCAGGTAATAATTTCTACTTCAACCTATTAATCTCTCTATCTTTATCTCTTAATCTCTTCTTCCATCACTATCTGTATCTGTACGAATAATTACTTTTTCTTTTTTCTTTTTGATTTCAAAGAAAACAAACCAAGGTACAAATTTTGGATTGAAAACAACTACCAATGTATAGTTTTTTATAATCATCTCCTTCTCGTAAAAAAATAACATTGGTAGTGGTAGTTGTTTAAATTTGACAGGTAAAAGGCATAGATATCTTCAGTTAATAAGAGTGGCAACAAAATCCCCAATTCAATCACAAAAAAAAAAAAAAAAAAAAAAAAAAAACAGATCCGGATACATTTTCTCTTTCGCTTTCACAGAAGCAAATCCCTAACAAATCTCTAGCTGTCATCCCTAACAAATCTTAAGCAGAGCTGTCGAAATAGAGAACAATGTTGAGATCGCTATTCTTTCAGGTAATAATTTCTACTTCAACCTCTTAATCTCTCTATCTGTATCTCTTAATCTCTTCTTCCATCTCTATCTGTATCTGTACGAATAATTACTTTTTCTTTTCTATTTTTGATTTTAAAGAAAACAAAGCAAGGTACAAATTCTGGATTGAAAACAACTACCAATGTATAGTTTTTTATCATCATCTCCTTCTCATAAAAAACAACATTGGTAGTGGTAGTTGTTTCAATTTGACCGATAAAAGGCAGAGATATTTTCAGTAAATAAGAGTGGCAACAAAATCCCCAATTCAATCACTTAAAAAAAAAAAAACCAGATCCGAATAAATTTTCTCTTTGGCTCTCATAGAAGCAAATCCCTAATAAATCTTAAGCGGAGTTTGTCGAAATGGAGAACAATCTTTGAGATCGCTACTCTTTCAGGTAATAATTTCTATTTCAACCGCTTAATCTCTCTATCTTTATCTCTTAATCTCTTCTTCCATCTCTATATGTATCTATACGAATAATTACTTTTTTTTTCTATTTTTGATTTTAAAGAAAACAAAGCAAGGTACAAATTCTGGATTGAAAACAACTACCAATGTATAGTTTTTTATAATCATCTCCGTCTCGTAAAAAACAACATAGGTAGTGGTAGTTGTTTCAATTTGACCGGTAAAAGGCAGAAATATTTTCAGTTAATAAGAGTGGCAACAAAATCCCCAATTCAATCACAAAAAAAAAAAAAAAAAAAAAAAAAAAAAAACAGATCCGGATACATTTTCTCTTTCGCTCTCACAGAAGCAAATCCCTAACAAATCTCAAGCTGTCATCCCTAACAAATCTTAAGCAGAGCTGTCGAAATGGAGAACAATGCTGAGATCGCTACTCTTTCAGGTAATAATTTCTACTTCAACCTATTAATCTCTCTATCTTTATCTCTTAATCTCTTCTTCCATCACTATCTGTATCTGTACGAATAATTACTTTTTCTTTTTTCTTTTTGATTTCAAAGAAAACAAACCAAGGTACAAATTTTGGATTGAAAACAACTACCAATGTATAGTTTTTTATAATCATCTCCTTCTCGTAAAAAAATAACATTGGTAGTGGTAGTTGTTTAAATTTGACAGGTAAAAGGCATAGATATCTTCAGTTAATAAGAGTGGCAACAAAATCCCCAATTCAATCAAAAAAAAAAAAAAAAAAAAAAAAAAACAGATCCGGATACATTTTCTCTTTCGCTCTCACAGAAGCAAATCCCTAACAAATCTCAAGCTGTCATCCCTAACAAATCTTAAGCGAGAGTCATCGAAATGGAGAACAATCTTTGAGATCGCTACTCTTTCAGGTAATAATTTCTACTTCAACCTATTAATCTCTCTATCTTTATCTCTTAATCTCTTCTTCCATCACTATCTGTATCTGTACGAATAATTACTTTTTCTTTTTTTTTTTGATTTCAAAGAAAACAAACCAAGGTACAAATTTTGGATTGAAAACAACTACCAATGTATAGTTTTTTATAATCATCTCCTTCTCGTAAAAAATAACATTGGTAGTGGTAGTTGTTTAAATTTGACAGGTAAAAGGCATAGATATCTTCAGTTAATAAGAGTGGCAACAAAATCCCCAATTGAATCACAAAAAAAAAAAAAAAAAAAAAAAAAAAGATCCGGTTACATTTTCTCTTTCGCTCTCACGAAGGAAATCCCTAACAAATTCCAAGTTGTCATCCCTAACAAATCTTAAGCAGAGCTGTCGAAATGGAGAACAATGCTGAGATCGCTACTCTTTCAGGTAATAATTTCTACTTTAACCTCTTAATCTCTCTATCTTTTCTCTTAATCTCTTCTTCCATCTCTATCTGTATCTGTACGAATAATTACTTTTTCTTTTTTATTTTTGATTTCAAAGAAAACAAAGCAAGGTACAAATTCTGGATTGAAAACAACTACCAATGTATAGTTTTTTATCATCATCTCCTTCTCATAAAAAAACAACATTGGTAGTGGTAGTTGTTTCAATTTGACCGATAAAAGGCAGAGATATTTTCAGTAAATAAGAGTGGCAACAAAATCCCAAATTCAATCACTTAAAAAAAAAAAACCAGATCCGAATAAATTTTCTCTTTGGCTCTCATAGAAGCAAATCCCTAATAAATCTTAAGCGGAGCTGTCGAAATGGAGAACAATGCTGAGATCGCTACTCTTTCAGGTAATAATTTCTATTTCAACCGCTTAATCTCTCTATCTTTATCTCTTAATCTCTTCTTCCATCTCTATATGTATCTATACGAATAATTACTTTTTTTTTTTCTATTTTTGATTTTAAAGAAAACAAAGCAAGGTACAAATTCTGGATTGAAAACAACTACCAATGTATAATTTTTTATAATCATCTCCTTCTCGTAAAAAACAACATTGGTAGTGGTAGTTGTTTCAATTTGACCGGTAAAAGGCAGAGATATTTTTAGTAAATAAGAGTGGCAACAAAATCCCCAATTCAATCACAAAAAAAAAAAAAAAAAAAAAAAAAAGATCCGGATATATTTTCTCTTTCGCTCTCACAGAAGCAAATCCCTAACAAATCTCAAGTTGTCATCCCTAACAAATCTTAAGAAGTGCTGTCGAAATGGAGAACAATGCTGAGATCGCTATTCTTTCAGGTAATAATTTCTACTTCAACCTCTTAATCTCTCTATCTTTATCTCTTTATCTCTTTTTCCATCTCTATATGTATCTGTACGAATAATTACTTTTTCTTTTCTATTTCTGATTTCAAAGAAAACAAAGCAAAGTACAAATTCTGGATTGAAAACAACTACCAATATGTATAGTTTTTTATAATCATCTCCTTCTCGTACAAAACAACATTGGTAATGGTAGTTGTTTCAATTTGACCGGTAAAAGGCAGGGATATTTTCAGTAAATAAGAGTGGCAGCAAAATCCCCAATTCAATCACACACAAAAAAAACAGATCCGGATATATTTTCTCTTTCGCTCTCATAGATGCAAATCCCTAACAAATTTTAAGCAGAGTTGTCGAAATGGAGAACAATGCTGAGATCGCTACTCTTTCAGGTAATAATTTCTACTTCAACCTCTTAATCTCTCTATCTTTATCTCTTAGTCTCTTCTTCCATCTCTATTTGTACGGATAATTTCTTTTTCTTTTATATTTTTGATTTCAAAGAAAACAAAGCAAGGTACAAATTCTGGATTGAAAACAACTACCAATGTATAGTTTTTTATCATCATCTCCTTCTCGTAAAAAATAACATTGGTAGTGGTAGTTGTTTAAATTTGACAGGTAAAAGGCATAGATATCTTCAGTTAATAAGAGTGGCAACAAAATCCCCAATTCAATCACAAAAAAAAAAAAAAAAAAAACAGATCCAGGATACATTTTCTCTTTCGCTCTCATGAAGCAAATCCCTAACAAATCTCTAGTTGTCATCCCTAACAAATCTTAAGCGGAAATTTGTCGAAATAGAGAACAATGTTGAGATCGCTATTCTTTCGAGGTAATAATTTCTACTTCAACCTCTTAATCTCTCTATCTTTATCTCTTAATCTCTTCTTCCATCTCTATCTCGTATCTCGTACGAATAATTTCTTTTTCTTTTCTATTTTTGATTTCAAATAAAACAAAGCAAGGTACAAATTCTGGATTGAAAACAACTACCAATGTATAGTTTTTTATAATCATCTCCTTCTCG
Organism: Papaver armeniacum; assembly: GCA_023531295.1. Taxonomy (NCBI): domain Eukaryota; kingdom Viridiplantae; phylum Streptophyta; class Magnoliopsida; order Ranunculales; family Papaveraceae; genus Papaver; species Papaver armeniacum. The sequence goes on from JAJJWW010005274.1 coordinate 520,160, forward strand.
TAAAAAACAACATTGGTAGTGGTAGTTGTTTAAATTTGACCGGTAAAAGGCAGAGATATCTTCAGTTAATAAGGGTGGCAACAAAATCCCCAATTCAATCACAAAAAAAAAAAAAAAAAAAAAAACAGATCCGGATACATTTTCTCTTTCGCTCTCACAGAAGCAAATCCCTAACAAATCTCTAGCTGTCATCCCTAACAAATCTTAAGCAGAGCTGTCGAAATAGAGAACAATGTTGAGATCGCTATTCTTTCAGGTAATAATTTCTACTTCAACCTCTTAATCTCTCTATCTTTATCTCTTAATCTCTTCTTCCATCTCTATCTGTATCTGTACGAATAATTACTTTTTCTTTTCTATTTCTGATTTCAAAAAAAACAAAGCAAAGTACAAATTCTGGATTGAAAACAACTACCAATGAATAGTTTTTTATAATCATCTCCTTCTCGTACCAAACAACATTGGTAGTGGTAGTTGTTTCAATTTGACCGGTAAAAGGCATGGATATTTTCAGTAAATAAGAGTGGCAAAAAAATCCCCAATTCAATCACACACACAAAAAAAAAAACAGATCCGGATACATTTTCTCTTTCGCTCTCATAGAAGCAAATCCCTAACAAATTTTAAGCAGAGCTGTCGAAATAGAGAACAATGCTGAGATCGCTACTCTTTCAGGTAATAATTTCTACTTCAACCTCTTAATCTCTCTATCTTTATCTCTTAATGTCTTCTTCCATCTCTATCTGTATCAGTACGAATAATTACTTTTTATTTTCTATTTCTGATTTCAAAGAAAACAAAGCAAAGTACAAATTCTGGATTGAAAACAACTACCAATGTATAGTTCTGTATAATCATCTCCTTCTCGTAAAAAACAACATTGATAGTGGTAGTTGTTTCAATTTGACCGGTATAAGGCAGGGATATTTTCAGTAAATAAGAGTGGCAACAAAATCCCCAATTCAATCACAAAAAAAAAAAAAAAAAAAAAACAGATCCGGGTACATTTTCTCTTTCACTCTCACAGAAGAAAATCCCTAACAAATCTTAAGCAGAGCTTCCTAAATGGAGAACAATACTGAGATCGCTACTCTTTCAGGTAATAATTTTTACTTCAACCTCTTAATCTCTCTATCTTTATCTCTTAATCTCTTCTTCCATCTCTATTTGTATCTGTACGAATAATTACTTTTTCTTTTCTATTTTTGATTTCAAAGAAAACAAAGCAAGGTACAATTCTGGATTGAAAACAACTACCAATGTATAGTTCTGTATAATCATCTCCTTCTCGTAAAAAACAACATTGGTAGTGGTACTTGTTTCAATTTGACCGTTAAAAGGCAGGGATATTTTTCAGTAAATAAGAGTGGCAACAAAATCCCCAATTTAATCACCAAAAAAAAAAAGATCCTGATACATTTTCTCTTTCACTCCCACAGAAGCAAATCCCTAACAAATCTCAAGTGTCATCCCTAACAAATCTTAAGCGGAGTCATCGAAATGGAGAACAATCTTTGAGATCGCTACTCTTTCAGGTAATAATTTCTACTTCAACCTCTTAATCTCTCTATCTTTATCTCTTAATCTCTTCTTCCATCTCTATCTGTACGAATAATTACTTTTTCTTTTCTATTTTTGATTTCAAAGAAAACGAAGCAAGGTACAAATTCTGGATTGAAAAACAACCTATTCCAAGTGTGGAAAAACCATGGAATGTCAGGTCTAGTGGCTTCCAAGTTGGGGTCTTCCACAGAAAATCCAAGCAGAGTTTCACGGTTTCGTGGAAGGGTCCATGGAATCCATGTAAACCCCAATAAGAATAGCGCAGTAGAAGACAAGAAACGCTATTAAGAATGACACAAAAAAAACGCTATTAAGAATGACACAAAACATCTGTGGAATCCGTAGATTTAAAATGAGATGTTGAAATCTAACGGCTGAGAAAAAACGCTATTCTTAATAGCACTAATTGCTATTCTTAATAGCATTTTTTTTGTGTCATTCTTAATAGTGTTTTTTTAGTGCCATTAAGAATAGCGTTTTCACTATTCCACCATTACACTTGCGCTTCCATCCACAGTTACAGGTGCTGAGGTGGCGTGGAAGATGGATGGATTCCACCATAAGACTTGCTCTAATAAGGTGGAATCAGAACTTGATGACTTGACTGGAAATTTACTTGATCTGCCCAATAAAGGAACCATCTCCATTAGTCCATCCATATACTGCTCTTTGGCCGGAAACCTTAAAACATTCCACTATCTCAATTAAGCATAGTTCCCATAACTTTGAATATAAACTCCTTGTGCTTCTGCTGCGGCAACCATTCCTTCGGCCTCTTTCATTTGTACATATAATTCTCCATCAGTAGCCTATTGTTGTGCCTAAAATTACGCTTCAGCAGCAAGTTTTTGAGCCTCTGATGCTTTCTATTTCTCAAACAACGCGGCTTCTGCTTGTTTTTGATCCTCTTGGACCTAATTATATTAGTCAATTGTTCATCAAAGAGTTGGTCTGAAGTTGTACGACATATTATATAAAATGCTGCTAATTTTAGGAAGATAACATTTACTCAATACTGACATGCGATTAAGACACATATTGCATCTGTTAAGTAACTAGGCCAATTCTCATAAACATTGCATTGGTGATAACATCTAAATTAGATTAGTCCTAAGAAGAGTTTGACAACATATTATAAGCTCTAGGGCAAATACAAATTACTCTAATCCGATTCCTATCTAAATGGTGTTTGAGGCATTCTACATTACAGGATTCTAATTATTATCATATCCAAGTTGGAATGAATTTGGGAGGACTAAAAAAGCTATTAAAAACACAGACATTAAGATAATGGAATCGGGTTAAGGAAGTAAAATTTACCTTGACTTCATTTTCCATGCTAGCTTTACTAGGATACTCGGCCTTCAATTACTCAGTCTGAGTCGAGGCATTCTTCCTTCTTCCCTCGTCCTTCCCTACGCGGCTACCAAAACAAAGGCGTGCGATAATCGACGATCCCCCTTTAATCCCAGGAGCAAATCCTAGCCATCCAAGGTTATCAGACGACGCATGGTAACCTTTGGCCCGAAAACCTAATCTTGGCCACGCCATGCCATGCCATGGCATGCCAACCAAGCCGCGCCTCCATGCCACGCCAATGGCATGCCAACCTAGCCGCGCCACCATTCCATGTCAATGGCATGCTAACCTAACCGCGCCACCATGATGGCCTTCCCTATTCGGCCACCAACGAACGAAAGCGTGCAAAGATCAACGACTACCTTTCCTCTTAAGATACACAAACTCGACCGTCGAAGGTCACCAAGCTACCAAGTCTCCCAAGCTCGACTTTCCAAGCAACAACCATATGCTACATATTTTCCACAAAAACATTCGAGACATCAACACATATCACAAACTGGGGGTTCCTCTTTGGGTATTGGTTTGGCGGTTTACAGCGTGCGGCGTATACTATGCCCGTCATAAGGAAGTGTCATAAGGTGAGGCGGTTAGTAAATACAGGGAGTTAAAAGTGAAACGTTCATGGGACATCAATTCCATACGTTAATATTTTTATGGAAATCAATTCCATGCGTTAACGATTTTATGGAACATCAAGTTCCATGCATACGGTTACCACCTCCTCCCATTTACTTACCCATTTTTCCATTCCTTAATGAGACCAGGGTAAGTTTAACTTCGACTTGTATAAATAGGTCTTACCTATTTCAGCAAAACAACAAGTTCATTCGGGAATATACAACACTCAGAAAATACTTGCTAGCTTACCATTTGTTAGCCTTCCCACTTTTCTGATACAAGTCGTAGTAACACAACTACTCTTCCAGAATCAACTATTCTGGTCTCATCACTTTCCTTGCTTCCCTCCCCAAAACCAACCCATTCTCCTCTACTTTGTGACTGAAGCAAGTCCGGAACGGCCATTTCTTGGTTTAGGATGGATTTGTACAGATTGATCTCTCGAATCTAAAGTACTCCCTTGCAGTATATTGTTTAGGGTTTAAATTGTTTTTCACCCGTACACCCGAAATTACCGAAATCAACAGAAACCATTTTCACCTACAAACATGGGTTTATGGTAAAATAAGTTTATGCATGCTTAAAATTTTATTTTGCGAATACGGGAAAACAATCGGGTTATATGACTACACTTATAAACCAATTGTTGAGGTTTCATCAGGGAATCAATTTATGTCGATTCTTCATGCCTCAGAAATGTCAGGTTTCTGTATCGTTTTCTAGTCAAAATCGGTTTACATGTGCAAATATATAAACTGATTACTGTCGATGAAAATTTCAAAATCTTTTTTGTTGATTTTCAGGCACAATCGGTTTTTATGTTGTTAAACATAAAAACCGATTATGTCAGGCATGAAAAAGTGATCGATTTTTATGGACATTCGAGAATACAGGTTGTGCTAAATTATTTTACTTTTTTCGAAAAACTAGTCGTTGGGATCTTTCTCTATATAAAGAGACCTCATCCCCGGACCCAATTTTTCTCAAACTTGCTCATTTTATTCGCTCCTACTCCATATACTCTACAACTACTCATTTCAAACCTCCACATACGAGCATCACATCGTTTGACTCCACCAAAGATTTGGAAATCATCAAAAAATGGTACGCTGAAAAGTCGATTTATAGTTCAATCCGCCATAAGGGTAGAATCCGTAACCTTTTGGGCGAAGATATATAAAAAATATAAGCAAGATTATGAGAAACCGAAGAGAAAAAGTCTTCAACAAATCCGTGATAGGAACCAAGTCATCCAAAATGCAATAGTTGCTTTTATATCTATCCAATGGATTTTGAACGCTAGCCACTTCAGCTTGTCTCTTCAACAATTTGTAAGTATTCTTAGGGTTTGTTCTACATAATCTACTTTAATCAATTTGCAACTAACAAAGTAAGTTTGAGTTTTGTTTTTGTAGCATGAAGTCGCGAAAGCGCAATATTTTGAGGAAAAGGGAGAAACATTCACATTTGATAAAAGCTATCACTTCATGGTATCCAAAATTCTGGAGTATGCCGTAGACTTTATAGTGGGCAATTTGGACTCGGATTCCTCTGACGAAGATTGATAGTTTTAGGATTTGTTTTTGTAGATTTTGTGGGTAGATCTCAATGTGAACTATCACGAGACTATAACTTGTCCACGAGGGTTGCCTAGTGGTTCAAAGGCTTGATGCACGTGATAAGTGCATCTGTGACTCCTACGAAAAGGAGTAGATTTAAAATCAATGAAAGTATAAATGATTTTTTTTTCCTTCCGAATGAAACAATCGGTTTATATATGACGCAAAAAAAAGAAGAGTTAATTAGTGTTTGGGTCGTGAATTTTGGTATCTATTAGTATTTGGGTCCTATGTTTGTCCGTTATAGTGTTTGGGTCGTTGACTCCGTTAGTCAACTAAGTCAACTAACATTTTTGGTCCAACGGTTAGTTATGGTTAACTATAGTTTGTTAAATCTTAATTAACCGAGCTTCCTGATCATCAACATCGTCATTCTTCAAAAGAAAATAAAAAAAGATCATATATTCAGACAGTACTCAAAGAAACCATTTTCAATTAATCCTTAGATTTGTGTTTCTCAAGTAATATTTGCTTACAGACTTTTACACTGACGCAAAATCTCGGGTAGAATTTCTTACTACAGAGAGGATATAGAGACAAAAATAGACCAGAGAGCAACATAACAGGGATATGATGTGATAATCTATTAGCCAAAGGATACCCACCATATAGAGTCGAACCATACATGGGTGTTGGATGTTAAGATGGAAGAGGTGGTGGCTGTCATGAATGGGTCCTCTCTGTGGAGTTTTCTCGAACAGTTGGGCGGCGTTATACTGGTGATGAATAGATTGTTTGCTGCTGATGTATTGACCCCCTTTATTGCTTAATTCGTCCCTGCAAATTCAGACTCCATATATGACTCATTAATTCCAATCAATCAGGGATTCTAATGACTTCAACATCTCAACCAATCATCCATGAAATCTTCAGCCACACCACTTCTTGTAAGTTGCTTAAAACTTGAGTTTAAGATAAAACCAACATTCCTTATCTATCACAGATTCAAAACCCATCTTCATCTCCTGCATTTTTCATCAAAAATCAAAGATCATTCACCTCACTTATGACAAACCTACTTCTCCAAGTCAGACTCCGTTTCAGTGTAGTAGTTTTAGTTAGAATTCAAATGCTTAAGTAGAAAAAAAGATGAAGTACATGTATAGATTTTTGTTCAGTCTAAAAATTAGATGTCTGATGTACAAACTTGAGTATAGATTCGAAACAGAGGGAAAGAAAGAATAACAGTTTTTTAAACGTTTTTTAATCAGTAAACTAACATAAATTGACGGCAATAACAGTTTGACCACTTGACCGGATTGACTGACGGGGTAACGACCCAAACATTATAATGGACAAATTTAGGACCCAAACACTAATAGATACCAAAATCTACGACCCAAACACTAATTAGCTCAAAAAAAAAAAAACGATTACGATAATTAGATTTGATTTATGCATACTTAAATGATTCTTGATGTCTTTCGTAAATACCAGAATACCAACTCAGAATCGGTTTACGAGTGCATGAACGTAAATCGATTCTGGGTAGTGTTTTCAAAAAAAAAAAATCAAAAATTTTCAGTTGGTTGATGTTTTGAAGATTGATTTACATTAGTTGATCTCACATCTAAAACGATTTTTATCACCTAAAAAGATTAATTAACACTAGTTAATCAGGGATAAATAGGCGCCAAGAGAATAATTGGCTAAGGTTTTTTGGGAAAATTAATTTCTCACGACCTTTTTTTTATCATTTAAGGGCAATTCCTATGGGAATGAACAAACACATTTTTTTGTTGAGCCAGGTGGATGACTAAACAGGTTTTTCTACTATGGTAAAGCATTGGGCGGTTGATCATCAAGCGCCCGGGCTAAGGAGACACGCCAGCATGTGAAGGTTAAACGCCGGCGTTAGAAGAACAAGTGTTGGTGTTTGAAACATAAATGCGCGACCGAACCTAGAGCCCGGGCGTTTTTGCTACGAACGCCAACGGGTGGTTTTTTTAAAATCCAATATTCACTTCTTACCACTACAAATTACCATCATCTTCAAGCAATTCACTCACACCAAAATTCACTTCTCTTGATTTTTCTCTTCTAAAATCTATTTCAAAATTTTAGTTTATTGTTGGTGAAATGGCTAAAAAGGCGATCACACTTTTTTGCGATGCAAAACTTGAAGCTGATGTTTCTAAGATATGTGGGAGTTTTAAAAAGATTGAAAATCGTAAGAGGGAAGTGCAAGTTTTTGAAGTTGCTCCAAGAAAATGTTCCGCTAAGGAGCTTCAGTTTTGAAAGTTAACAACAAAAAATTAAAAAACAAGGGCGAATATGTCAAAGAGCGCGTTGAATGGAAGATGGGTCAAATGAAGATAAACAGGAGGCCAAAACTTGTACTTGATTTTTATTGAAGTTGTTTAGTACTTTTTATTATTGTCTAAATTTATATCTTGTAAAAGAATTGGCAATAATATCAATGAATGAAAATATTTATTAGATTTTAAAATAGATTTCCACTTCAGATTGAGCAAAATGTATTACAATTTAAACATGCAAAACATCAAACTACATTTAAATAAACCACAACAAAACATCAAACTACATCAAATCCAACGATATTCTCTCTGTAGAGTTCATATATAGCATTCAAAATGCTTAAACTCTCTTCCGCTTTCTTCGCTAAACTTGGCCTGAGCAATGGTTTTCTGTAAACAGATAAACAACAAGTTCAGATATTTATGATACAGTTGATTCCATGAGGATAAAGGTAAGATACTCCACAGTTCTTCGTTGGATAATTCAGAATTGCTACGATGTGTTAGAGCGTTGCTCGGTCGAACTCGCAAGCGTTGCTATCAAGCTTGTTTGTCAAGTTTAGTTGCCAAAACTATAAGTCTTGATTTCTAGTCTACTTATAACTAAGTCTCGGACTAGGATAGAAAGTGTAGTTGAGTTCTAGACTCCACGACGTTCATTATGCAAAAACGAAGAACTACTCAAGGAACTAGTGGAACTTCATCGACTAAAAGTTATGTGGAGACTTGAACTTATCTATCACTCAAAAGTCTATCTACTTTATCTCTTATCTTGAGACAAAAGTCGTATTGCTATATCGACTTCGATTATACACATGTGCTATTTTGAGCCGAGTTTAACTCGCCTATCTATTTCTCGAAATATGTGTTGGTAAGCTTTCGGTTTGGCCAAGTTCATATTTGCTAGAGACGAAAGTCATAATGATTATTTTAATTACTTGAAAATCGCTTTGACGAAAAATAGTTTGTGAACAACAACTATATAACGTTCTCTAAGAATGTTTCAATGATTGAAATGAGAGTTTAGAATATATAACCATGGTTGGATATAAATATTGTGTGATAACTCATACTTATGTAAGTCCAAAATCCTTGAACCAAAGTATGCGTACGTTGCTACTCAAGATAACCGGAACTGAAGTTCCCGTACCTATACGCGTAGCGTCAGAAGTTCACATCCCGTGAATTTTTGCTGGATTTTGTGAACTGGAAACAAGCTCAGTCCGGGTACTTAAGTATGTATACCGGTATGCGTACTAAAGTGGGTTATTTTCTAAAAACAGTTTAATTCGTGAACTAAGACATTTATAATTTAAGAAATGCAATCTTTGCAAACCATGGCTATAATGTTCATGAATCGATTCGAGTGAGCAAAACTATTTTTGCTTCGATTGTTTCTTGTATACTTCTATGAGATCTAAGCAATTGAACAACTCTCTAACTAGTTATTTTGAGTCATTTGAACTAGTTATGGTGAAGATGAATGAGGTTGATATGAAAGTGCTCATATGGCTAACCATTGGTTAACTACTGTTGAACTAACGTCTTGTACACGTTTAGGTACGATTACTCAAACCTAAATGAAGTTACATTTCATGTGTGTATAACAAGCTAAGTTCGATCTAACGGTTGAAATATATTAGCTTGTATCTAATCAGGTTTATGTGTGGGTTATGTATAATCCGATTCTTCATGCCTTAAAAATACTATTTTTCGTGTATTTTCTTCAAGCTACAATCGGATCACATATGCATCTATATAAACCGATTAGTGTCGGTGAAAATTCAATTCTTTTACATGTCTTTAATCGGTTTATGTTGGTCACAAGAAAGTCCGATTCGTGCTGGCATAAAAACACAAACGGATTTTACAGACCCTCGAGAAGACCGATTATTTCAAATTGTTTAACATTTTTTCAGAAAAAATAGTCGTTAGGAACTTTATCTATATATAAAGACCTCATCCTTGGACCCCATTAGGCCCAAAATTGCTCATTTTATTCCCTTTCACTCCATATATTCCACAACTACTCATTTCATACCTCCACAATGGCTTCATTTGATTCAAATGAAGATCTATCCATCACCAAAGCATGGTACGCCGAAACTCGAATTATATATAGAGACCTCATCCTTGGACCCCATTTGTCCCAAAATTGCCCATTATATTCCCTCTCACTCCATATCAAAAATTAGTCCTCCGTAAGGGTAGATGCCGAAACCTTTAGGACAAAGGTGCATAAAAAATATAGGCAAGAGTTTGGTAATCCTAATGGATTTTGAAGCTACCCACTTTAGCTACTCCATTGAACAATTTGTAAGTATTTTTGTGGTTTATTTTACGTGATCCATGTTGTTTGATCTTCCTACTAAACACCACTAACAAAGTAAGTTTGTGTTTGTGTTTTTGTAGCATGAAGTCGTCAAAGCGCGCCACTTGGAGGAAAAGGGGGAAGCATTCGCATTAGATGCAAGCTAGAAATTCATGGTATCCAAAATCCCGGAGTATGTCCCGGACTTCATGTCGAGTGAATGGGACTCGGATTCCTCCAAAGAAGATTGATGGTTTTAGAAGTTTTGGTGTAGGGTTTGTGGGTAGATCTCTATGTTAACCCTCAGGAGACTATAACTTGTCCACTAGGGTCGCCTAGGAGTTAAAGGCTTGATCCATTCCCTAAATGCATCCTACAATAATTAAATGAATAAAAGAAAAAAATTCTTATGAAAGACAACAATCGGTTTATATATATCACATAAAACCATGATTTTCACAATTGGATTTTACATATGCCAAAGTCAACCGATTTTGGAAGTCCTCTGTTAATTCTAAAAACACCAACCCAAAATCGGTTTATGATTGCATGCATGAACGTAAACCGATTCTGGGTACTATCACGAAAAGAAAAGAAAATCAAATAATTTAAGTTTTCCGGTTGTTTTGAAGAACTCTTTAACATTAGCTGATCTCACATCTAAAACATAATTAACACCTAATACGATTAATTAGTGCTATCTAAATAGGAGTAAATTAGGTACTTAAATAATTATTGGATAAGGGGTGGCGTGAAAGTTATTTCTAATGATCTTTTTGTCATATAGTAGTAGGCCCAAATTAAGTGGGTAGGCCCCAATTTAGCTAGGTAAAATATAGAAACATAAATTAAACTAATAAGGCTAGCTGGGAAAATTATGCTCAGGCCCGATCCATGGATAACCCATAATATGAGGCCCTTAATTAAAAGAAGTTTAAATCTAGGCCCCGAATTATTAAAAGACATCCATACCCTTTTATATATTGTCAAGCCCATAATTAAATAAAATTTAAATCTAGGCCCCAAATTATTAAAATATTATGTGATGATGTTCCAACCACCACAACCACCATCAACCACCTCCGACCACCACCTCCACCAACCACCTCCGACCACCACCACCAACCACCACCGTCAAAACCACCTCCGACCACCACCGCCAGTCAAACCACCTCCGACCACCACCTCCGCCTCTCACCACCACCTCCAACCACCAACCTCCGCCTCCGTCCACCGCCTCCCACCACCACCATCTCCCAACACATCCATATGGAATGTGTAACTAGAAGTTACACATCCGTATGGCATGTGTAACTAGAAGTTACACATCTGTATGGCATGTGTACGCAAAAGTTACACATTCATACGTCATGAAACAGTTAACATGGGCATATGGCATGTGTAACGAAAAGTTACACATGCATATTGCATGAGTATTTTGAAGTTACACATCCATAATAAATGTGTATCTAGAAGTTACACACCTATATTTAGTAATTGAAACAATAATTCCATTTACAAAAACTTCTCTATTTATCAATTGTTATTGAACACAGTAAACAAGCTAAAACACGAAATACGTAAAACGAAATCCTAGAAATAAGCTACGAGATCTTCTAATAAAAATGTTATCTTCTCTTCTTATCTTCCTCGATTCCAAAATACCTACGTATCTGCAACAAAATAAACATCAACGAGTTAGGTTGGATGAAAAAAAATCCATAGAAGCAAAACTATAGAACAATTACAAGGTGAACAACAAAGACAATCAATAGAAACACACTTAATGACTTATCTAAGCAAGTGTAGTTAGGAGTTACACATACTCTGTGTAGTATAACTGGGAGTTACATATGCATCTTCTAAATAAAAATATGACGTGTACTCAGCAGTTACACACCAGCTGACTTGTGTAACCGAGAGTTACACATGCATATAGCATGTGTAACTAGGAGATACACATGCATCTGGCTTGTGTAACTAAAAGTTACACATGCATATGACTAGTGTAACTAGGAGTTACACTTGCATATGGAATATGCCATTTATTATGAACTTGCAAGCTTTAGTATGTGTAAGTAAAAGTTACATATAACTTGCAAGCTTTAGTATCTATCTTCAAAGTTACATATAATTGCATATGGAATATGCCATCAATAATATTCATTTCAATTCAATCACTAAAACCAGAAGTTACACATTCAGTCAGTATGTGTAAGTAAAAGTTACACATCTAATTAGCATGTGTAGCTAGAAATTACACATGTATTTAGCTTGTGTAACTAGAAGTTACACATCTAATTAGCATGTGTAACTAAAAATTACACATCTATTTAGCTTGTGTAACTAGAAGTTACACATCTGGAAGTTACATACCTTATTGCCTCCTAGCACCATAACATGTTTATCGGCTCCAACAAGGCCACTACAAAGAAACCACATACTATCTCTAACCTGTAAACAGAATAAAACATATTCATCAATCTCGCAAATGGAAATCAAAACATGTATGCAACATACAATGCACATCAGAACCTTTGGCGGCATAATATCCATCAAAATTTAACTGCAAAAAGTATATAACAAAGGCATATCCTCACCTCAGGAGTGGCTACACAGTTACAGATTCAACAAAGTAGATTCAACACTCAGCAGTACAACAACATCACCAGTTACATATGCATTTCTCTGCTGTAACTAAGAGTTACACATGCATTCTCCTAATGTAACTAAGATTTACACATATCAAACCTAAACCTAAACCTGAAGTATGAGGGAAAAAAGCTCGGCTGCAATACTTCATGTATGATTTCAGGTTTAAGCTTCCATTCAATCAACTTCAAATCATTAACTCAAAAACTCGGTTTCACAATCAAACCATGAATCACATGATGCAAAATGATAGTAAAGTATACATGCCAAAGCAACCACTTATTTCTCCACTATAAAAAACAATTCAAAAACAAATAAAGCAATCAAAATTATTACTAGAACCACTCAATATTTTCCATCATACATTGACCATAATGAACCGAGAATCATATAGAGACATATCATCGTGTAAGCTTACACCAGCTGACTTGTGTAACTGAGAGTTACACATGCATAATAACATCTGTAATTAGGAGATACACATGCATTTAACTTGTGTAACTTCCAGTTACACATGCATAGGGATAGTAGTGATGGATAGATGGATAAATTCAATCAAATACGAGATGATGATCAGATTTGCAAAGTAATTAATCAAATACACAAAGGTTGAACAAATGCATACCTAACTTCATCAGTGAATGCACCTTCTTTCTTCACCCAGCAAGCAGCCACTTGAATCTCAGGATACAATGAAATTTTAGCCGAGGTAAGGAACACAAATGGATGACTGACCACAACCTTTGTACAAAAAACATTCCTAACTACATTTAAATACTTCTAATCCATAGAAATATCAAATGTAATAGCATATTCACAATATCAATACATCCACTCACCAACAACATCTATGGATGCAATTTCAGCACCATTAATGTGTCAACAATCTTCTTCACTTAATTAGTCCTCAAATTCATCCTGAATTCCACAATTACCCAATTATGAATTCCACCTCCTACTCCTCATTTCAACATTTCAGCGCCAACTCCAATTCCAGGGAGACATCCTACAAAAATACCACATAAATAAGCAGTTAGCTTTATTGAGTTATTGACAACCTGAAGAGTAACAAAAAGAATAAGATTTTACGAGATTAAAAAGAACGATACATTATCAACATTTCAGCGCCAACTCCAATTCCAGGGAGACCATCCTACAAAAATACCACATAAATAAGCAGTTAGCTTTATTGAGTTATTGGCAACCTGAAGAGTAACAAAAAATAATAAGATTTTATGAGATTAAAAAGAACGATACACACAATAATGTATAACCAGTTTTACATGCACTTTTACATGCACTTGACTAGTGTAAATAGGAGTTACACATGTATATGATTAGTGTAACTTGGAGTTACAGATGCATCTGAATAGTGTAAACATAAGTTACACATGCAATTTGGATGTGTAGACGCAAGTTACACATGCAATTTGGATGTGTAGACGAAAGTTACACATGCAATTTGGATGTGTAGACGAAAGTTACACATGTTGTTCATAATCATCAAAATATGAGAAACACAATCACATTGAAATATTAATCAAAAAACACTACCACTGACTTCAAATCCTCCTCTAAACCTGCTGCAACACCACCATTTCTATTCAAAAAGGGATTAGCTAAGAATTTTATTCGTTAAAGAGTGTCAATTCAAGTTAAAGAAATTCAAAACAAAAGTGTATAACTAGTACTATCAGATTGAGCAGCTTTCTTCAAAGTATTAGGTACAACCTCGGATGATAAATTCAAAATAAGTACTCAAAACTCGATTTTCGTTGATTCCTCTTCTTCATACTCGTCAAACATATACACGAATCAGAAATTAAATGATAAACGTATCAAGAACGACAATAAATTGAATTATCCAAAACAGATAATCAAGCAAATCGAAACTAAACAACATCAACAACACAAATCAAAATCTATCTAGATTTAAAATTGCAAAATCGATTCATTCAAAAAAAAATAAAAAAATTCTATTGTCTTCTTTTGCGATGTAAAAACCAAAAATACAAACAAGAACATAATGATGAATACCTTACCTGAACTAGCTTGAATCGATTCAAATCTAGCTTCAAAATGCAGATCTGATAAATTAATTCTCATAGGTTTTATGTAACTAGCTTGAATCTGAAATAAAAATTAAAATCGTATTACGAATCTGAAATTAAATCAACAAATCCTAACAAATCAAGCCAGATCTAGAACTTACGAGCATAAATATTCAATCGAATCATCATTTTAATAGAAGATGATACTTATACTTAGCTTGCTAATGAACTCTGTTGAATATGCGGATCTATTAATTGAAATATGTTTCTCAGATTTATTTTTTTCCACTGAAACTGATACTCCTCCTTCTCCTGGTGGTGGATTTGTGATCTCTATCGTCGCCATCGATGACAACAATTTCCCAAACTTTTCTATTGCTTAGATCTAGGTTATGAAATCGATTTTCACTGCAAATCTCGATTAGAAACTGTATTTATCTGCCCTGTTTCTTTAGCCTAGAAAGAGAGAGAGAGAGAGAGAGAGAGCAAAATCAGATGAAAGAGAAAGTGAAAAAGAAAATGAAAATGAAACTGACTATAGCTAGTTTTATCACGTATATATACAAAAGGGCAGTCATGGTATTATTATAATTATTATGGATAATATTCTTATTATTAAGCCCTGAATTTTAAAGTTTTGGGCCTAGAAATATCAAAATATAAAAGAAGAACGCTAATTTGGGGCATACAATAAAATTTGGGGGCATACGAGATATTATGGCACCCAATGCAAAATTATAAGGGCTGCCATAATGATGCTTAAGTTACTATAATACCCCTACCTAGTTTAAGTTACATTACTACCCTTCCACTTAATTAACCATTACCCTCCCACTAATTAACCATTACCCACTAATATAACAAATTTTTTAAAAGTTTTAAAAACCAAAAACCCTTCTCTCTCCCTCTTCTTCTTATCTTCTTCTCCAAAATTTCTGAAAATTTCTAAAACTTTGTTGGTTTGATTTGTCGATTAAACACATACATGGCACCTCGTGTTAAGCGATGCCCTAGAAATACGGTGCCGAATCCTGGTGTTGAATCTGAAGCATTTCAATCTAGGGTTTTTGGAAAAGATGGAGATGAAGTGGTTAGTGGATCGATTGGTGTTGGAGAGGGAGAAATAGAGGCTAATTCTTTAAAATTGCACATAGAAAGGTATTTCCCACAAACCCATTGTTTATTTTTTCGTATTTCGTTGATTTATGACATGTAATCGGAGATTCGTCTAGGTTGTTGTTAGTTTCAGGGTAGTGTTCTAGTGAAATTACGCAAATTAGAACTTATTTTTTTTTATACAGACGAAGAACAGTTCGGCTTAAAATTTGTGATCTTTTGAATATCGTATGAGCCGAACCAATGCGTTCGGCACATAAAATTTTGTATGATAACCAGCCGAACTTAAATACCATTGTTTAATAACCAATCTATTACTGTTGGGTACATTGTTCGGCTCATTGTGATTAATATCGAATGTGCCGAACCTTTCTCTGACCATGGATAAAACTGTTGGGCACCATGTTCTACTCATATTGATAAATATCGAATGTGCCGAACTTTACCTTGTGTATGGCCAATAGCTTCCTCTAAACTTGTCCAGTTGTCGGTGAGTTATCAAATTGTGTAGTAGAATCATATTTATTTAATTTGGAAAACTAATTAAGGTTTGTCATTTGTTTTAGCACCCATCCTGGAAAATTCAAAGAGAAACTTAAAAGGAGAACAATGGAAGTGACTCCTTCTAACTCAAAAACTCCCAAACCTCGAGGTGGTGGCACAAAGAACTTACATGCGGGCAAAAGGGGAATTGACACGACTTGCTCTTTGCTCGTAGAACAAGAGGATCACAATGATGAAGATGTTGGTGAGGAAGGTCAAGAAGAAGAAGAACTAGAACAAGAACAAGAGAAAGTTGTTACATCAAGGGAGACAGTAAGCACATTCCACATCCGGATAATGTGATACGTCCTCATGAGGATGGTTTGCCCCATGGTCTCCCGAAGATGGTGGAAGAGTGTTGATTGGCTATAAGGAGTCATGGGCGAAGAGAATTTACGAGACTCCGGATCACAGGGATGCAGTCCGCGCACTTAGACACCAAACCGCCGCACATTGGGATATTTTCAAAGAGGCTCCTGAGGTGGCGGCTTTAGTACAAGGCTCTGGTTTATGGCCTGCTATTTTCTATGCACAAGAGGAATTTGATCAAGTTACAAACTCAGCCTTTTGTGAGAGATTTTGTCCGGAGACTTACACATTTCATCTCCCCTTTGGCGAGATGTCAATTACTCCAGATGATGCACAGAAGATTAGTGGTCTTAGAACACATGGGAAAAATGTGTACTCAGCGGTTTATGAAATGACTTGGGATGAGTTGTAATATTTAGATGACTAGGTTTAATTGGAAAAACTTAGGTTATTCTGAAACACAGAGAACGGTTCGGCTCATACAGTGTAATATTTAGATGCCGAACCTTTAGCTGAGGAACAGTTCGGCTAGTTTATTATAGCGCCGATCTTTGAGTTTCATTGGTTCGGCTGTTAGTCTGGCGCACGTATACGCCGAACTTAGTTCAGTAACATATTTTTTTAAGGATATGCCGTGTATTCTAAAGGATTATACTTATTTATGTATTTGTGCTATTTATAGGAACCAAAAGGGTAAAATGAAAAATCGGGAAGAGCAACCTGAAGTGGAAGAACAAAGAACAACCGAGAGAATCAAGATGCTAAACCTCGTGTTGTTGGGTTTCACATTCCTAATGATGATGATGTAATAGATCCAAGAGATGATGGTTTACCACACGGTCTTCCAGCCGACGGTGGCAAGGTATTGATTGGTTACAGAGAGTCTTGGGCTAAGAGGATATATGAGACTCCTGACCATTGTCGTGCGGTCAGAGTTTTGAGGCATCAAAGGGCTGCACATTGGGATTTGTTTAAAGAGGTGCCTGAGGTGATTGCTATAGTGCAAGCATCTGGTTTATGGCCTGCCATTAAATATGGTCATCAGGAATGTGATAGAGTGACAGCCTCCGCCTTTGCCGAGAGATTTGCTCCTGAGACTTACACATTTCATCTCCCTTTTGGCGAGATGACAATCACTCCTGACGACGCGAATAAGATTACGGGCCTTAGTGTCACCGGCGAAAGCGTGGATGCAGCGTTTTACAATATGAGTTGGGATGAGTTGTATAAGTTGGCGAAGGAAACTCTAGGTTGGCCAAAATCGATAACCGAACTAGAGTTTTGTTGTTCTGTGAAAGATGTCACTTCTACCCATGATAATAAAGGTGCAGCCTACAAGAAAAACAAGAAGTTCAAGTTGTTGAGGTTGAAAACCTATTTTGAGAAAACAGCGGAGAGGGTTAAAGATGGAAAGTTGGTGATGACTGAGGAGTTAGTGAAACAAACCGCAACAAACATATATGTTGTACACTCTTGGAAGAGATATCTTTCCAGACACTTCTGGGAACAAGGTGAGTGCTCAATATCTCCAATTTTTCAAGGATGTCCACTCGGTTAATAGTTATGCTTGGGGGACAGCGTCACTTGCCTACCTACTCAATCAACTAGCACAAGCATCTAGGTTGGCAAGTACAAACATTGGAGGCAATTTCACTATGCTTCAGGTAATAATATTCATTAAATTTGATTTTATTGGTTGTTCAGTGCAAAGTTCGGCTCACAACCATGCATATGTGTAAGCCGATCTTTCTGCAGTAAAGGTTCGGCAAGTTAGTTAATTTTCATTATCTGCCGAACTTTTAGGTGTGGGTATATGACCATTACCCGAATTTGAAATTGGCCAAGGTACATGCAAATTGGGATAAAACAACGCCAACAGCGAATCGATATGATATGGAAGGCAAGAAAGAAAGAAATAAGAATGATGTGTTTATTAATCTTAGAGAGAAATTAGACTCTTTGGATGGGAGTGACGTCGTATTTGACCCATATTTGAGAGATGTTCAAGAAGATTATGTTGTTCAAGATAATTTTGTGCCGATAGGTATGTACTACGGACCTATATTTTATCCGGGTGGTTCTGTAATATATGATCCTCGTCGCGTTCTACGTCAGTTAGGATCTGTCCAAACGCTCCCAGTAGTATACGATAAGTTCAGGTTGTTGCCATTGGGTACCACTGGGACTAAAAGCACCACCTCTTCGTGGTGCCCCAAATATGATCCAGAACCAACCTTAGAGTACTGGAGAAGGTTGGATGCCAACAAGTTAAATATGAACCACTTGCATATTTTGGGTGACGGTCCTCCACAAGTTGAGCCAGGCTATATGGATTGGTATAATGAAATTTCACATCCGCTTATTATCAATAGATCAAGTCAAGTTGTAGCTGACAGGGAGAAGGCAAAGGTTGCCAAAAAGAAGTCCAAGGTCGTTGACATTCAAAAGGCATATAAAACAATGGTAAGCGACGTCTTCCATTTTTACTTGTTTAAGTGTTACTTCTTAAATATTAAAGTTCTTGTTTAAGTGACCTTTAAATGGAACCAGGTTGCGGCGGGAAAGGAGTTGTTGAGAAATTTGAAGAAAAGAATTTCTTGCAAAACTAAGATGACGGTGGAGGAGCAAGAGGATTGGTACAACCAGTGGGATGCAGTCATAAACAAAGGGAAAGGACCCAATAAACCAGGAAAAAGGCCGACGAGCAAGAGGCCACGACAAGAAGGTGAAGGCTCAAGTCAAGTTGCTAGGGGCGGGCCAACTGGTGAAGAGGACGAGAATGTATGTCCTACAGGGAAAAGAGGTCGTGGTCAGTGAACTATAAGTTTGGATGTGTCGTGAAGTACACTTAGTTTGTTATATTTTTTTATGTTTTGTTAAATACACTTGTTTGGTTTATTACCTTAAATCACATGTTTTAATATAATTTTGAATGATTTTATATGTTTGGTTCGAATGTTAGGAGGTCTCTGAAACAACTTAAAGAAACTTGGTTTGGCCCAAATTACAATATTTGTACTTGCCGAACCAGTTGCCTTAAACAAATTTTGGAGTACGCATTTGGTTCGGCTCATTATACCAGACACGAATACGCCGAACCATTAAAACAACAGGTTCGAAAAATGCTCAGGTTCGGCCCTTAAATGGAAATATATTTATGCCGAACCCCTATAGTTTTTCAAAATTTGAAAAGTAGCCGTTGGAGATGGTTTTTCAAATTGAAAATATAGCCGTTACATAGCACAATCCGTCAAGCATATATATAGCGACATATGATATCTCATTATCAAAGCACAAAATGGAAGCGTCTAGTCCTAAGTATACTCTTGAAGAAGATTTATCTCTTTGCAAACATTACGTAACTTACTATCCGGAGAAGGGTGCCGAGCGACGGGTAAAGGGTCTAATGAGTATGTACTACTTGGTCAGAATTCACGAAGCTTTCACCAATGAAACAGGTAATCCAAACAACCGGGATAGGGCATCACTGTTTTGTCGAATTGAAACAATTAAAAATAAAGTTAGGGACTTCATAGCTATGATTCGGATTGTCAATCGATATCGGCTTAAATGTGAAACAAATGATGAGATTGTTGTTCGAGCTCTAGAGGAATGGCGAAGATGGAAAGGGAAAAATTTCAAATACCAAGATCACTACAACATCCTTAGGAAGTTTGTTATAACTCGTTTTGGTTATTAAATCCTTGTAATTGGTATTTTGAAATGGTTAGTGATTTTTTATTAAGAATTGTCTTTAGTTAGCCGATCCTTGACACTTGGGAAATACTTTTTTTTCTATATGCAAGGATCGGCTCAAATTGAATATTTTGAATAAGCCGAACCTTACACTGTGTGTTGGGATACTTAGCAGCCTTATAGTTCGGCACATAGAAATCGTCACATGTAAGCCGAACCTTACACTGTGTGTTGGGATACTTAGCAGCATTATAGTTCGGCACAAATAAATCGTCACATGTAAGCCGAACCGCATAATATATGAAATTTTTATCAGGATCGGCTTATTATTGAATATTTCGAATAAGCCGAACCTTACACTGTGTGTTGGGAAACTTAGCAGCATTATAGTTCGGCACAGATAAATCGTCACATGTAAGCCGAACCGTACAATATATGAAATTTTTAACAGGATCGGCTAAAATATACTTTTACTTATTAGCCGAACCGTATAATGAAAGTTCTTTTTCTTCAAATCTTTGCACCAACAAACAAGTTCAAAAACCACAAAATATATTCAATTCATGAGACGCGCTTTAGGATACATTATGTAGCATTTATAATCTCATATCAACCTAGGCATCCGACGAAAACAAAATGCAAAACGATAATATATTTCCAATGGATTGAGTACTAGGGTGATCCTAACCTTACAACGTCTTCTTCTCCATCTTCAGAAACATCTTCTTCATCATCCTCAAAAACATCTTCTTCATCCTCATCATCCATTAGACACACTAGTCCGGGTGGAAGAGGTGGATGCAAACTTCTCCAAAGCTCCATCTCTGTGGCGTAATTTGCACACCAATCCATAGAGTAATTTTCTTCAAAAACAGGCCAAAAGGCTAACGGACACAATGGAGGTATTGGGCAACCGGGTCTAAGCTTAAGACCGATATAATGGCAGCCTTGAACAAATGCAATAACAAGTCTTCTATCCTTCACACTCTCATGGCAAGGTTTTGATGGCGGCGCGTAGGTGTAACTACTTCCAGCCCTCGCAAAAGAATGAACAACGCAATTGAAGGTCTCCGCGATTAAAAACCCACATATCGGCATTTGCATCCAATGGTCACTTGTGATGACGACATCCCCATGTAAACGCCGTTCAAAACTAATGAACTCTTGTGCAACCCCATGGTCTCCGCCACCTCGCATCATTGACTTGTAGAAGTCCTTGTTTCGGCGTAGAGTTTGTAACAATCTTTGACGAATATAATTTACTCCATCCCCTTGGGAAACCGGTTGGTTACCATCTTTAAAAGGTCCTAGTTGTTCCCCGGTGACATGGAAACCACAATTTCCATCCCCTTCGACATCATCCATGGATATAATAAACTCATGAATGGCTTCGGGTAGATTCTCCAAGTAGTTTTTGTAAATCATATTAGAAGATCTCAAATACTTCCCCAAACTATCTCTTTTAGGACCCTTCATTTTCCCTTCCGCATATATGGTTTTCTTCTCCTTTTGCTTGGGCACCGGAGTGGTCTTTGTTGTTTCCATTTGTTGAGATGGAAACATCTTACCCTTAAGCTTTACGTCTCCTTCCAATGGTGGAGGAAATAGAGGACCACTATTCTTAACTTCTTTGTTACTTGTTTCACCTTTAACCATGCTCGGTCGACCACGTTTCTTTGATAGCTTCACTTCATCCATCTTGTCTAACTTCTCTATTGCCTTCTTCTCTTCTTCGTACTTTGCATCATGGTATTCGACCCCGCATGGATCCCTTGTGGTAGGTGTGGGTTTTTTGGTAAGAGCATACGCTCTTGCTCTCTGCTCTTTTCGGTTTTCTTTCGTGGGTGGCCTACCTTTTTGTGGCCCCTTTTCCGGTTCTAATATACCTTGTTGGGTGTGAGGATACAGGATTGGCATCATGTTGTCCCATAAGATTTGTTTTTGAGGTCGCAACATCCCACGATACATTTCGCCAACCTTTTGCCATAAGGTGTGTCCCAAATCTCTACATCATCGTCCTCGTCGGGCATAGGATCACTACTCAATTGTTTCCAATGAGGATCAATATCCTCAAAAGGTATAAGACAATCCTTGTACCGAAGTAGTTCATGCCGACACGGAAGTCCCATGCTTTCCCTCATTTTACAAACACACTCTTCTTGGGAGTTAGCATCCATTTTGTCCATCAAATCCACTTCCTTCATTATAAGTTCAATGCACAAATGAGAGACCCTATGGGTTAGTCCCCGGAGCCACTTATCATCCGGGAAATCATCATGCTTCATCATTAGACTTTTTTCGAATAACGTTCTAATTCTTATAATGTCAGTCATGAAATAGTCTTCCATTGCGTCAAACACAGTGACGAACGTGTCCACGCACCCAAATAGATTCCTCTTCAAACGATAGTGAGCCGACTCTACCATACTTGTAGCTTGGTTGTCGAAGTGCTTGTGGTGGTTTTTAAATGCACTAACAAATCTATGTGCGTTGGTATCCAAGAATTGCTTGCGTAAATATATAATTATCTCCGGGTATTTGACGCCCCAATTCGCAATGAGCTTTGCAACATTTTCTTCAAACACTTCTTCGGTGATGGACCAAGTCAAAGCTTCCCAATCATTGTGGAAACATGCCCACATCCTTTCATTAGCCTCATATGCTTGCTTGAATTCTTTCTTCTTCACTTCTCGTTCTCCATCCGGTAATGTAGCAATCTTCTCTAGCTCTTTCAACTTAAGCGGTTGGATTATCCCTTGGCATTTCTTCCGAACATTATTCCATACATGAAAGGTACAAAGAAAGTTTTGCGCGTTCGGAAATACCTTCCTTATAGCAAACATCAATGCCGCCTCTTGGTCGGTTACCATGACCTTTGGAAGAGCATCCTCCCGGAAGATTAACTTCACTTGTTCCAATGCCCACACATAGCTTTCTTTCAACTCATCATGCAAAAACAAAAAGCAACGGTGAAAGGTGACTTGGTTGACGTATGACCAACAACGTTCATCAAGGGCATCTCATACTTATTGGTCTTGTAAGTGCAATCCAATATGAGAACTTGTGGGAAGCATAATGCCAACTTTACGCATTCTGGATGGGCAATAAAAAGGTGCGTCACATGGCCGAATTCATCCAATTTCTTTTGGCAAGCATATTTCTTCTTTTGCGCCAACCACAATAATTGTTGCATTACCAACCTACCTTGCAAATCCTTTCTTCTCAAAGTACTTCTCGCGTTATAGATTTGTTGCAACGTAGTCTTATTATTCTTATCATCCGCCTTCAACTTGCTAAGAATTTTAGAGGGTGCCATACGTGCTCGTGTCATTTTATCTACGTCCGCATATTCATGAGCTTTGAGTCTTCCGGCTCTATAATGTCCATGAAGATCCTTTGGACGTGGGTGGTTATGGCGGCAATCCATATCTTTATTCATTGTGAAAACTCTTTCATCTATGTTCCAACTTAAGACGATCTTGAAAGGACAATTTATCTTCCTTGTTTTAGTCTTATATTTTTTCCCGGTCTTCCCAACATATGGCTTACCTTTTTCTTCTTGCTTACTTTCTTCCCACCCTCTCACAAACCATCTCAACCCGCTCCTTTCGGCTTTGTCTACCTTTAACTAGAACGCAATTGATTTTCCAAGCATGTTCCTCAACCCATTTAACAGCTTCTTCTTTGGTTTTCCACGTCTACATATCCACAAGTACAAAACTTAAGTTTTATTAATGATTTTGCATACAACATACTTGAAAATTAATAAAAACATAAACTACGTTAGTTACCTACCAAGTCAGTTTGGAAGTGATCTCTAGTATCTTCATGAATGACATCAACAGGCGGTGGTTGATCCTCCATAGTTTCCATTTGAGGAACAATCTACAAGAATATCGCACAGGTTTTGGGTCAGGTTCGGCTCACAATATGTACTCTATGTAAGCCGATCTCAAGGTTCGGCTTGTTCGTATTTGACTTATAAAGCCGAACTACTTGTCGAACATGGATTCGGCCGATTGGGAACTAATATTATAAGCCGAACCAGAAGACTTGTAATTTTATGAAAACAAAAAATATTGTTCGGCTCGATAACGTGTAAGCCGAACACTACACTGTAACTCCTATTTTTTTTTCGACGGTTCGGCTGTTATTATCACATCACAGTTGAGCCGAACCATGAATATTATTTGGCGCGAAAATAATTGAATGACAGTTCGGCGTATATATTTCTCAATCGAAGAAACCGAACTGTTCTTATTTATTATGGTTCGGCATATATATTATCTGCCGAACCTTACTCTGTTGCGCCGAACTAGTTGCAGAAATCCTAACTTTTGGTGAAATCAAGCTACAAAACGGAAATTAAACAACTTCTACAGCCATACCTGTGTATTATTAGCATTGGGTTCCTCATCCATGTACTCATCTTCGGGATTTGGCTCCATAAAGGAATCATCTTGAGCTTGAGAAAAAAGTTGAGTTTGGGTAAAATCATTTTCATAATCCAACAAATAAGCAATGTCTGGATCTCCATCGTAATTGATATGTATTTTCTTAGCTTTATGTGATGAAGATTCACCTTCCTCACTCGAATTTGTATCACACATCTCTCAATAATCACAAACCAAAAAAAAATAAAAATTCCTCCTCTCCTTCTTCTTTCCTCCTTCTTTTTCTAAATTAACTCACTAACTATCTTTAAAAAGAAAATTGTTATCCTAAATTAACACTAAACTAACTACAATCATTAACAACTAATTAATCCGATTAACACTAATTTAACACTAATCTCAGAAGGGTATTTTTGCATTTTAGAAAAGAGGGGGATAAGGGCAACCCTAAAAATACTATGAGCACCCTTTTTTTGTCTTATCTCGTATGCCCCAAAATTTTATTGTATGCTCCAAATTAGGGTTCTAAAAGAATGGAGTTGATAGTGAAGGATCCATTTTGTGGGGCTTGTATATGTTGAACCCATATAATAGGGGGTTCTAGTATTTTTCACTGCTAACTTAGTACTTTACCGCTTTAACGAGACACTTGTGTAGCAAAGAAAATAAAATAAAATAAGAAGTACTTCTGAGAACCGGAGGAGGATATAATAAAATATCAATGCACATAAAATAAGAAATATAAGAACATTTTTCATGACGAGAGAAATTAAACGGTATTAATTTATACTTCCATCGTCAAAGCTGTTATCGGATTACAGTACTGATACTGGCCTTTAAATGCTAAGCATCATACATATCATCGCCAAACTCTTGGATATACCAGTTAGGTTCGATCCATGTGGAGTTTAATCTTTCCTTTGTATTATGGAAATCTTGCGAAAAATATTGATTACTCCCAACAGAGTGATACCGACGTGTATCAAGAGAATAGTATAAAATCCTGTCGATGTATAATCTCGGCAAGTAGATTTTGTTCTCCATGCAACTATGCGGAGGGGCGACTGCTGAAAAACTAGATGCGTAGCTGATAAACAATGCATGCTTTCCCAAACTGTTAACTTCATCCCAGACCATCTTGGATTCATCCAATCTATAAATCTCTATCGACTTTCCACTCTGTCCCAAATTTACTAGCAAGAGGTTCTCATCACACTCCACCAAAAAACTTGGATGTAAACCACCGTATAGTCTCAAAGAATTCGAAAATACCTCCCAACTAGGATTACCTTTCATGTTGAAAACTCCAATCATTCCATTATAATCTAGACAGTAGAAAGCTCCGTTGTAGAAAACCGGGTTGTTAATACATGGCATAAAGTTGTTAGTATACGGCTCAGTGAGGGCGTCATAAATGAATCGATTTATAGTCCAACCAGTTGCACTCTTTCCCGGTTTAACGACCAAGAAAGATACCTCGCTCTCAGGTAGCATTGGCAACCCACTGCAGATGGCGATCACCACACAATCACGAGCAGTTGGTACTGACGAGAATGACATTCCACCAAGTGCGCAATCATCAGGTAAATCTGGAAGACCGATCATTGCTCTTGTGAAGGGATTGTAGCAGAAAACAGCTTTTTTCCCGTCAGACAATAGAAGCCATCCATCCTTTGAAAAACGGATTGTAGCACCTACAAGCAATTGATCAGATAGTTTCATGAGGTACCTGTCATTATTATGCATCGGGTCTACGATGTTGCAGATGGTCTCTTCATTATTATCTTCAAAGATCGAAATCAGCCATGGAGATATATATGTAGTTGCTGTGGCCCTTGTAGAAGCCGATATCCGGTTCAGTGCAGGGAGAAAAATAGAATTTTGTTTACAGGCTATACGAAAATGAATGTAATCCACTGGATGGAGAAATTTTGCAACCGCCACAGTGCTGTCAGAATCATTAAGAAAATCCCACTGTTTTAATGCTTCTATTTCTCCTCCGTTATTATTAAACCTGCTCATGTTCTCCTCCTCTACACATGTTTCAGTTGTATCTTGGCCTACTAAAAGGTCTGATATTCTTCTCCTTGTTCCAGCAATGTGCCTGCCAACAAAAAATAATAAATCCATAATCAGAAAAGCTAACAAATAAGAACGGATCAAAACACAATGTACGTAGTTTGTATTTGCGTACCTGTTTACAGTTGTGGGCATCATTATCCAAGTGGGAAGAAACCATGGAGTTGGAAGCTTCAAAAACGGCATGACAACTGTAGTGGCATTGTCTTCAACTTCAAATATGTACAAGGTTTGATCTTCCGGTAGTGTATAAAACAAGCAACCCCTTTCAAGGCCCATATCAGCTGCTGAGCAATACGCACTGGAAGTTGAATAACACTTTCTAGATTCTAAGACTAACTTGTCCATGTTTGTACACAAAAAGAGAACATGATCCCCTAAAGACTTCAATAAAACCCAAGTCATTGAGGAGAAATCCAACTTGAAGATACGTGTCGTGGCAGCCTTCTTATAACCTCTCATACTGCGAGTAAAAAGAACTTTGAAGATTTCATTACCAGATTCAACCCAATCTTCCATGTAAGCAGTGTACCTTTCACCTCCACTTATTAGTGGTGGGAATTCGGCTACCTCTAGCTTGAATTTTCTAAGAAATTGGGTTTGTTTATCAACAACAAAATGATGCCATAGTTTTTGTATTTCAATCTCTATAACCCAGTTTTGGCCCGTACAGAATGCATATAACTTACCTTGAAAGCAAAGCAGGGAATCAACAAACTCCGAGTCATCGCCCTCGGGGTTAGAACGGTGATCCAATTCCATTATTCTCCATTGTTTGTCCCCAGGCCGACAAAAAACTAGGATGTGCTTATGCGTACTGACTACACCATTACCATGTAATCCTCTAAAAATGAGGAATACCGTGCAGCCATCATCATTGTCAGGATTACAAGTAGGTGGTGAGGATAACACTAAATCGAATATAAAATATCGTTCTGAGTTTTTGGAAAAAGACCGACGATCCAGGTTAGGTAATCGAATAGTCTGAGATGATTTAGGGTTCCACAAGAAACAATCATCTAAGTTTGTGGCATCAGCCACAGAGTACTCAGCATTATCTTTAACGTTGCCGATAACAATTAGCCATCCCTGTTGACAACTTTTATGATAATATGCTTTTCCTTGAAGCTCTGGTATAGATTTTATGCAACTTCTATTATTGGGTTCACAAGGATTATAAAAACTCTGAAATTTCCTACCTTTCCCATGTGGAAAAACAAGGCAAGGTACTGGTGCAGGGAGTTTCCGTTCACTTCTCTCATCTGATGCCTCGGCTGATGCTGATTGCTGCTTGTCCATGAAAGCAGCTATGTGTAACTTTGTGCGTACCAACAAAATTTTTGCAAGTAGTGTTTATATAAGATTGGGGAAGCATACATTCTTATATAGATCGTAACATCCGCAGTGTCTTTGATTTAGAAATCGAATAGGGTTAGAAATGTTTTCAGACTTGGAGAATAGAAGAAGCTAATTATGGCAAGTCCATGGACTAAGGCAATCTGCCAGTTTGAGCCCACGGGCTTGCCGGATTATATTGGTTTGCCCCTTCACTCCAACTCTCTTACTGGGTTTACTTGATCACAATTGCTTGGAAGCCATTCATGGTAAAATAAACTTCCGTTTTTTTTGGGGACCATTGTTTTATTTTTAGTAAGACATTTAAAAGTAAATATAGGTCACCCCTTATCTAGATATTTATGATAATACATAAATTACCCTCTGATTATTTTTGGTTAATGATTAGTTGGTGTTAATATTAGTTAGTGTGATTGGTGAAATGATTTTGAATAAAGATTTGAGATAAAAAAATCTGATTTTTTAAAAAAGAAGTAGAATTATTGAGAGATAAAAGTTAGAGAAGTTGAAGAACAAAAACATGGAAAATAATTTTTTTTTTGAGTTCACTAATCTAGACTATTCAAGTGATGATTCAATTGATGATAGCTCATCTGAATCTTCATCTCCTTCCTCTCATAGAGTATATGTCAATCTTCACAATGATCCAGATATGGATTATTTCTTAGATGGTGAATGTATTCTTCCCCAAAGCCAATCTCAAGATGAAAACGATGGATTTTACCAACCACAACCGGAGGAAGACTATTTGGGTACCCAGGTATGCTCTAAACTTAGATAATGTTGGTTGAATTGGTCCAAATTTTCAAAAAAAATGTGAATTTTTTAAGTAGATTTGGGCTTGTTCGGTTACCTTATGTGAAGAACATGTAACCGAACTCATCTGAAAGTGTAGTTCGGTTACTTTTTGTGAACATGCAGGTTACCGAACTCTCCAATAATGGAGGTTTTTTGAAGTTCGGTTAACGGACATGTTACCGAACTTTGGAAATAGGATTACATTGTCATGTTCGGTTTGGCCGAAATGTAACCGAACTTTAGGGTCTATAAGTTCGGTTAGTTTGCAACCAATAGCTAACCGAACTTATGCAAAATAAGATTTCACATTAGTGTATAAAGTTCGGTTGGTTCGCAAACTTCATACCAACCAACTATCTAACCGAACTTACGTACAATAAAATTTGATTTAGTATACGTAAAGTTCGGTTAGTTGTCAACTTGCTTTACAAACCGAACTTTGAGTTCGGTTTTCCCTCGAAAATTATCATGTAACCGAACTTTAGGGTCCATAAGTTCGGTTGTTTGCAACCAATAGCTAACCGAACTTATGTAAAATAATATTTCGCATTAGTGTATAAAGTTCGGTTGGTTCGCAAACTTTATAAAACCCACTATCTAACCGAACTTACGTACAATAAAATTATGATTTAGTATATGTAACGTTCGGTTAGTTTTCAACTTGCTTGACAAACCGAACTCTTAGTTCGGTTATCCCTATAAAATTTTCATGTAACCGAACTTGTTTCTGATTGCAATTGATGTTGTTCCATTTCTTGTAGATTGAATGTCAAACTATACCAATGGATAATCAACCTTCTCCGGTTGGCATGCTGTTTGAAGATACATCTAATCATTATGTCAATGATTTGGTTTTTGATAAACCTATTGATGCGAAGAATTGGGCTATAGACCATGCCAAGAAAGCCATGTGCGTATTAGTTTTGAATGGGAAAGAAAGCCAAACTCGTTTTGAAATGGTTTGTGAGAGAAGTGGAGATCCCGATGTTAGTCACAAGAGGAAGGGTTATGTGTATAAAGGAAAGACGATGAGGAAGAACACAGCGTGCTCAAAGAAAATTAAATGTCTGTTCAAGCTAGTATTTAGTAAGTGCAAAAAAAAGAATGGATGGGTTCTATCTATGGATAAGGTGGCAGGTCATCATAACCACCCTCGTCCGGATGATCTTGAAGGACATGCAATGGCCGCAAGGCTCACTCCTCAAGAAATGGAGAAAATAACTAAATTTAGGAGAATGGGAATTTCACCACTTAACATGCTACGCATACTAAAGGATGATAAAAAGGATAATGTATCATCTTTGATGACCATTTACAATGCAATTGAGACAATTAAAAGGAATGAATTGAAGGTGTTGACGGTGGTTTTTAAACAAGGGGTAAAATCGTAAAACCCCATGACCTAGTGTTACCCGCAACACATTAACTAAGAGCATTTAACTCAGTGTAAATAATTAATAGGGGTATTTTTCAAAATACCAGTTAGGTTTTCAACAGAACCCTAATTCCAAAACCAAGCCGCACATGCTGCGCACCATGGCAACAATGCCAAACCAAGCCGCATCTTTGCGCACCGTGGCAACAATGCCAAACCAAGCCGCACCCTCGCGCACCATGGCAAGCAATGCCAAACCAAGCCGCATATCACAGACCGTGGCAACAATGCCAAACCAAGCCGCACCCGCGCACCATGGCAAAGCAATGCCAAACCAAGCCTCACACCGCGCACCATGGCAACAATGCCAAACCAAGCCGCACCTCGCGCACCATGGCAACAATGCCAAACCAAGCCGCATATCGCGCACCATGGCAACAATGCCAAACCAAGCCGTATATCGTGCACCGTGGCAACAATGCCAAACCAAGCCGCACCCGCGCACCATGGCAGCAATGCCAAACCAAGCCGCATATCTGCGCACCGTGGCAACAATGCCAAACCAAGCCGCATACTGCGCACCGTGGCAACAATGCCAAACCAAGCCGCACCCTACGCACCATGGCAGCAATGCCAAACCAAGCCGCACACTGCGCACCATGGCGACAAGCCATATTTCCAAGCCGCTATGCCTTTGGCCCACGCCAAATATAGCGCCCTAGGCTTGCAAGACTTGCAACTAGGTCAACATGGCCGTACGTGCCATTGGCACATGCCAACACGTCCGCAAGCCATATTTTCAAGCCGCTATGCCATTGGCACATGCCAAATATAGCGCCCTAGGCTTGCAAGACTTGCAACTAGGTCAACATGGCCGTACGTGCCATTGGCACATGCCAACACGTACCACAAGCCATATTTCCAAGCCGCTATGCCTTTGGCACACGCCAAATATAGCGCCCTAGTCTTGCAAGACTTGCAACTAGGTCAACATGGCCGTACGTGCCATTGGCACATTCCAACACGTACCGCAAGCCATATTTCCAAGCCGCTATGTCATTGGCACATGCCAAATATAGCGCCCTAGGCTTGCAACACTTGCAACTAGGTCAACATGGCCGTACGTGCCATTGGCACATGCCAACACGTATCGCAAGCCATATTTCAAACCGCTATGCCTTTGGCCCACGCCAAATATAGCGCCCTAGGCTTGCAAGACTTGCAACTAGGTCAACATGGCCGTACGTGCCATTGGCACATGCCAACACGTACCGCAAGCCATATTTCCAAGCCGCTATGCCATTGGCACATGCCAAATATAGCTCCCTAGGCTTGAAAGACTTGCAACTAGGTCAACATGGCCGTACGTGCCATTGGCACATGCCAACACGTACCGCAAGCCATATTTCCAAGTTGCTATGCCATTAGCACACGCCAAATATAGCGCCCTAGGCTTGCAAGACTTGCAACTAGGTCAACATGGCCGTACGTGCCATTGGCACATGCCAAACACACACGCTGGTATCCTAACTTGCAAACCGTGCAACCTACCACCAAGGCCACGGCCCTAACGGCCACGCATGCCATTGGCACATGCCAAACACACGCTGGTAGCCTAACTTGCAAACCGTGCAACCTACCACCAAGGCATTCCGCACATGCCGTTGGCACATGCCAAACACACACGCTGGTAGCCTAACTTGCAAACCGTGCAACCTACCACCAAGGCATTCCACACACGCCATTGGCACATGCCACACACGCCACTAGAAGCTCTGGCATTGCCACTTACGCTCGAGGTGCAACTCGCAACAAAGGCATCCGCACATGCCATTGGCACATGCCACATGCGCCCCTAGCAGCACCACTTGCACTCAAGATGCAACCAACACTCGAGACATCAACACAAACTAGGGGATGCTTTCTAGGGTTTTGGTTTGGCGGTCACAAAGATGCGGCGTACACTACGCTCACATTAAGAAAGCGTGAAAAGGAATAAAGCGGTCAAATAAAAGAGGAAATAATGGTGAAAACGTTTTCACCCATTAACACCATGCGGTTACCACCTCCTTCCATTATTTCACCCTTTACTCTCTTCCTTCATGAGGCCAGGGTACGTTTCAATCTCGACTTGTATAAATAGGTCTTACCTATTTCCACCACACAACAAGTCTCGGCCAGGATAAAAATACTACACTCTCAGAAAGGCAACTTTGCAAGCTCTCCCAAAAGCTTTCATCTCTTGCGAGCTTCCCAAGCTTCTACTTTCGATACAAGTCGAGACGCTACTCTCCTAGAATTATTCGGGTCTCAACACCTTTCTTTGCTTCCCTCCCCAAATCAACCCTTCTCCTCCACTTTGTGACCGAAGCAAGTCCGGGAACGGCCATTTCTTGGTTTAGGCCGGACTTGTACAGATTGATCTCTCGAATCTATAAAGTGCTCACGTGC
This sequence comes from Papaver armeniacum, assembly GCA_023531295.1. Taxonomy (NCBI): domain Eukaryota; kingdom Viridiplantae; phylum Streptophyta; class Magnoliopsida; order Ranunculales; family Papaveraceae; genus Papaver; species Papaver armeniacum. The sequence goes on from JAJJWW010005274.1 coordinate 552,711, forward strand.
AAAGCACATTTGTTTAGGGTTTGAACCAGTTTCTCACTCACCTACCAAATTACAGGAAATCGGCGAAACGATTTTTACCCATAAACAATTGGCGACCACAGCGGGAGGATCGATCTATCGGCTACAATATCGGATTTGTCGATCTCGTTCTTTGACCCGAGATGTCAAGATGGTAGGGGAAGGCGACTCAATCCGACTCAACTACCAGACGACCGGTTAATAGTTGTAAAAACTACACAAGAAAACCGGGGACTTCTTTGAAGATGCTATTACTCAATCCTCGGGGACTCTTGAAGATGCTACCAGCGATTGGGGACTTGTTGGCGATGCTACCAGCAAAGCCACCAGCAAAAAACCGCCTTTTACATGGAGAGGGGCGTGTTCGCAAAACCTATGAAGTGAGTAAATTCAGACTGGGCAAGATATACAATCTATTTTTAGGTTCTTAGTAAAACCGTCATACTACTGAGTCTTGTGCCTATTGCTAACACACACTTTCATAAAAGCAATATTCCTTTCCCAAAACATAATCGTAGTCATATTATCAAAACCATTCATCCTTAAATAACCCAATACCCTAAAAAGCTACCAGTTGTCTATCAAAGGTCAAGTTTTGAACCAGAAATCCAATATGTCTTTCAAAAAAAAAAAAACCTAAATGAAAGTTTAACGGAGAAACGTTCAAGGAAAATCATCCAACAAGTCTGCTCTTCTTGAGAAAGTCAACTTCGCATCTTCAAGAGCCGCTCTCTTCATAGTCAACATCTTGGAAAACTTTTAGAGTTCCATCTCCTGTCGTGCAATCTCCTCGGCGGAAAGGCTTTCGATTGCTGCATCTTTCAACTTTTGGATCTCCGCAAGGCCTTCGACAAACCACGAAGTGTTGAACTACTTTTCTACGCACACGTCGCGATGGTGCTCCGATCGGCAATAACGTCTTGAAGCGGTGTGACCGTTGATCACCACGCATGTCCTCGATGGAAGATAAAGCCTCTTCCACACGCTTAACTAGCGCAAATCGACTAGTGACTTTCTTGGTTGTAGCCATATGTCCGTGCTTCTCCCAGATTCTGGTGTACAATGCCTCATGCTTAGTCGGCACGCTGAAGCCGCCAACCAGCACATGACCTGGATAAGGAACCAAGTACGGGGGATCAAAAATGGCGCCTGCACCTGGCCTCACTACTCGCAGAGGGTCTTCTTCCATGTCTACGACAGCAACCATCAGAGAATCATCCACCGTTTGAACCACATCCGTGCCCGGCAATTGGCTAACGCCCATCTCCAAGTCACCAAAGGCAAGTTTTCGTGCGGCTCTACCCCCTTAATCATCCTCCGAACCGGATTCCTCCTGCGAACTTGAGTCAGATATTTCCCAAAAGATGAAACAAAGGAAGAAAGAAAAGAAGTGCGAAACTCACCGAACCACTTCCCGAAAAAGAACCAAGTCTTTGGGAGGAATCACTCTCACTTGTTGAACCTTCTTCTCTCTCTGACTCATCATCGCTATGAAAAGGCTCAATGCTGCTGGAGTTCTTTGAAGAAATTGCCGTCTCCTGGCAACGTGCAAGAGGAGCGAAAGCATTAACACTACCGAAGCCCTGAAGGAAACAAGACACATGCTCTCAGCCGAAATTCACGTGTTTTGAGACAAACCAATGAAGAGGCGACACATACCAGTTATTGGAAGAACCGAAAGACACAAGAGCCGTGGGAGGATCTTGTGAAACCGTCCGGAACCCGCCAAAGACGATTCTTCGTTCTCCGTTCCTTGGCCTGGGGGCTCTCCGAATTGCTAGGCAACTTTCGCTTGGGATCTCTCAACATTGGATACTCCTTCAAAACTGCTGGGGAAGCCGAAGGTCATCGAAGTTACTCTTCCCATTTGAAAGAAGGGAAGACGGATACCTGGCTTAAGGGCACTGGCATCAAGGGCGACACGCAATGAATCCTTAGGGATCACCGGCCGGTAAACAAGAGGCACCCTTGATCGAAACCCATGTGACGAGCAGCACGGTCAATATTGTAAGAAGCTATCCGGAAAGACCCCACGAAGAAAGACGGTATATAACCGGCAAGCAAACTTTGAATGAACGGTTTTTTTCACCAACGCTCAAATCGTCATCAGAAGACAAAGACATGAGGGGAGCAGAAGCAAAGGTGTCAATTTGAGTCACTGACCTATGGACCGGCCCCCATGGACGAAAATTGATTTCATGCAACTTATCAAGAAAACTAACCAAGCTCACGCCAACTCTTGGACGCTTTGTTCACCCATCGAAGAATTCGAGAGCCCCCTAACTCACGGGAAGCGAAGGCAGCGGTTTCTGGAGCATACTTCTCGAAGTGCTCCCATAGCGGACTTGCGGAAAAGCAACGTGCACATATGAATCCACTTTCATGAAACCATTCGAAACTTGCATGTTCGCAACTAGGTGATCCAGATGCACATACGGGGGAACCAAGGAACAGCTTGCCAATGGGAAGAACTTCACCCTTTGCCAACTTCACAAAGAATCGCTAACAACTCCGGTCTTATTCCTTTCTTGCGTAACCGTCATCAAAAATGTCTCCGGACAACCAGAGAGCCAAAAATGCCGCGACATGAAGATCACCGCTTTTTGCGTTGTGCTCCAACTCGTCCGAAACCATTGAGATATCCACCAACCGTAAGGGCACCTTTCATCCTCTTTCCGGCAGAATCCTTCGACTTCGCAATGGAGTCTTTCCGAGCAAAATCCCCCAACTTAGCGGCCAGGTCATCCCGCATCTTCACCTCACTTTCGAGATAATTGGATTTTAAGATTCCCGATTCTGGAAGATTCAAACAAGAGAGCCACACTCTCCAAGGAGAAAGTTATCTCTCCCCATCTACATATGATTGTATGGGTGTCCGAACACCATCCGGAGATGAAAGCAACCAAGCCTCGGGATATCCTTCCTAACTGGAGATTTCTTGAAGTCTTGACAAAGCATCAATGACTGCGCCGAGTCAAGTTGGTATTTATATGCTCCTTGCTCACCATGAACTCAACCCATCTATCAAAAGAACGCAATGGGATTTGACACATCCCGAAGTCAATGTTGGAAGAAGAATATACCCCTTTATGAAGACAAAACCGAATGGTGCTCTCGGGCGAACCGAACGTGTCTTCCTTTTCATCCTCACCACCGGTTAGCAAAATTGGCACGAAACACGGGTGATTCTTCCGAGCAGGGGCGAGGGCTCTAGTGAAGAATTCATCATCTCGTGTTCGGTTTGGAATTATGAGCATCCTTCGACGAAGTGAAATTTGGTTCGGGTAACATCTTATCGAATTCCTTCATAACAATTTGGTAATAAGATATCTCAGACAAAACAAACGGAGAAAGACGAAGTTATCTCCCGACACATAATCGTACCCAACAAAAAAAAAAAAAAAAAAAAGAAAGAAAGAGGAAGGAGGACGTATTTTATTCGGGTTCAAGACTATATACACAGTATTTTATTCGGGTTCAAGACTATATACACAGTATTTTCTTCGGGTTCGAGACTATATACGCGGCATTCTATACGGGTACAAGTGTGTCTACAATATACAATATTTTCCTGCGGGTTCGAAGTCATATGAAGCGTATACATAGTATTCTTCTTCGGGATTCATACAGAGTTCTCTACGGGTTCGAAATACACATGCAATGTTTCGTACGGTCTCAAATACGCCTAAAGTATCGTTCTTCGGGTTCAGAATTATATACGGAGCATCCTCTACGGGTTCAAAATACACACGCAGTATTTTCTTCAGGGTTCAAATATTTCTTTCAAGACCGAAAATTCATATATGCAATATTTCCTACGGGTTCAAACAATATATGCAATATTTCCCTTGGTTGCATACATACAATATTTTCTACAAGAGGCACGCCAAGAAATCATATGCAAGGATTGTGGAAGCGCCTACTCTTAAGGTTTACACCTACGTGAAAAGAAAAAAAAAAAAAAGAGAGAAAAGTACTCGAAGACATACCTGGAAGCCGGTTTCTCTTTGCCGCTAGTATGAAAAGAGGAAAGAATAAAGCGCAGGATGGGGAGAAAGGGGCTTTCTATATATATAGGCGTGAAGACTTTGAAATAGGGAAGGATTTCCCTTTTACCAAAATCACGCGTGTAAGAAACGGGCCCACAAAGGGTGCGACTTCCCAATGTCGCCCAAGTCACGCCTGCAAGCACGGTTTCCAAGTTGCACCGACCCCACCAATTGCGCCGACCTCCCAATGTCGCCCAAGTCACGCCTGCAAGCACGGTTTCCAAGCTGCACCGGCCCCACCAATTGCAACAACCTGCAAGCACGCACGGCTTCTACACTTTGCGCCGGTCCCACCAGCTAGCACACTCAGTTTCCCAACTCACGCCAACTTCCCAACGTCGCCCAAGCTGCACCGGGCCCACCAATTGTGCCAGCCTCCCGATTTGTGCAAAACTAACAGAGGCAAGGATTCCAAATCCTATTTATAAAAGGTCAGACAAGCCTCTTTCAATTTTCTTTACGGTTTGCTGTTAATAGTTTGTCACCATCTTATGCTTACCTCGCAACAAAGCCCCTATTCCGAGCTAAGCAGGGGACTTCTTTGTTGATGGTGGTTTTTAAACAAGGGGTAAAATCGTAAAACCCCATGACCTAGTGTTACCATGCAACACATTAACTAAGAGCATTTAACTCAGGTGTAAATAATTAATAGGGGTATTTTTTCAAAATGCAGATTAGGGTTTTCAACACAGAACCCTAATTCCAAAACCAAGCCGCATATCGCGCACCATGGCAACAATGCCAAACCAAGCAAAAGATACCGCGCACCGTGGCAACAATGCCACACCAAGCCGCATCACTGCGCACCATGGCAGCAATGCCAAACCAAGCCGCATATCGCGCACCGTGGCAACAATGCCAAACCAAGCCGTACCCTCGCGCACCATGGCAAAGAATGCCAAACCAAGCCGCACACCGCGCACCATGGCAACAATGCCAAACCAAGCGCGCAACCTCGCGCACCATGGCAACAATGCAAAACCAAGCGCATATCGCGCACCATGGCAACAATGCCAAACAAGCCGCATATCAAGGCGACCGTGGAAACAATGCCAAACCAAGCCGCGACCCTGCGCACCATGGCAAAGAATGCCAAACCAAGCCGCATATCGCGCACCGTGGCAACAATGCCAAACCAAGCCGCATCTTTCGCGCACCGGTGGCAACAATGCCAAACCAAGCCGCACTACGCGCACCATGGCAGCAATGCCAAACCAAGCCGCATACTGCGCACCGTGGCAACAATGCCAACCCAAGCCGCACCCTGCGCACCATGGCAGCAATGCCAAACCACGCCAAATATAGCGCCCTAGGCTTGCAAGACTTGCAACTAGGTCAACATGGCCGACGTGCCATTGGCACATGCCAATACGTACCGCAAGCCATATTTCCAAGCCGCTATGCCATTGGCACATGCCAAATATAGCGCCCTAGGCTTGCAAGACTTGCAACTAGGTCAACATGGCCGTACGTGCCATTGGCACATGCCAACACGTACCACAAGCCATATTTCCAAGCCGCTATGCTTTTGGCACACGCCAAATGTAGCGCCCTAGGTTTGCAAGACTTGCAACTAGGTCAACATGGCCGTACGTGCCATTGGCACATGCCAACACGTACCACAAGCCATATTTCCAAGCCGCTATGCCTTTGGCCCACGCCAAATATAGCGCCATAGGCTTGCAAGACTTGCAACTAGGTCACATGGCCGTACGTGCCATTGGCACATGACAACAGGTACCACAAGCCATATTTCCAAGCCGCTATGCCTTTGGCCCACGCCAAATATAGCACCCTAGGCTTACAAGACTTGCAACTAGGTCAACATGGCCGTACGTGCCATTGGCACATGCCAACACGTACCGCAAGCCATATTTCCAAGCCGCTATGTCATTGGCACATGCCAAATATAGCTCCCTAGGCTTGCAAGACTTTCAACTAGGTCAACATGGCCGTACGTGCCATTGGCACATGCCAACACGTATCGCAAGCCATATTTCCAAACCGCTATGCCTTTGGCCCACGCCAAATATAGCGCCCTAGGCTTGCAAGACTTGCAACTAGGTCAACATGGTCGTACGTGCCATTGGCACATGCCAACACGTACCGCAAGCCATATTTCCAAGCCGCTATGTCATTGGCACATGCCAAATATAGCGCCCTAGGCTTGCAAGACTTGCAACTAGGTCAACATGGCCGTACGTGCCATTGGCACATGCCAACACGTACCGCAAGCCATATTTCCAAGTTGATATGCCATTAGCACGCGCCAAATATAGTGCCCTAGGCTTGCAAGACTTGCAACTAGGTCAACATGGCCGTACGTGCCATTGGCACATGCCAAACACACACGTTGGTAGCCTAACTTGCAAACCGTGTAACCTACCACCAAGGCCACGGCCTAACGGCCACGCATGCCATTGGCACATGCCAAACACACACGCTGGTAGCCTAACTTGCAAACCGTGCAACCTACCACCAAGGCATTCCGCACATGCCATTGGCACATGCCAAACACACACGCTGGTAGCCTAACTTGCAAACCGTGCAACCTACCACCAAGGCATTCCACACACGCCATTGGCACATGCCACACACGCCACTAGCAGCTCTGGCATTGCCACTTGCGCTCGAGGTGCAACTCGCAACAAAGGCATTCCGCACATGCCACATGCGCCCCTAGCAGCACCACTTGCACTCAAGATGCAACCAACACTCGAGACATCAACACAAACTGGGGGATGCTTTCTAGGGTTTTGGTTTGGCGGTCACAGCATGCAGCGTACACTACGCTCACATTAAGAAAGCGTGAAAAGGAATAAAGCGGTCAAATAAAAGAGGAAATAATGGTGAAAACGTTTTCACCCATTAACACCATGCGGTTACCACCTCCTCCCATTATTTCACCCTTTACTCTCTTCCTTCATGAGGCCAGGGTACGTTTCAATCTCGACTTGTATAAATAGGTCTTACCTATTTCCACCAGACAACAAGTCTCGGTCAGGAGAAAAATACTACACTCTCAGAAAGGCAACTTTGCAAGCTCTCCCAAAAGCTTTCATCTCTTGCGAGCTTCCCAAGCTTCTACTTTTTGATACAAGTCGAGACGCTACTCTCCTAGAATTATTCTGGTCTCAACACCTTTCTTTGCTTCCCTCCCCAAATCAACCCTTCTCCTCCACTTTGTGACCGAAGCAAGTCTGGAACGGCCATTTCTTGGTTTAGGCCGGACTTGTACAGATTGATCTCTCGAATCTATAAAGTTCTCACGTGCAGCACATTTGTTTAGGGTTTGAACCAGTTTCTCACTCACCTACCGAAATTACTGAAATCGGCAGAAACGATTTTTACCCATAAACAGAAGGATAGAAAGGTGATGTAACAATTGTTTTTTTTTTTTTTTTGCGCTAAAGAGAAAGGCTACGCGGCGCAAAAGAAGGTAGGTCCGGAAGATGAAATAAAGCATCTCTTCGTTGCGCACCGAAGAGTGTTCAGTTGGATCAATCCTTCCATCAAGTTCTTATAATGGATTACACTTACAAGACTAACAAATACGAGATGCCATTGTTGAATATTATTGGTCGTACCTCGACGAAGTCACCGTTTACCGTTTCTTTTTGTTTTCTAGAAGATGAGCAAGAACCAAGTTACACTTGGGCGCTACAACAAGTGAAGGCCATATACCGAGATGATGATATCCCCGCGGTTATAGTGACGGACAACGATGTAGCATTAATGAACGCAATAGAGAGAGTCTTCCCATTAGCACATAATATGCTTTGTACGTTCCATATATGGTGTAATGTGATGAATAGGTGCAAGCCTCAAATTTTTCCACCAAAGAGGAAAGCATTTGAAGAGATTAGTAAGCTACCGGAAGATGAACAAGCGGATGCAAAAGAGGAATTCGATATGCAATACACTATAAATCACGCTAAATGGGTTGCTTTCTCTGGTGAATGGGAGTCATTGACTTGGTCTCTCACCGAAGAAGAGTATAATCTAAATCTTGCGGCATTTATCGAACATTGGTCTAGGCCCGAATATCCCAAGGATATTGTAACGTATGTGGTTAAGCAATGGTTGGAACCGCACAAAGAGCGCTTCGTTTATGCATTTACCCACCATAAACACTTTGGGAACCAAGCGACAAGTTTGGTAGAATCGGCTCACCACCGGTTGAAGAAAAATCTTTTTGGATGTGTCGATAATTTTGTGATTGTGTTTAACGCAATGGTGAATTACTTCAACCGCGAGATTGATAGAATTAAAGAGAAGTTTCAAAAAAGCTGCATCATGAAGTACAAAAAGATTGTATACAAAGGTGGTAACATCAAGAATATGGCGGACCTTCGGTTGTTCAAGGGACTCCATTATAATGTTTCACGTGCTTGCATTAAGATGTTAATGGTAGAGGTGAATTTGATTGACATATGGGGAACCAAGCCGGACGAGGTGTGTGTTTGCAACATGATGAAGTCTATGGGACTCCCTTGTCGCCATATGATAGTTAAGTATGAACATGGCATAATCCCTCTAAGCGATATAGATCCATATTGGCAACAATTAAGTTTTGTCCCTCCTGCAAAGGGCGATGTCAAGAAGAGTTTGGTGACAATGATATGGGAAGAATCGTTATCGAGATGTACCGGAATATGAACAAACTCCAAAAGCAAATATTTTGGGATGACATGCGTCCAATCGTTTATCCACACACTTCGGAGAATGTGCACGAACCGAAAAAAAGACAAGGGCAAAGGTAGGCCAATCACCAAAGAAACAAAAAAACAAGTAAGAGAATATGCAAAGGTGTTGGCTAAGAGGAAAAGTGAAATGACCCCTTTTACTAGAGACCCTTGTGGGCATGAGCATACCGCGGCGAAGTATCAAGAAGATTCTAAGAAAAGGTCTAGGAATATTATGGAAAAGGGCGAAACAAGTGAACATGATATGAAGAAAAAAGGACCGATGTTACGCTCGCAACCAACCCCACCTACTCCATCGGAACCTAGCCAACCAATTCAACGAGACGTGAAGCTTATGGCTCCAATATGCCTCATCCAAGACAGAAGTCAACCAATTGATGATACATCAACTTTTGTTGATAGAAGGTACTTGGAAGAGCTACCTCCATACATTAGAAAGTACGTCATATCCACCGATGATGTCCCTCCGGATGGTAATTGCAGATTCCACGTTGTCGTACAACAACTAGGGCCTTTTCGAAGGTGCGAAGCTGTATAATGATAATCAAATCACTTATGTCCGACAAAGGTTGTTTATGAAGCTAAAGGACAACCCAGAATTTTACAAGCCAATGTTGTCCGATGGGGATGCTAGTCTCAATGTGCAGTTTGTTAGGTATCAAAGGCGTCTCCACGGGTGGGATCCAATCACAAGGGATCATTGGATGGGCATGCCGATATGTGGGCACTTAATCGCCGAAGCATTCAATTGCGTGGTTCACTATTTCTCAAAAGGTACTAGTTTCACATACACTCCGAAAACAAAAATATGTGTCGAGCAACTTAAACGTAAGACAGTGGTGATTGCACTTGTTAAAAACAACCATTTTATAGGCCTCCGGTTAGATGACGATTGTCCACTGCCTCCGATATGCGGAAACTCTTATTGGCATGGATTTAACCCCGACACAATGTTGGGATGGTGCATTATGTACGAGCATAACATGGAGATGTGGAAAACTTTGCAGGATTCGGAAAAAATCATACACGAAGGTCCAATTTCCCTTGCGGATGATTAAATGTACCATTAATTAAATTAAGTATGCTCTGAACATCAACAACAGAATCAAAGATTCTGTTTTTTGGAATTAGGTCTTATTTTTGGGTTATGCTTTGAACATTTTCATAAGAATAAGAGACTGTTATTTTGGGAACTTTTTATTTTCATATTGGAACTTAATTACATGACATCGCCGAACAGTTAGACATCAAGACTTAAGTTCGGTTAGGAAATGAAATTAGAGGACATCGCCGAACTAAAACTAAAGCTACATAACATTTAATATCCGAAACGCGTTATGAAAAAGTCTTTAAGGAGGCGGAAATGATATTTATATTTGAAATCCTTTCTCTTCCATCTTCGCCATTCGTTTTTTGATGTTAAAATGATTTCGGAGAATCCTTCACCCATAAGTCGATACCGCCTTACAAGACGAAATAAAGCCATAAATTCCACAATTCTATCTCTAATCTTTTCGAATCGAATGAACAAAGCTATATGATCACGGTTATGAGGGTTTGTTGTGTCGGAGCAGAATTTCTCATGATTTTTCCCCCAATAAATTTGACTCATAATACCATTCATTCTTCGTTCTCCACCCCTCTTTGGATAGTATAATATGTAGTTTCTGCAAAGAGATAGATCTTCATCTAGAGTAAATTTAGGAGTAGTGGCTGCCATTTTTAGAATATTTTGAGACAAAATGTTAACTATGAGACACATATTTATACCACTGAGGTGTATAACGGCTATAAAAATAGCCGTTACTTGAAATTAGTGTCATTCAAATTTCAAAATACATAGTTCGGTTACATAAGAAATGCATCGACAAAACCGAACTCCCAGGTTCGGTTGGTTCTGTAAATCAAATGTAACCGAACAGTGCAAACTACAAAATTTCAAAAGTTACAGTGTAATGTTCGGTTACCTGGTAAATCATAGCAGGTAACCGAACTTAGGAAAATTATGTCTGATTTATGATCTCCACATTGTAACGTTCGGTTACCTGCAAAATACCAGGTAACCGAACATTACACTGTAACTTTTGAAATTCTCTTGTTATGAGATCGGTTAGATTGCAAAATATGCGTACAAACCGAACTTATCGACCGCCAAGTTCGGTTATCTGATGAATAATACCAGGTAACCGAACATTACACTGTAACTTTTTAAATTTTCTTGTTAAGAGATCGGTTAGATTTCAAAATATGCGAACAAACAGAACTTATCGATCACCAAGTTCGGTTACCTGATGAATAATACAAGGTAACCGAACATTACACTGTAACTTTTTAAATTTTCTTGGTGTGAGTTCGGTTAGATTGCAAAATCTGCGAAACAACCGAACGCAAGAGTTCGGTTGGCTATTTAAATTGCGGTTAACCGAACTAAAACTACACTAAGGCTGGATTATGAACCCATAAGTTCGGTTGCCAGCCTTTTCTGCAGGGAACCGAACGTTGGAGTTCGGTTTCCTGCTAAAAATTGCAGGTAACTGAACATTGGAGTTCGGTTTCCTGCTAAAAAATTGCAGGTAACCGAACATTGGAGTTCGGTTTCCTGCTAAAAATTGCAGGTAACCGAATACAACTCTGTAACTTCTGAATTTTTTTTTGTAGCTGAGTTGGAAGCACACGAACATAAGAAAAATTCATTTACTAATCCACATAACTAAATGTTGGAAGCACATGAACATAAGAAAACTAATAGCCAAATCCGCAATAAAAAAAATATTCCAAATATCCAAACAAACTACCAAATTTGCAATAAAAAAGTCTTCTAAACATAAGAAAACAAAGTACTAATTGTTGCAATCTCTCATTTACCACGACCACTACGAGAAACTTTTCTACTCTTGCGTTTAGGAGCTTTAGGTCGTCCTTCGTCACTAGGAGTGTCATCTCCACTGCTTTGTTGTTCAACCATCCGACTTGAACCTTCCCCTTCTCGGCGAATCCTCTTCGACGGCATGGTCTGGCTTGTATCAAGAATGTTGGGATTAAAAACATTAGTTATTTGGTTATAGAGGTCTGTTTGTTCTCGAGTATCCATCGGCTCTCCACTCCGGATTTTTGCCATCATTTTCTTCAACAATTTAGCACTTTCCTTCACCTTTTCTCATCAAAAACATAAGTAACTATTATTTTTAAATACTTCATAACATTTTGAAAAACAAAATAAGAGTAAATATCTTACCGCCAAATTCCACAAGATCAAGGCCTCATCACCATACATAGGGGTATGCTTCATAGTTTTCTTAGCCTCTTTCTCCATTGTCGTCGCTTTTACTTTATCAGCACGGTCTTGTTGGACACTGTTTATTACATGAGGATGAGAAAAATGTTCATACCATTCCATATATCCCTCGTCAGCGGCATTTGGCTCTTCAAATGAATCTTGCAACTCTTCAACTGGAACAAGATAATCCCCAAAGTTATTCCAGTGGTCCACTGATGGAGCAGGATCGTATTTGGGGGTGAAATTCTTCTCGGTGTTCTTAGTTCCCTGCTTCTTCACCTTGAAGTTAAAGTTTTCCACTCGTGGGACACTTTGGACACAAGACACTTTTATTAATACTCTTCGAGGATTATACATTGTACAACCTCCAGGATGAAACAACGGTCCATTATACACCGCAACAGGTGAGAAATCAATAACCTCAACATCCTCCTCGTCTTCATTGGATGCAATGGTGTAAGAATGGAAAACCACATCTTCCACTGTTAACTTATCCAATGTCTCCCTCAACTCCAACACCTTTTTTTTCTTATTCTTTTTTCCTGTGAGTTCAAAAATTCATATTTGCCAGCTGTAGGCTTCCCATAAGGCCAAGGAGTGTGAGCATGAGACAATTGCAGTTTAGGGAAGTGGTCGTACACCCAAACCTATAATAAGAGGCAACAAATAATACATTCGCAATATCACTAGTAACAATACACATTCATTCACTTATATATTGAAACACACAAACGATAATTTAACGGGGTACCTGAACAAGGGTGTATAAGCCTCCAAAATATAGACATTTAAGCCTCGAAGCTTTTCTGAGTTCCTCTTGAACGAATGAAAGAACCGCAATTCCCCAAGAGTAGTTGTTCACCTCATCCAGGGGGTCCAATAGCTGGAGGTAATGAGCATTTACCACATGACCTGAACTATCAGGGAAGAAAATGGTTCCTAGTTGATATAACAAATAAGCAGTCACATGGTGCTTTATCTTCTCCTCTGTCATCACCAACTTTCCTTCAGCAACCAAATTTTTCGTCCCTGAAAACTCATCAAACAAGGTTTTGAGCTTCATCTTTTTTAACTTCTTCTTGTACGTGCGGTCTTCCTCAAACTAATTATACTCATCACCTTCCTTAAGATCTTTGTTAGCTCGTCTAACTCACATTGTGCCTTTTTATCGCTCCATCCTAGACACCTTTCGACTAGATGTTCAAGAAGTTCATAACTCATCGAGGGATTGTAGCCATCTCGAACACTTGTACCTGTAATTGGTAGGGCTGTGATTCTAAAATAATCATCCGGAGTTATTGCCATCTCACCAAAAGGTAGATGAAAGGTATTCGTCTCTGGATAAGACCTCTCGGCAAATACAGTAACAGTGACAGCATCAAATTTTTGGTGCACATGTTGTATCCCGTTCCATAGTACACAGTCAAATACCGCCAAGCGGACCTCATCACACTCATTTTCTATATTCCATATCTTGTTCTTTTGACGTTTCAAAACACGAACAACATTATTATGATCCTACAAAAGCAACATCATATCTTATATACTAACATATATAGAAAAGAACAATATATGTCAAAATATAATAAAATGACAGAGAAATCTTAATGGTAACCATACCTTTGTCGCAAAGATTTTGGTAGCCCATGAGTTTTTGTGGCCCATCAATACCTCCCCTCCATCTCTTGGAGTACCATAAGTTGGCATCTTTGGCGTCAAACACAAATTATCATCAGGAATGTATGAATATCTAGCACAAGGCTTTTTAGGCGTCTTTCTAGGTTTCTTTCGCACTATTTCTACTTGTGCCTCTTCCTCTTCATCCAACTCCTCCTCGGATTCATCATCATCCTTATCTCCATCTTCCTCATCTTTGTCACCATCATTTCCTCCTCCTTCAGATGGTTGAACATCATCATCGTCACCCTCATTTCCTCCTCCTTCAACTGGTTCACCATCATTGACACCCTCATTTCCTCCTCCTTCAGCTGGTTCACCATCATTGGCACCCTCATTTCCTCCTCCTTTAGCTGGTTCACCTTCTCCACCTTGATGATGTTCTTGAGTGCCCATCTCTTCCACGATGTCTTCATTAACTTGTTGGATTACGTTGTCAACATTATCTCTATTAACACCATCTTGAATCACAACACCTGGTAATGACCCACCTCTATACTTGGCATTTTTGGTTCCACGGTGACCGGCATCACAATGTACTTTGCCTCGAGGCGTGGGAGTTCTAAGATCTTCCAGTAAAGGTTTGTTTGATTTTTTTCCTCTTCCACTAATCAAGAAAACAAAAGATATTAGCTTAACCGCTAAATGATTCACTAAATCAGATGCAACATAAGGGTTCTCAGCATAAGGTTTGGTTAATGGAAAAAGTTCACGAAAAATAGGCCAACTCTAATTTTGTGTTCCAGAGTATAGTTCGGTTACCAGAGATTTTTTGAGAACAAACCAAACTCAACATTGGTCAGTGTTAATGAAGAGTTCGGTTTGTCAAGGTTTGTCAAGGTTTTTTGCGAACAAACCGAACTCAACATGTATGCAACTACTGACGAGTTCGGTTTGTCAAGGTTTTATGCGAATAAACCGAACTCACATGTATGCAACTCAACATAGTTGGACAAGTTCGGTTAAATTGAAAATCGACATATTGGGAAAAATGGCATAGTTCGGTTACATTGTTTTTTTTTTTATTCCTCTGTCAGTTCGGTTACTAAATAGTTTTATATTTTTATGCGAAAAAACCGAACAAAATACCACAGTTTGGTTACATAAAAACTCAAAATAGCGGGCAAAATAGCAGAGTTCGGTTACATGTGAAAAAAAAAAATTGTTGTAAAATAGCAGAGTTCGGTTAGAAATTTTTTTTATGCTTCTTTGCGAACTCACCGAACTGCCAGTTCGGTGACCTAGTTATGAATCCTAGAGAACCGAACTGTTCTTCGTGTTCTTCCTTTCAGGAAGTTCGATTAACAAACTAGGGTTTTTTTTGAAACTCCTCCTAACCGAACAATGCACTGTAACTTCCATTTGAACCCTATTTTGATGATTTCTATTCAATTGAAGCAATGAAGATCAAATTAAAAGTTATGGGTTTGTTGTAAAATACCTGCGGATTGGTCCCATGGCAGAATCAGGCTTCGGCTTGCGTCTTGGATACTCGATGATGCCTCTATCTTCCGGTTCCACTTCTTCCTCAATTTGAAATTATTTCTGATGTGCTAGATGTCCTAATAGAGGACCTGTTCCTGGGAGTCTTTTGGTTTGGTTTCGAAGAACCATTCTTATAGTCGATTGATTAATCGACGATGAAAATTTTATGAATCGACGACTAATCGATGAAGACCATGAAGAAGAATTTTTTCTCTCTCCCAAAAACTGTTTGTGCGGCTAGGGTAGGCTAGGAAGAAGATGAAAACTGATTTTTATTTTTTGTTAATACATTAGATTAGGTTAAATTTATATTTTGCTAGTTATTAATTTAGTTATAATCTTAATTAGGGTTTGGGGACAAATTAGTAATGTCCACATTTTAGGACATCCCTTATAAATGTAGGGTAGATGGCCTTATAAAACAATGGTCCTCCAAATATATCATGGTCCTCAAAAAACGGTTCAAAATAAAAATTCGAAAAGTGCTGCGTCTGTAACCTGAGACCATGCAGAAAGGCCTAGAAAAGTTACTTATCATGCCTGGACAAGGAAAAGTGGATATTTAATCCAAATATATGAGTTATTTTCAAAAATCTCCAATACTTGAAATGAAGGGGAAAAGGGCAGACGAATAAAGAGTAAAAGTTTCACAGAACAAGAGGGCTGGCAGTAGTTTACATGAGTATAATCAAAGTTTTACAAAACGTCGTGAGATCGAATTGTACACCCTTACTATCTTTTACATTCAAACATTCATCAAATGTTCATTCCTATTTTTTGGAGTTACTGAAAGCAAACAGAAAATGATGCTTTCTTTTCTATGTATTTCTACAAAAGTCTAAGCAAGAACACACCAAGGTAACCAGGGTGATGAAACACGAAAAATTCACGTAAACGCTTTCCTCTCCTCTTGCAAGCTCCAGTAGTATTTTGATAATCTATAGATGACGGAATCAGACAACGCTGAATGCTGACTGTATCGTTGATGAAAAGCGGTTTGCAATTGTTTGGGAGGCGAATGCTTGAATCTGTTTCTTGGCATCTGGACCGAAAACAATAACAAAGAAAGAAACACTGAGATACTTAGCTAGCTTCTTCCCTTGCAGATTATAAAACTAATGCTAAACATCCAGATAATATATATAGGTCATATCTTATAGCCTAAGGACAGTTACTAAAGGTGATTTGAGCGTAAATCGACTGTAAGAAACTCAATTTGATTTTTTCAGCTGAAGACTAGTTATTTCCTAGCCAGCTAATCGACATAAGTTAAAAACTTACAAAATATCCAACTGTATAGCCCGAAAACCAAAACCAGCGTGTTGACAGTATTTACTTGGAGCCATTCAACAACATATTTCAACTCAGCTCAATTCAGAAATGCGACATGTCGGTGACTCAAAGATCATCAGATAAGAGTTTTTCTACTTGGAAAAAGTTAACTACGGACCTATGTGAACCACATTTATCAGACATTATCCGTAAAAATTAAAACAGATCGTTTAAATTATCTAAGTTTGATTCCTAAATGTGAACTTAACCTTATCCCTAGAACTAGTGTCCTGTAATTTGTGCGCCACTCCCTATAGCTGCACTGGCCAAATATAATGCTCAGATCATGTAATGGTTCAAATCACCAGTATGGTTTGTGATGTTTACTCTGTTACCTACTTGCTTACTTTAGGATGAAAAAAAAAAAGGGTACAAGCTATCTCGCTAAAACAATGCAACTGCTAGATTTATGATAGGCTTGGGAAAAATCTTTTGCTTACCTTTGCGGCACTTGGTGAAGCCAACAATATTAGCAATGCTTAGAGTCAAACAGACTCCGACAACAAGGACATAATCTGGTTGAAATCTTATAACAGAAAATATCCCAAGGAAGATCCATGCAACCGCCTGCACAGTTAGAACAGAGCATATAAGAAGAGACTAAAGTCTCTCATTCTGAAGCTTGCAGATTCAACCTTAATGTCCATCAATGTAGTGCAGTAGGAGTTCAGAGTAACGTATAACATTCAATTAAATGTAAGCATACTTTAACTTACAGTAAGGTAGAGTGTCCACCAGAATAGCCATGAATCCTTTTTGTTCATCCTAGACAATGACTATAACCAACAAACAACCAAATACGAGTTAAGGACCACTCAAATAATGGATGCACAAGTAGAATCTCAATGAAAAGACAAGGTGCTAAAGAAGTATTAGTCACCTCTTGGTCAAGGCACTCAAATTTCCAGACACTTTCACCCAGGTCATTGATTTCATTCCACCATCTCAAACCAACCAATATTCGTCCACTAACATTCTTAACTACCCAAAAATCAAGAGCAGCAAGTAGTACCGTAACCACGAAAATGATCACAAAACTATTGAAGAACAGCGCTGAAAGTATGTAGAATGCTAAAGCTCCAGCCTGACGACAATTAAGAAATACTGTTAAACACTACATATATTTCCACAAAAATAACTTACTTAACAATTGAAGAAGGATATAAATCCTATACCTTGAAAAGCACATGAAAGAAACATGTTTTCGGGTTCGCGTAATTCTCCACAGCAGGCTGTAAAAGAAAGTAAAACTCCCTCATTTAACAAATAATTCAATTTCAGCTAGTGTATTCTAGTACCAAAAT